>JAPPVO010000014.1:22594456-23174616 GCA_030407325.1 Camellia japonica
AAACAATGCACGCATGCACGCAATGTGTATATAAAGGAAACTTGAACACATATCAGTAAAGCAATGCACGCATGCACGCAATGTGTATAAAAAGGAAACTTGAACAATATCAGTAAAGCAATGCACGCATGCACGCAATGTGTTATAAAAGGAACTTGAACACATATCAGTAAAGCAATGCACGCATGCACGCAATGTGTATATAAAAGGAACTTGAACACATATCAGTAAAGCAATGCACGCATGCACGCAATGTGTATATAAAAGGAACTTGAACACATATCAGTAAAGCAATGCACGCATGCACGCAATGTGTATATAAAGGAACTTGAAATTGAACATGGTAAAACATGATGCGGAAATGCAACGTACTGCAACACAGTATGATTTGATATGATTTAACGGAATTCACAAGATATATAAAGGATACGGGAAGGAGCGTCCTTCGCATGTACCGAGCATCGCTCACAAAAGTCATGGCCTGAGGTCAACTCGAAGGTCCACTTGCATTCTGACAGTGCATTTTCTTGTATTGTCTTGAATGATGAAGGTGCCAAACCACACAATTGACCCGAACAAGGGCGCGAAAGGTACAATGACCCGAGGGGAGGTTACTGGTATCCATTCCGGTACCTGCTACCCTGTTATTTCCTGCTTTACTTTCCTTTTTATTAGGAGTTTAAGCACATTGCATTGCCTCAGGCAGGTTCTATTTTTTTGAAATTGCATATTTTACAAAAATACATGACGGAAATGAAACAGCTATTTGTTCAAAAGGTGTTGCATTTGCACGTTCTATGCATCGCATCGCAAGGCATCACATAACAATGTGAATCAAATTGACACTGTGTTTTGAAAACGAAGCATCGCATCGTAATAATCAGGTAGTGAACCAATTACAACTCGATAAGCAAAACAAAGGGACTCGTTATGACCAAGCAGGTGCGAGTACAACTCGATAAACAATACAAAGACTTAAAGAGAGTGAAATACAACTCGATAAGCAAATATACAACAACTCGATAAGCAAATGGGCGCCCTCGTGAGAATTGATCACTGGAGGGTATTGGAGGGTGGTGGGATTCCCAAATTCTTAGCATGGAAAGCTCAGGGGACAAGGGGGAGAACCCCGGCCCAGCAAAAAGTCCACCGGCCGTGAGGAATGGCCATCGGCCGAAGAATTGATCCATCGGCCAAAAAGATGGCCGGTCGGCAATCTATTTGGCCGTCGGCAATCTATTTGGCCGGTCGGCAAAGAATGGAAGGAACCAGCAGAATGCTGACACCTGTCCTCCATTCAACCTTATCTCCTACAAAAGACCCAGCTTCGTTTTTTCTTCATTTCCACTCTGATTTACTCCAAATGGAAGAATTTCTTGCCCAAAATCTCGCAACTTGGATTAACAACTTGGATGGCTCGGAAAAGCTGAATTTCCGGGCCTTCGGCATAAACGCACTATTCACTTTGCGTCGTACCCCGCTGCATTTTCCATTTCTTCGTGCCGCGGCAAGGTTTTGGAATCCGGTGACACACGTCTTCAGCTTTAGCGGGCAAGAGGTGTGTCCTACCTTCGAAGATTTCCAAGCTCTAATGGAGTGCGAGCGTGACGAGGAAATTTTGCCCCAACTCAATTTCGGCCATGCCCAAGCCTTAGGACGGATGTGTGGCCTTCCATGTACGATGCTCGATCCCTGATTCGTGACGGAATGCTGGATATTCCTAGCTTGGTTTATCGGTTTTCTGATGCCGGTGACCGCAGTGACCATCATTGGCAAGGCTTTCGACGACATGCCCTCTGCTTGTGCGTGTTATCTCATTTCCTGTTTGCTTCAGGCTCTGGAGGATCTAGTGTTCGATTGATTGAGGTTGTCCAAGGCTTGAAGGAGGGCAAGAGCTGCATTGCCATGACTCTGGCTGAGACACTGATGGGCTTGGACGCCTTTTATCGCGAGAGACACCAGGTTTGCGGGGAGTCCGCTACTACTACAGGTAATGCTTCCCACCCAATCTCGCATATATATGCTCACGTCACTCGGCTCTCAAGCTCGGTTTTTCTCACAAAACCCTTTTCTCACTTTTTCTCTCATCATACATCTCTCTATTCTTTATTCTCTCATTTTTCATCCCTCCCCAGGTATGGTTGATGGATAAACTGCAGGTTGTGGACTCTTGTCCGGCATATTCAGCTCGCGGCTACTTCTTTCGGCAACGCCTAGTTGATGCCCTTGATGAGGGTTGGTGGTTCGAATGGATGTGCAGCTTGTCCGCAGACCACATTGCTTGGCGATGCCTTTGGCTCAATCTCCCGGCGATGAGTTACAGTATGTCTCGGCAGACCGGAATTCGATTGATTGGCTTGAATCACTGCGTGTTCTATTTTCCATTCCGTATCCGGCGCCAGTTTGGCCATGATCAGACTTGTCCGCCGGAGGGGATGGAGTATCTGGCTACATTTCCGGTCCGAGGTGCGCAGCTCATCCGACAGGCCGCCGCGTGGAGGACTAGAGAACTCCTTGTCCCCGCTCCTACTTTCAATTACACTTTGTCTGATGAGTGCTTGGATTGGCTCAATGAGGAGGCACAGATTGGGCCTAGCTCGGTATCAGAGGCTTCAACTAGCTCTGGGAGGGGGCGCAGGGACATCTGACTTGACTATGCCCCAGATTTATTGCTTTATTAGTACTTTCAAGTTTTCTTTATAAATGTAATAAAAAGCAACTTCAATTATATGCAGGAGCAAGAGAACTCTGTATTGAAATCAATGAAATTGAAGGTTGTGGTACTGAAAATTTTCCGCTTTGGTCCAAAAATGGTCTTAGTTGTAAAAAGATTTATTTGAACGAAGTCACCTTCATTAAAACTTTTCAAAACTATTTTTGGTATGGATCAGAACTGGACATGCCCGAAATTTGTCACTGAGATGCACAACCCTGGATCCTAGCAACTGGAAAGTTGCCCCTTGTATGAATGGTACCGCGGCACTGTACAACAACGGAAAGTTGCCCCTAGTCTGAATAGCACTGTACCGGAGATTGCGATAGACGCTGATGGACAAAGATGACCGAGATGATCAAATGGACAAAGTTGATCGGGGAAAAGTTTATGGCTGAACTTCGGGATGAAGCTGCCTACGTATCCCAAAGATGGGAATCAAGCCTTACGTAGTTCAGGCTTGGGTTCACTCGAGTATTTTCACTCTCCTTTTGCGCTCTAACTTTTGCCAAGGCCGCCCTTTGCGGGTTTTCAACCTTGCGAGCTCAGTTTTTATATTTTCTAATTTTTTGTGCTCTGAATTTTGCCTAGGTCGCCCTTTCGGGTTTTCGGCCTAGCGAGCCTCTCAGGGGTAATATTTCTTCAACTTGTCCATGTTGATCGGTTGGGAGAACTCTAGGCCATCTAGGTCCATCAGAACCACAGCTCCACCTGACCAGATTGACTTGATGATATAGGGACCAGTCCAATTGGGTCTGAACTTGCCCCTTGGGTCATGGATGGGGGCTCGGTTGTCCTTGAGCACCAAATCTCCTTCCTTCAAATTCCTGGACTTAACTCTCTTGTTGAAAGCCCGGACAATTCTGCGCTGATATCCTTGGACATGGTACAGTGCTTTCAGTCTCCTCTCGTCGAAAAGCATGAGCTCCTCGAATCTGCTCTGCTGCCAATCTGCCTCGGCTATTTGACACTCAGCCAATACTCGTAAAGACGGAACCTCAATCTCTATAGGTAGAACGGCTTCCATCCCATAAACCAAGGAATACGGAGTCGCCCCGGTAGAAGTTCTAATTGAAGTTCGGTAGCCCCACAGAGCAAATGGCAACTTATCTGGCCAATCCCGGTAGGTTTCCACCATCTTCTGCAATATGTGTTTGATGTTCTTGTTGGCGGCCTCAACTGCTCCGTTGGTCTGCGGCCGATATGTGGACGACTTATGAAAAGCCACATTGTATTTCTCCAACAAATCAATCACCTCCTTCTTGAAGTGGGAACCATTGTCTGAAATGATCTCGTTCGGGACTCCATAACGGCAGATGATGTTGTTTCTGATGAACTTTGCGACGTGCGAGGCTTTCAACACCGCATAAGATTGGGCCTCAACCCATTTCGTAAAGTAGTCTATTGCTACCAAGATAAACTCATGTCCATTCGACCCCTTCGGGGTAACAGCCCCAATCACATCAATTCCCCAAACTGAAAATGGCCATGGCGACGTCATGTTGTACAGCTTTGACGGCGGGATGTTCATGCGGTTTGCATGGATCTGGCATTTGTGGCATCGCCGAACAAAGCCGATACAATCTTCCTCCATGGTAGACCAGTAGTAACCCTGTCTGAGGATCTTCCGTGCCAGCATTACCCCATTCATGTGTGCCCCACATTCTCCTCCATGGATGGCCTCCATCAGGCGCTTCGACTCTTCAGCTTCTACACACAGCTTGTGCATTCCAGATGACCTCTCTTGTACAATTTACCCCCGCAGATGATAAACTGAACAGCCATTCTTCTGATTGCCCTTTTGTCCTTGGCATTTGCCCCTGGTGGGTACGCCTCCTTTCCAAGAAGTTCCATATGTCGTAATACCAAGGGTTGTTGTCCTGCACTTCATCTATGGCAGAGATTGACTCGTAGGCAGGTGCAAATTTCTGGTCAATAATGACTGGACGCATCCGGACTCCAGATGGGATGTCTATCATGGAAGATAGAGTTGCTAACGAATCTGCGAACCTGTTGTTCTCTCTTACTAGGTGAGTGAAATTTAGCTTCTCAAACCGAGGAATTAACAAATCCAAGGTCTGGTGGTAAATTATCATCTTTTCCTCCTTGACTTTCCAGTCTCCTTTCGCCTGAGACACAACAAGGTTCGAGTCCCCAATGACGTCCAATCGCCTTGCCCCTAGTTCTAGGGCAGCTTCTAGACCGGCAATACATGCCTCATACTCTGCCTCATTGTTCGAGACTTTGAACCGAAGCTTGAATGCTAAAGGGATACGGGAATCGTCAGGCGCTATCAGCAACACCCCTATCCCATACCCGTACTGATTTGACGCTCCGTCAAAGTACATCGTCCAAGTTTCATCTTCGATGTGCAGAATAGCTTCATCTGGGAATAGGTACTCAACCGCTTCATCCCCTTCAACCGGGTGGTCGGCAAGGAACTCTGCTACCGCTCTCCCTTTTACTGACTTGCGCGTCACATACTTGAGATCAAATTCGGAGAGCAACAGCAGCCAACGAGCTAGCCTACCCGTAAGTGCTGGTTTCTCGAAAAGATATTTGATGGGATCGAGTCGTGAAACCAACATTACAGAGTGAGCTAACAGGTAGTGCCGCAGCTTCCTAGTAGCCCATACCAAGGCCAAACAAGCCTTCTCCAGCGGAGTGTAGCGGGTCTCGTAATCCAGCATCTTCTTGCTCAGATAGTAGATGGCCCTTTCCACTTTATCTTCCGACTCTTGTGCGAGCATGCAGCCCATTGTAGTCTCGGTTACTGACAGATACAATATCAACGGTTTCTCCGGCTTTGGCGGTGACAATACGGGCGGATTCTGTAGATACTCTTTAATCTGTTCAAATGCAGCCTGGCATCGGCCGTCCCATTGGAACTTCTTTCCTTTCTTCAGGAGACCAAAAAATGGTTCACAAGTCAAGGTTAATTTTGAAATAAACCGTCTTATGAATTGCACTTTACCCAGAAAGCCTCGCACCTCTTTTTCAGTCATTGGTGGTGGCATTTCTAAGATGGCCTTGATTTTGGAAGGGTCGACTTCGATGCCCCTTTGTGTAATCAGAAATCCCAGCATTTTTCCCGCTGTAACACCAAACGTACATTTTTGAGGATTCAGCCGCAGCCTAAATTCCCTGATCCTTTGGAAAAACTTTTGCAAGGCGGTGTAGTGGCCCTCTCTTTCTTTGGACTTGACAATCATGTCGTCCACGTACACCTCAACCTCTTTATGGATCATGTCATGTAATATTGTGGTTGCAGCCCGTTGATATGTAGCCCCAGCGTTCTTCAACCCAAATGGCATCACTCTGTAGCAATATGTCCCCCACGGGGTGGTAAAAGCAGTCTTTTCCCGGTCTTCGGGTGCCATTACTATCTGATTATAACCTGAGAAGCCATCCATAAACGAAAGCAAAGCATGCCCCGCTGTGAAATCTACCAACTCGTCGATATGCGGTAAGGGAAAGTCGTCCTTCGGACTGGCTCTGTTCAAATCCCTGAAATCCACACATACCCGAATTCTACCATCTTTCTTC
The DNA here is from genome assembly GCA_030407325.1 of Camellia japonica. Classification (NCBI taxonomy): domain Eukaryota; kingdom Viridiplantae; phylum Streptophyta; class Magnoliopsida; order Ericales; family Theaceae; genus Camellia; species Camellia japonica. Next base: position 22,600,716 of record JAPPVO010000014.1, read on the forward strand.
GGCACTGGAACAATGTTGGCCAACCAAGTCGGGTATTCGGATACCAGCAGGAAGCCCGCATCAATCTGCTTGGTGACCTCTTCCTTGATCTTAATGGCCCAATCAGGGCGGATCCTTCTGAGTTTCTGTTTGACAGGTCGGGCCTTGGGGTCAAGAGGGATCCGGTGCTGTACAATCTCAGGATCGATTCCAGGCATGTCTTCGTAGGACCACGCGAAAACATCTTTGAAATCTTTTAATAAAGCGACTAAGCGCTCGCGTTCCTCCGAAGACAACGTGGACCCGATCTGGACCAGCCGCGGGTCCTTCTCAGTACCAATGTTCACGGTAGTGATTTCATCAATTAAGGGTTTAACAAACCTCTCCTACTCTTGTTCAATTAGTCGTTGCAAAACCGGAGGAATTTTGTCCTCATCGTTTTCATCAAAATTTTGAAAGTCCTGATTTAAGCAATAAATCAAAGGCACATAAAAGTACTCGGAAACTACATTCACCTCATTCTCATTATGTACTTCCAAACCGTCCAATTCTTCTGTTACAACAGACTCAAAAGAGAACGAAAAAGACGACCTGGACAGGACTGTGGCATCCGGGTTATCACCCCCAGGAATACCGGACTCAGACTCAGACAAGCTGGAACCTGATTCCGACTCACAAGACTTGGTGGAATCAGATTCTGGCTCACTACCTGACCCGGTGCTGCTTGACAAAAATCCCTCCTCGTACTGCCAGGTGAGGGAGGGTGCGACGGATGCATCCAAAATAGCTGCTGGTAGGCCCGCAGCCGTTTCATTTCCAATCATGGACACCGAGGAGTCATCCCCCAAGCACAACTGGTCGATCAAAGGATCTGAAAGTAGACATGCCAGTGCTACCCCCATTTCAAACTCTGTGTCCGCAGACTCCGATTCTTTGCTATGCTCAACCTCGACTATTGGGTCTGTCTGCTCTTTAGCAACTTCATCCCCAAGCAACTGCAGGTCAAAGAAAATTTCAAACCCTGGCAAGCGCTTCCTTTCTGCGTTCAGCCATGGCTCCGGAAAACCACAGAATGGAAAATCCTCCCCCTCCCGGACGAAGCGTCCGTTCAGGGTACCTCGAATGGGCCGATGCATCAATTCAAAGGGTTTTCCCATCTGTTTTGCTTTGGCTCTTCCAGCCATCTCTTTTCCTTTTCTTACCCAATCTTCCTTGGTGGGCAGATAACCCAGGCCAAAGGTATGGGGGTTGTGCGGCACTTCGGCCAATGCTGCAATGCCCTTACGGCCACTCTTTCCTAATCCCATCCCGGGGATGTATTGGAGCTTGTTCATGAGATACACTGCTTGAGCACTGACAAATATCCCTTCGTTAGCAGCCATGATACTCTGTACAACCTGAGCCTCGGCCAAGGTAAAACCTGATATGAACACATCCTCCATGCCATGCTCGATTTCTAGAACAGGCGTGGATACCTCTGGTGGTGGGTGGATTGATGAATTCCCAAAGACAATGGCTACTCCCTTCCCGTAGGGGTATTTCACCATTTGATGCAAAGTAGACGACACTGCCTTCACCTGATGCAGCCACGGCCGTCCTAAAAGCAAATTAAAAGTTGCGGGAACTTCTAGGACATGGAAATCTATCTCGTGTTGTCCCGGCCCAACCTTTGTCTGAACTTTTACTGTTCCCATTACTTCTCTACTTGTATTGTCATACGCCCGGATGACCTGGGCTGTTGGTACAAAATCCGCAACTTTCAAACCAATTGCGTACGCCGTCCTTGCTGGGCAGACGTTGATGGCAGACCCGGTATCAACAAGTACCACCGGTATCCACTTATTTCTACACTCCACGGAGATGTAGAGGGGTTTATTGTGATTTATGCCCTCGGGCGGAAGTTCTTTGTCTGAAAAGGTCAGCGTCGGGGTAGCTCCTCCTGGAAAGACCAATCCCACCAGCTGCTCTGGCGTGGTTTCTATTGAAAGCTTCGCTTTGTCCATGGCTGATAAAACAGCCTCTCTATGCACCCGTGATGCCATGAGCAGTCCCCAAATAGAGATGTCTGCTTGTATCTTTTTCAGCTGTTTGAGTACGGCTTCCTCCTCAAGCTGCTTCTCCTTTTGCTTCTCAGCCTCTCTATCCTTCCCTGAGGCCTCTGGTTGATCTAAGTGTGGGGGTTTGAAATACCGCCCACTCCGCGTCATGTGGTCGACCTCTCCAAGATACCAGGTGTTATCAGGTTGGTTATTTCCCCAATCTTCGTCGGTGTGAGCGAGACATAAGTCCTCATCTTCCCACCACATTCCATCAGCGGCCGACAGACACCTATCTGGCTCTGGTATGACTGTTTTTGCGCTCGCAGCACCTTCCGTCCACATGCCCGCAACATTCTCGGTTCCCGTGCACACAGCAGTTTCAACTCCCACATGGGCCTTCGCCTTCCTGATTCTCTCGGAATCTTCAAAACTTGCTTGTTCCGACATAACTGACTGTTCCATAATCCCTGTACTCAAAATATTCCAATCTCGGGCGAAATTCTTGACACCGGCGCCCTCCGGCGATGTACTCTGCTCTTCGATCCTTCCGGCCGTCACTGATATTCTCAATCCTGCTGAACCCTGTTCTGACTGAAACTCTCCTATTACATCAGGTTGATCGTCCAACCACCCAGTAACTTCTGCTGAATTCTCATAATCGAACCATGCGACTGCCGCATCCTCTAGGTCTTGGTCATCGTAAAACTGAAGATCGGCAAGGTCCTCCCCCACAGCTGTTACATCATCTGCTCCCTGTCCCAGACCATCTCCTTGGATTACACACAGTTCTCCTCCTGCTGGAAGTTCCACAATCGGCGCATCCTGGCCTATCGATAAAATGTAGTTACCCGGACTATACGTTTTCTCAACACGAATTCCAGATCCCGCAGACTCTGGCCCAACAATGCTCTTTTCCTTTGGGGTGTCCTCTCGCATGTTCTCGGTGGTCACCACTGCTGGCTTCAGTTGGATCATGGAGATGTCCATCATGCACAAGTCGGTGCAATCGAGAAGGAACACCTCCGGCTTGGGCAGGTGGGAAGGTGTGATATAGATACTAGGATCGTAGAACACAATCCCAGTTTGGATGAAATTGAGTCTTTTGGGTGGTGGAGCTTGGTTATGTGTGGGGAGAGGATTTGTAGTAACATTGGGCTTCTCGGGAGGCAAAATCACCCCGTTATCGATGAGATCTTGAATCTCATGACGCAACCGGAAACACAGATCGGTATCATGACCGTGCTGTTGGTGAAATGCACAATACTTGGCTGGGTTATGGGTAGGAGGAAGTTTTTCTGGTAAGGGCTGCGGCTCCAAGGTCTTCAGATGCCCTTTTTTGATCAAAACCCCCAGAGCTTTGGATAGGGGCATATAAAGTGGAGCGAAAGTTCTGGTGTTTCTGGGTGGGTATCTGGCTGTTGGTGGGTTACTTCCGGACGCACCGGAGAATGGTGCAGCTGTCGTATTTCTTGGAGGGGGGTTAGTGGTGACCATGCTTACTTCGGAGGCTCTCGTAGTTGTAGTGCCGCTCGGGCCTGTATTGCTACCACGATTGAAAGTTCGTCGGGGTTGCTCCCGGTCGTTATCAATAAGCCTTGCTTCAAGGCATCCTCAATCTGTACCCCCATTTCATGTAGGTCAGAAAAAGTAGGAAAGGGGAGTACTATCATCTTTTGCATCAACTTCGGCTGAAGATTGCGCACAATCATCCGAATTTGGTCTTTGTCCGTAGGCCTCAAGGTCATCATCGAAGCCTTGGCCCTCCATCTGGTTACGAACTCTGAAAAGCTCTCCTTAAGCTCTTGCCTAGTCGTCTCGAGATCACGGGTCGTAATCTCAATCTGTGTATTGTATGAGTACTGCACGATGAAGGCCTCAGCCATTTCGTCCCAATTCCTCTTAACGTCATCTTCTAGCTTGGCATACCAGATGGCCGCCACACCCGACAAGGTCCGGCCAAATAAAGACAACTTCTGAAGCCTACTGAGGCCCATTGGCCTTAGGATATCTGAAAACAGTCTCAAGTGCACCATGGGGTCCCCGGACCCATCAAATCGATCAATATGAGGCATTTTGAATCTGTCGGGCAGCGTCACAGCTGCATCGGTGTATCCATCTTCAATGTCGGGGATAGTCTTGACCCCTTGTGATCTCTTGAACAGCTTTTCAAGCTTGCTCAACTTCAGTGCGGTAGGATCAGTTTCGAACTCAAAGGGAGAGTCCGGTAGGTTGGTAGGTGTTTTTGATAGCTGAGGTTGGATTTGAGGTAGGATGGAGGTGGGGGTGGTCCTGTAGGAAGTTCTGTATCATTCTGAGCATTGGTCGTCTCTCCGAGATTCGGGACTCCTGGTGGGGGAGGAACTTGTTGCGAAGCAGAGGCTCCGGTTTGCTGCTCTAGCCTGGCAATTGTCTCTGCCTGTTCCTTCACAACTGTGGCCTGTTGCCTGGCAAATTCTGCCTGTCGGACAGCATCTTGCTGCATCATTTTCATGCTTTCTTGGAGGTGGCGCACCATCTCTTCTAAACTAGCCATACTATTCTGCTCTGGTTGAATTACCGGTATATATTCTCTCTCTGTTGGTGGTACGGAACCCTGATCCCTACTGAACACAGGTGGGGTAGATAAGGCCCTCTGAACTGACTGTTGTACTGATATCCTCTGCCTGACTGTCCTCCGTCTAGCAACTGGGGGTAGAGAGCAGTACACTGGTTGTCCGTCTATCAGATCCTCAGATCGATGGAGTCGACGACCTCTAGTCCAGAGTGCTTGGGGAGTATCTACTGGGTCAGAAGCAATTGTGCTCAACTACCTAGTAAAAAAAGATAAATAAAGCATATAAATAAACAGACAATCGGACAGCACAACGGCATAAAATAAACATACAACACACGGTTGGATATCATAACACACTGCTGGTGAACTGGATACACTGTTCCTTAAATACTGATCACTGCTTCCGAATCATTGCCCCCATGTCTGAATCCGGTACCCACAGATAACTGATTCCCCAAAATACTATTACTGGTGCCTTCAGGCCGGATACCAAAACTTGCAAACTGATATGCGCATTCCTGTAGAGATACACTCTAAAAGCACATAGCAAGTAAATGAGAGCCAATACACCCCTATGTTGGGGTAGGGTTTCCCTGTCCTATTTTGTCAGGAGCTAGGGTTTCACTACGCACGCAGCGGTTTCAAACAACCTATATCGGGTAAGCAACCTGTCCTAGTTTGGAATGGTCACTACGGATTCCGAATATGCACTAGGTCGAATGGTCAAAAAGGGTGCCCCGGTAAAACCGGGGTTTGTGTTCCCATGCTGTCAGAGCCCATAACCGGTCAGCCTTATGGTCATGCCTTGACAAGACAAGCCTCCAGCAAACCGTTCAGGAATGGCAGATGGCAAACACGGTGTCCTAGGCGCACCAATGCACATGCTATGCAAAGAGACACATAAATGAAATCAAAATGGGATATCACGAGTTCGAGTCAAGCTCTCTAAAGTCCCCAGCAGAGTCGCCAGAAACTGTAACATGCCCGCGCGGGGACCTCAACGGGGTTACAATTCGAACTCGATTTGTGTCGGTTCTAAATCTGAACCAAAGAGTCCAACTCTGGCAAATCGTTTTGAGAAAAGAAACAGATTTTGAAAAGAAGTGCCAAACATGGACTGCTTTGCCAGATACAGAGTCGCCACCTAAATATTTTTAAAATGGGAAATTTAGGAAACCCTAACTCGGTGCCGAAGGCCACGTGTCCATCATCACCAAGTGTCTTGGCTCGGGAGCTTGGGTACGATCGGGGAAGGTCAGCTATGAGCACCCCCTTTCGCCCGGTCCGAAGACCGGCCTCTACTAACCGTGATATCCGATTTTGAGAACGTTATGTGTTCTTATACCAATTATTAGCCTAGAATTACTATGTTATGCGCACAGCAAACAAGTATAGACCGGGTCGTCTGAATTGGAATAAAACATTTCATGCTTATTTTTGAAAGATGGCTTGCTACCCGCAGGTAGGCTTAAAATGCAGATTTTGTCACCCTCGGGTGGGCTTAGAAAACATGATTTTGCCACTGTCTAGCGGGCTTAAAACACTTGATGAATTGTTCCAATCCAAATAACCCAACCTCCACCCACAGGCATTCAAACAGTTATATCACATAAGCAGCTAGCCGCATGGTAAGCCTACTATCATGTCAACATCCACACACATGCGAGATGCTAAAGCGTAAAAACTCACCTAGTACTCCGTGCCAAAACAAAAAAAAAACTAGTTAGCAAACATGCATGCCCTAGTTCATGTTAGAGTGACTAATGCACCGCATGCAATGGTGTAATCTAGACAGGCTCGGCTATCCTAAGCATGGCATGTGAAATGCTACAAGTAACAAGTATTCAATTTGGAAATTGAAATACAATGCAGTTAGCGTGATGTACCGAGCCCGGTGCATGTAAGACAAATGCATGGATGCACGCATGCCATCATACTGTATGCTAATTTAAATATGCCCTAATCTACCATCGTAAGCAGGTAAATAAAAGGGAAGAAAGAAATGGGGATTGGAAGACATACACACACTCACACACACTTATTACAAATACGCCCTCACTCGGAGGGACCAAAAGAATATACAGCCCGAATAATAAATAAATAAATTATTACAAAATTCCTAATTACTTAGTAAATAAATGGAAAAGGAAAGGAGGCCACGGCCTCCCGCCTCGGGATACGCGAATGATGCATGCTCGGATCCGACTCGCCCGGGAAACCCGTACCATGCCACTGCTGCTTCTGTTTTTACTGCCCTGTCTCTCCAAAAATTGCCAAAGTCCCAGAACACCTTCCTTGCATACTGCTGTACACCACCGGCTGGAGGAAGTGCCCACCGGCCAGCTAAAATTTCCATCGGCTTCTTAGGGGGTTATCGGCCACCCATATAGTGCCGGTCGGCACTCTCTACTGCCGGTCGGCATAAAATTCCTGCAGAAGACAGTTTTGACAGCAACAGCAGACAGACAGTGCATGGTATGGGATTTTGAGCATATGTAAGCATGGCCAATGTTTCCTATCATGCATGGGACTCAAGGAAGCATGACCCTTGGTTCTTGGGCCATCAATTACGCATCTTGGTGCATGATAGCCTAAGGAACCAAGATTGCATTTCAATGTCAATATGCATGCAACACACAAATGAGACCAAGACCCTATCATGTATAAATCAAGGGCCTTAGTGACCAAGAGTTGAGACAAGTTGCACCACTTGTAGTGTGAACTTCTCTTAACCCTTACACTTGGTTTGACACCCCAAACCAAGACATGGAATGCATGTATACAACATGGCTCAAATGATGCAATATGACATGAAGTGCAAGACATACCAAATGCAATGCAACATGTTATAGCAAGTGTGCAATACTAGGCATGCAAGATGCAAAGTATAATGCAAACATGGACAATTCTTGTAAAAGAATTAGCATATAACAAGGCTTTGCTAATCAAGCATGCAACAAACATGATTCAAGCAAGCAATAGTAGACTTAAACCATAATGGGGCAGCCCTCAAACCTTCCCAAAACAGTGGCAAAAAGTGCCCAAAATGATGGACCACTACTCATGCAAACATGCAAGCAAATGGGCCCAAAACCAAGGCATAAACAAGGGGCTTTCCACTACCACCAATAAGACCATTCATGGCATGAATCAAGCAACCCAAAACAGATTTCTAGCATGCAAAAATACCCCCAAAAACCCCTTGATATGGCAACCCAAATGCCTAGAACATACAAGTATGCATAAGGCCTATTCCTAGGAATAAAAGGACACATCCTCAAAGCATGAAATAGGTCACATATGCAAACATACAAACAAGATTTACGGACTAGAATATGATCCTAAATGATGCCAAATCATGAGGATGGACTAAGGTGAGCATGCTAGAGGCCAAAACACTCAAGGCTTGCAAGCCTAAAATGCACAACAACCACATCAAGCATGCCAAACATGGCAAAATCAGTGGCTCACAGCCCTTACACATGACAAAATGAGGCTAATATCTTCATGGAGTTAAGCTAATATATGCAAGAATCATGGCCTAATCACAAGATGCATTTCTATGCCAAATAGAGGAATGCTAAGCAAGTATAATATGCGTGAAAGAGGCCAACAAACCACCATTAGACAGAGGTAAAACATGTTCCAAAACACCCAAATAAACTCTGAAATGAAGCCAAATGCAAGTACTCACACATGCTAATCTTTAGGCCAAAAAACAAAGGCAAAAGAGGGACAAAGGGGAGAGGGGTGTCCCTCCCCTACACAAGACTATAAACCACCTTTCTCACCGCTAAAAACTCACTGGTTTTCAGTGGTGAGAAGACCAAAACACCCAAGTAAACCAAGCCTCAAGAAAAGGCACCAAAAGGGCCAAAATAAGGCCTAAGAGGGTGAGTTTGCACTCAAACCACAAAGTGACCTTAATGAAAGTTCAAAAGCAAGAAAATCTAAGACTTTTTTCAGTTATATACAAAGCTCAAAACACAAAGCAAGATAGGTAAAAACTTGTTGCAAAAATGGGGAATCTAAAGTAAAATGCTCACCCTTGAAGAACACTTGAAGAACAGGTGGTGCAGCCCTCCTCTATTGATCAAAACCAGTCCAAAAACTCAATAAACAACCCTCCAAGTCTCCCAATCTCAAGCTAGGGTGTAATGGTGTGTGTATTGGTGCAAAAGTAAGGTAAAACCACACTTTTAGGCCTAAAAACACACACACAAGAGGAGAGAGAGGGAAAATGTAGAGGGAGAGAGATATATGGCAGATATATAGATACACAAGCTCTGGTTTTTTGATCAAAAATGGCTAACCCCCCTCAAAGGGAGAGAGATGGTGTTTATATAGGCCAAGACCAAGCCAAATAACTTAATGGCTAAGCAAAAAGAAAGGTTCAAAGGGGGCAAAAGAGTCTAGGCTTCTTGGGGAAGCTAAGACAGCTGGCCAAGCTTCTCCAAAAAGCTTGGCCAAAGGTTCAAGCTTCTAGAAGCTTAGAGGGTTCAAAGGTGCAAAGTGGTCACACTTATGCACGGGGGAATGTGATGGTGCATTCCAGTTGGCACAGCTGGCATGCACCATGCCTCAGGGGTTCAAAGGGTGCACGCCGGCCAACCAAAGGGATCAGCGGCACAAAAAAGTGCCGGTCAGCAACATACAGTGCCGACCGGCCAAATATTTTGAGAAAACAATGCCGGTGGCTCTAATGTGTAGCCGGTGATGGTAGGGGAGGGCCGGTGGTGTGTGGGGATGGCTAATAAGCCATTCCCTGCCCTTCCAAGGCAAAACACAAGTGTTTGGTGCAAAACCAGACACAAAACAGTCGAGTTCGGAGATCTTGAGGTAAGGCGCGTAGCCGAGACCCCCGGGAACTCCAAACGAACACAAACATGGATGATCACCGGGTGTTCAAACGGTGACGTCCAAGTCTTGAGGACGGTCAAAAATGGGGTGTCTACAATTACTATTTGAGGAGCCCCAGTTAAGGGAAGCTTTTAACTGAGCTACCTGTTCTATTTTACGTGTTGTTGAAGGCGGTAGTTCGTTTGTCTGTACTTTATTAGTTCCCCAACTAGACCAACCACTTGGCTTTGAGCTTCTTTGTCCAGTCCCCAAGTTTAGTTTTTTGTCAACCCCCCATCCCATGCGGGAGTCATCATTTTCACTGGACTTCCAGAAATTAAACGCGACGTTTTCGTCTTTCCTGATGGAGTTTGAAATTCTTTAAGAAGAGGATCACTATTTGAGGAGCCCCAGTAAGGGAAGCTTTTGACTAAGCTAGCTGTTCTGTTTTGCTTGTTGTTGAAGGCGGTAGTTCGTTTGTCTTGACTTTATTAGTCACCCAACTAGACCAACCACTTGGCTTTGAGCTTCTTTGTCCAGCCCCCAAGTTTAGTTTTTTGTCAACCCCCCATTCCTTACAAAAGTCATCATTTTGACTGGTCTTCCAGAAATTGAAAGGCGACTCTTTCGTCTTTCCTGATGGAGATTTAAATTCTTTAAGAAGAGGATCACTATTTGTGGAGCCCCTATTAAGGGAAGCTTTTGACTGAGCTACCTGTTCTGTTTTACGTGTTGTTGAAGGCGGTAGTTCGTTTGTCTGGACTTTATTAGTCCCCCAGCTAGACCGACCACTTGGCTTTGAACTTCTTTGTCCAGCCCCCAAATTATGTTTTTTGTCAACCCCCCATTCCTTACCAGAGTCATCATTTTGACTGGACTTCCAGAAATTGAAAGGCGACTCTTTCATCTTTCCTGATGGAGATTGAAATTCTTTAAGAAGAAGATCACTATTTGAGGAGCCCCAGTTAACGGAAGCTTTTGACTGAGCTACCTGTTCTCTTTTATGTGTTGTTGAAGGCGGTAGTTCGTTTGTCCGAACTTTATTAGTCCTCCAACCAGACCAACCACTTGGCTTAGAGCTTCTTTGTCCAGCCCCCAAGTTTAGTTTTTTGTTAACCCCCCATTCCTTACCAGAGTCATCATTTTGACTGCACTTCCAGAAATTGGAAGGCAACCCTTCCGTCTTTCCAGGTGGAGATTGAAATTCTTTAAGAAGAGGATCACTATTTGTGGAGCCCCATTGAAACGATGCTTTTGACTGAGCTACCTGTTATGTTTTACGTGTTGTTGAAGGCGATAGTACGTTTGTCTGGACTTTAATAGTCCCCCAACTAGACTAACCACTTGGCTTTGAGCTTTTTTGTCCAGCCCCCAAGTTTAGTTTCTTCTCAACCCCTCATCGCATGCGGGAGTCATCATTTTGACTGGACTTCAAGAAATTGAAACGCGACTCTTTCGTCTTTCCTGATGGATATTGAAATTCTTTAAGAAGAGGATCACTATTTGAGGAGCCCCAGTTAAGGGAAACTTTTGACTGAGCTACCTGTTCTATTTTACGTGTTGTTGAAGGTGGTAGTTCGTTTGTCTGGAATTTATTAGTCCCCCAACTAGACCAACCACTTGGCTTTGAGCTTCTTTGTCCAACCCCCAAGTTTAGTTTTTTGTCAACCGCCCATTAATTACCAGAGTCATCATTTTGACTGGACGCCCAGAAATTGAAAGGCGACCCTTTCGCCTTTCCCGATGGAGATTGAAATTCTTTAAGAAGAGGATCACTATTTGAGGAGCCCCAGTTAACGAAAGCTTTTGACTGAGCTACCTGTTCTCTTTTACATGTTGTTGAAGGCGGTAGTTCGTTTGTCCGAACTTTATTAGTCCTCCAACCAAACCAACCACTTGGCTTAGAGCTTCTTTGTCCAGCCCCCAAGTTTAGTTTTTTGTTAACCCCCCATTCCTTACCAGAGTCATCATTTTGACTGCACTTCCAAAAATTGGAAGGCAACCCTTCCGTCTTTCCAGGTGGAGATTGAAATTCTTTAAGAAGAGGATCACTATTTGTGGAGCCCCATTGAAACGATGCTTTTGACTGAGCTACTTGTTATGTTTTACGTGTTGTTGAAGGCGATAGTACGTTTGTCTGGACTTTAATAGTCCCCCCACTAGACTAACCACTTGGCTTTGAGCTTCTTTGTCCAGCCCCCAAGTTTAGTTTCTTCTCAACCCCTCATCGCCTGCGGGAGTCATCATTTTGACTGGACTTCAAGAAATTGAAACGCGACTCTTTCGTCTTTCCTGATGGATATTGAAATTCTTTAAGAAGAGGATCACTATTTGAGGAGCCCCAGTTAAGGGAAGCTTTTGACTGAGCTACCTATTCTATTTTACGTATTGTTGAAGGTGTGTAGACGTCCCCGAACGCCCCGGGAGGGTTATTCCCTTTCCGTTCATATTGGGTTTACTACAGTTCGGACTCAAATTTTCACGGTTCTTAATCTGAACCAAAGAGTCCAAATCCGGCAAATCGTTTTGAAGAAAAACAGATTTTTTGAAAAGTAGTGCCAAACATGGACTGCTTTGCCAGATTACAGAGTCGCCACCTAAATATTTTTTAATGGGGGGATTTAGGAAACCCTGACTCAGTGCCGAAGGCCACGTGTCCGTCATCACCAAATGTCTTGGCTCGGGAGCTTGGGTACGATCGGGGAAGGTCAGCTATGAGCACCCCCTTTCGCCCGGTTCGAAGACCGGCCTCTACTAACCGTGATATCCGATTTTGAAAACATTACATGCTCTTATACCGGTTATTAGCCTAGTTTTACTACGTTATGCGCACAGCAAAACAAGTATAGACTAGGTTGCCTAATTCGGAAATAATCATTGCATACCCGTTTGTTTTGAAAGCGTTTCGGGTTTTGCTACTCGCAAGTAGGCTAAAATACGGATTTCAATGAGTTTTCCAACTCAAGCAACCCGACCTCCACCCATAGGCATTCAAACAGTTTATCTCACATAAGCACTTAGCCGCATGGTAAGCATACTGTCATGGCAACATTCACACGCATGCGCTAAAGCGTGAAATACTTACATCGTACTCCGTGCCAAAACAAGAAACTAGTTAGCAAACATGCATGTCCCTAGATCATGTTAAGTGGCTAATGCAATGCAGGCAAGGATGCAATTTAGAGTAGGCTCGGCTAACCCTAGAATGGCATGCGAAATGCTACAACTATCACGTATTCAATTTGGAATTGAAAATACGATGCAGTTTGTATGATGTACCGAGCCCGGTGCATGTAAACAAATGCATGGATGCACGCATGCATTGCATAAGGTATGCTAAAATAAACGTGCCCTAATCTACCATCATAAGCAGGTAAATAAAAGGGAAGAAAGAAGTGGGGGTTGGAAGGCATACACACACCCACGCACACTTATTACAATTATGCCCTCACACGGAGGGACCAAAAGAATATACAATCCAAAAATAATACAGTCCGAATACAAAATAAATTAATTATTACAGAGATTTCTAATTATCAAATTAAATGTTGTCATAAGAGAAAGGGGCCTCAGCCCTGCCTCGGGATGCGTGAATGATGCATGCTCGATCCAACTTGCCCGGAAAGCCTACACCGCATCACTGCTGCCTCTGTTTCCATTGCCCCGCCTTTCTGAAACGCTGCCAAAGTCCCAGGACATCTTCCAAACGCACTGAAGTACACCACCGGCTAGAGGAAATGGCCACCGGCTGCTTAAATTGACCACCGGCCGCTCTGGAGGCTATCGGCTGAAAATATAGTGCCGGTCGGCACATTATACTGCCGGTCGACAGAAAGTTCCTGCAGGGGACAGTTTGACAGCAGCAGCAGACCAGCAATGCATGGCTTGGGTTTTTGGGCATATGTATGCACGACCATTGCCTCCTATCATGTTTTGGGGATCAAGGAAGCATGGCCCTTGGTCCTTGGGCCATCAATTATGCATCTTGATGCATGATGACCTAAGGAACCAAGGTTGCATTTTTAATGGGAATGCATGCAACACACAAATGAGACCAAAACCTTATCATGCATAGATCAAAGGTCTTGGTGACCAAGGGTTGAAACAAGTTGCACCACTTGTAGTGTGAACTTCCCTCAACCCTTATACTTGGTTTGACAACCCCAAACCAAGTAATGCAATGCATGTTATGCAAACATGATTCCATAATGCAACCTAATGCTAAAATGCCAACATGCCAAATGTAATGCAACATGCAAGGTGCAAATGCAATGTAAGCATGGACAAATCAAGCATAGGCTCATCATGCTAGAACACTTAATGAAACAAGTATGCAACAAACATGAAGCAAGCATACAATGGTGGATTTAACATACAATGGGGCGGCCCTCAAACCTCCCCAAAACAGTGGCAAGAAGTGCCCCAAAATGGTGGACCAACACCTATGCAAATATGCAAGCAAATGGGCCTAAAACCAAGACCTAGATAAGGGGCATTCCACTACCACCAACATGGCCATTCATGGCATGAATCTAACAACCCAAAACGGATTTTCAGCATGCAAAATGACACCCAAATCCCCTCACATGGCAGCCCCAAAACACCTTAATCATACAAGCATGCACAAGGCCTATTCCTAGGCATAAAAGGGCACACCCTTAAAGCATGAAACAAGCTACATATGTGAAAATACAAACATGATTTATGGACTGAAATATGACCCTAAATGATGCCAAATCATAAGGCTAAGGTAGGCTAAGCATGCTAGAAGCTAAAATACTCAAAACCTACAAGCCGGAATGCAAAGCAACCACATCAAGCATGCCAAATACGACCAAAACAGTGGCCAACAGACCTTATGCAGGGCAAAACAAGGCTAGTAACTTCATGAAGTTAAGTCAAATCATGCAAAGATCATGGGCTAAATGCATGGCATATTTCTAGGCAAACTAGAGCATTACAAAGCAAGTATGAGAGGCATTTTAAGGGCCATAAATCCAACCTAAAACAGAGGCATAACATATCATATTAACCACAAATATGCTCTGAAATGAAGCCAAGACCAACCATGCACACATGCTATTCTCTAGGCCAAAAACAAAGGCAAACAAGGGACAAAGGGGAGAGGGGTGTCCCTCCCCTATATGAGACTTCAAAACACCTTCCTCCCCACTGAAAACCCACTGATTTTTAGTGGTGAGAAGACCAAGAACACCAAGTAAACAAAGCCTTACCAAAAAGACACCAAAATGGCCAAATGAAGCCTAAAAGGGTGAGCCTTTGCTCAAACCACAAAATGACCTTAATGAAGGTTCAAGAGCAAGTAAAAACAAGAGTTTTTCTAGTTATAGACAAAGCTCAAAACACAAAGCAAAAGGGGTAGAAACTAGTTGCAAGAATGGCGAAACTAAAGTAAAGAGTTTACCCTTGAAGATCCCTTGAAGAACAGGTGGTCCAGCCACTCTCTAGTGATCAAAGTCAGTCCAAAACTTCAACAAACAACCCTCTAAGTCTCTCAATCTCGAGCTAAGGTGTAAGGGTGTGTGTAATGGTGCAAAAGTAAGGTAAAACACACCTTTTAGGCTTAAAAACACACACACAAGGATGAGAGAGAGGGAGGTATAGATATATATGGATGTATATCAGAGATATATAGATATATCTCTGGTTTTTGCCTTCAAAGATTCTAACCTAGCTCAAGGGAGATGAAATGAGCTTATATAGGCAAAATAAAGCCAAGACTTAATGGCTAAGCAAGACCAAAAGGTTCAAGGGGGGGGCAAAGGAGTCTTGGCTTCTTGGAGAAGCCAAGACAGCTGGCCAAGCTTCTCCAAGAAGCTTGGCCAAAGGTGCAAGCTTCTAGAAGCTTAGAGGGTGCAAAGGGTGCAAAGGGTGAAAAATGGCCACACCTGTGCACGGGGGAATGTGATGGTGCATTCCAGCTGGCACAGCTAGCATGCACCATATCCCAGGGGTTCAAAGGGTGCACACCAGCCGGCCAAAACAGTCATCGGCACAAAAAAGTGCCGGTCGGCAACATACAGTGCCGACCGGCCAAAGTGTTTGAGAAAACAGTGCCGATGGCCAAAAGGGAGTGCCGGTGTGGTGTGGGGGCAGCCGGTGGGCTTCAGGGATGGCTAAAAAGCCTCCCCCTACCCTCCAAATGCAAAAACACCCAAGTCTTGGTGTAAAACCAAGCACAGAACAAGCCGGTTGAGAGGTCCTAAGGCACGACGCGCAGCCGGGACCTCCGGGAACTCAAAACGAATACAAACATGGATAATCACCGAGCATTCCAACGGTGACGTCCAAGTCTTGAGGACGGTCAAAAAATGGGGTGTCTACAGTTGCCCCTCTTTGACATAACTCGGAAGTCATAACAATGACGGGAGTGAATGTCAAAGCCCAGAGACGACCCATTTTTGACAAGGCCGAAGACTTGGACAAACATGCAAGACAAACAAGGTATGCGCCCGAAGGCAGGGGCAAAATGCAACTGAAAATGCAAGAAGCCGATCATAACTTATGATAAGAAAGCTGTAACGAAGCACAACAATGCAACAGTTTTAAGCTAGCATATACCAAACTACACTACAATGCAGAAAGGATGTAAGAGAATTATGCAATTCTCACGACCATGTGCGTTAGATACACAAAAGCGAACAAAGTGTGATAGATACATTAAGTGGACAAACATGTGTGATGGATACACAAAAGTGAAGAGAGTGTGATGGATACACTATATGAATAAAGTGTGGTTAATACACTAAGTGAAGCAAAGTGTGACAGATACACAAAGCAAAACGAGTGTGATGGATACACTAAGCAAATATGTGATAGATATACTAAGCAAATGTGTGTGGTGGATACACAAAGCAAAACGAGTGTGATGGATACACTAAGCAAATATGTGATAGATATACTAAGCAAATGTGTGTGGTGGATACACAAAGGGGGCATGTGATAGATACAAAAAGTGAACGTGTGTGGTAGATACACAAAGTGAAGCGAGTGTGATGGATACACAAGGTGAGCGCAGTGAGATGGATACACAAGATGAGCATAGTGTGATAGATGCACAAAGAGAAAGTCTGTGATTGATACACAAAGCGAAAGTGTGTGATTGATACACAAAGCGAAAGTGTGTGATTGATACACAAAGTAAAAGTGTGATGGATACACTGTATGAAGCAAAGTGTGATGGATACACAAGATGAATGAAGTGAGCAAAGCGTGATGGATACACAAAAGGCAAACACAAAGTGTGATAGATGCACTAAGTGAACAAGTGTGATGGATACACAATAGGTGAACACGAAGTGTGATCGATGCACTTAGTGAACAAAGTATGATTGATATACTAAATGTGAACACGAAGTGTGATAGATGCACTTAGTGAACAAGTATGATGGACATACTAAAGGTGAACACGAAGTGTGATAGATGCACTTAGTGAACAAGTATGATGGATATACTGAATGTGAACACGAAGTGTGATAAATGCACTTAGTGAACAAGTATGATGGATATACTGAATGTGAACACGAAGTGTGATAGATGCACTTAGTGAACAAGTATGATTGATATACTAAAGGTGAACACAAAGTGTGATAGATGCACTTAGTGAACAAGTATGATTGATATACTAAAGGTGAACACAAAGTGTGATAGATGCACTTAGTGAACAAGTATGATTGATATACTAAAGGTGAACACAAAGTGTGATAGATGCACTTAGTGAACAGGAGTGTGATGGATATACTAAAAGTGAACATGAAGTGTGATAGATGCACTCGGTGAACAGAGTATGATTGATATACTGAAGGTGGACACAAAGTGTGATAGATGCACTTAGTGAACAAAGTATGATGGATATACAAAAAGTGAACACGAAGTGTGATAGATGCACTTAGTGAACAAAGTATGATGGATATACTAAAAGTGAACACGAAGTGTGATAGATGCACTTAGTGAACAAGTATGATGGATATACTAAATCAATGAAGTGTGATACAGAAAATGAGAATGTGTGTGGTAGATGCACAAAATGAGTGAAGTGTGATTGATACACTGAGTGAGAGTGTAATAGATACACAAAAGTGAATATGTGCGTGATAGATACACAAAATGAGTGAAGTGTGATTGATACACTGAGTGAGAGAGAGAGTGTGATTGATACACTAAATAAACATGTGACAGATACATGAGGCAAACAGAGTGAATGAGGTGTGATGGATACACTAAAGTAAACATGTGATATGAAGAGAAGAATGGTGTGATAGATACACAAAGTGAATGAAGTGTGATTGATACACTAAGGCAAATAAAGTGTGTCAGATACACTGAGTGAATGAAGTGTGATTGATACACTAAGTGAATGAAGTGTAATTGATACACTAAGGCAAATAAGGTGTGTTAGATACACTGAGTGAATGAAGTGTGATTGATACACTATTCTGGCTTGAAGCAGACTTGATCTTGAGCTTGAGGTAGAGGTACACCCATACTTCGGAGCATTGGCAAGGCCTGAAGAGGTACACACGGGATGTAGTCTCGGAACGAACTCAGATACCCGACGTTTTCCTCTTTTGCTTTTGCTTTGCAGTCCGGAACCATTATAGCTTCAGATAGGTCCCGGTTCTACTGTTCTCACATGACCTGGGTTGAACCCTGCGGTTTTATGAAAGAACAAATATTATTTTGCACAAATGTGGAGAATGGCACAACACTCTGAGCACGAGATGATTTTTTTTGAAATTGACGGTGAGAATAAGTTCTCGACTGGGTATTGAGCCTACGACTGAACACAGCACACCACGACTCAACAACGGAAAACAAAAAGGTAAACAACCTAAACACATCTATTGACACTCGAAACGACTCAAAACAAGAATCAAGATAGACAAAACAAAACACAAGACTCAAATGTGCACAGGGAGCCTGTTTCACCGGGTATTATTTCCCACCCTTTCTCATTTGTGATTCTCACATCACTCGGCCCTCA
Source organism: Camellia japonica (assembly GCA_030407325.1). Lineage (NCBI taxonomy): Eukaryota > Viridiplantae > Streptophyta > Magnoliopsida > Ericales > Theaceae > Camellia > Camellia japonica. The sequence goes on from JAPPVO010000014.1 coordinate 22,619,131, forward strand.
AGCTCTGTTTTTCTGAAAAAGCCCTTTTCCTCACTTTTTCTCTCAGCGCACATCTCTCTATTCTTCAATCTCTCATTTTTTCATCCCTCCCAGAGTGGTTGGTGGATAGACAAGAAGTTGCGGGCTCTTGCCCCTAGCATTCTGCTAGATTCTTTTTCTTCTGCACACAGCAGTGAACTTTCCCACAGAGGGGTTGCGCCACAACTGGGTGTGTAGCAAATCTGTAGTTGACATTGGTTGACGATGCTCTGCTAGGGAGTTTGGACGTGGTTAGATCTGTCCAGATGAGGAAGTGGAACATCCTGATCCATTCCAGTTCGTGCTTCGCACTTGGCTTGATACCTCGTTGCTCGGAGGATGAGAGAGCTTTCAGCATTTTGTTGTTGACTTCAGTTGTGCCCTTTCTGGCAAGTATGCTGGCGACGGGGAAAAGACAGGAAGCCTGACTCAACTGTGCCCCTAGTTCATCATTTTGACCATTTTTTTATTTTGCTTTCTACTAAAACAATTTTGACCAACATGAGAGTTAGATTAACATGCTTGTTCGATTTTCTGATTTAAAATCATGCAAGTCAGGCTATGAGCACTGAAAATTTTCCTTTTTTGGGTCCAAGAAAACGGTCCAGTTTTGGAAAAATGGAATAATTTTCTAGAGAAAATCAGTCAACCTCAGTAAAAATTCCCAAAAACTGTTTTTGCAAACGGTCACTGCTCAAACAAGCACGGAACCTACTCTTGAGATGCGCAACCTCGGATCCATAAGCAATGGGAAATTGCCCCTTGTCTGAAGGACACTACATGGCAACGGAAAGTTGCCCCTTGTTTGAATGGCACCACAGTGCATTAAATGGCAACGGAAAGTTGCTCCTTGTCTAAATGGCACCGCAGCGTATTGAAATCAATCCTTCAGAGTGGCGATCACAACCGAACTCTCGGATACAGAGAAGGCAAAGATGATCAAAACCATTTCATGGGCACAACTGAATTTGAAGTGTTTTAGGGCTGGACTTCAGAACGAAGTTGCCTACGTATCCCAAAGATGGGAATCAAGCCTTACGTAGTTCGGGGTTAAGGTACACTCGGGTATTTAACCTCTCCTTTTTAGGCTCTAACTTTTGCCAAGGCGCCCGTTGCGGGTTTTCAACCTTGCGAGCTTTGTTCTTCTTTCTTTTCTTTTTTCTATTCTTTTCATTCCTTTTTCTTCTTCTTCTTTTCTTTTTGCATTTTGTATCTTTGAATTTTTTCTCTTTTTTCTTTTTTCATTCTTTTCTTTGCTCTAACTTTTGCCTGGGTCGCCCTTCCGGGTTTTCGGCCCAGCGAGCCTCTCAAAGGGTAAAAGTGTAGCTTTGTCCATGCCAAATGGTTTTGGGATCCCGAAGTCATCTGAATCCAGGAGAATGGGTGTCATTGATTTGCAGAAAGATCCACCTTTGGCTCTTTGAGCACATCGGATATTTTTTGCCCCTAGTTCGAGGGGTGCTTCTGATCTAGCTTTGCAAGCTTCTTTTGATGAGATCTGATCTTCTTGATCTGACTTTGGTGCCTCTTGTTCGAGGGCTGCTTCAAAGCTGGCCGCACAGGCCTCACATCATGATTGTCCTTTGAACGTTCTGAATCCAAGTTCAAGGTTTGAAAGCAAGGGGGTTGAGTCTCGAGGCCGAGAGCGATCCTAAGCTGCACAATCTCAAGAGCGATTCCACACATGTCTTCGCGGGACCGCGCAAAACATTTTTTTTGAAAGTTTTTAAGAAAGCGACAAATCGCTCGTGCTGAAGACAGTGTAGGACCAATCTGGATCAAAGCTAGGGTCCTTCTCAGTACTCACACTAACAAGCATGATTTCATTCATTAATGGCTTAGCACGCCTCTCTTTCTCTCAATTTGATCAAAGTTTTGCAAATCCCGAGGAATTCCTCCCTCTTTGTTTTCACCGCAGTGTTCAAAAAGGTTTTGAAAAACTTAGGTCAATGCAATAATTTCAAGGCACAGAAAAGACAGAGTTCTTATCAAATACTGTCATCTCATTTAGAATTTCTGGCACAACAAGCACATGGCAGATACAAACACAAGAGTGTGAAAATCACTGCTGTTCCATTCAAATCTTCTGGTGTAACTGGCTCCAAGGCAGAAACAGACTCAAAAGAAAATGAAAAGACAAACACAAAACAAAATGGTGATGTCCGAGGTAACACCCCCAGAATCACCCGACTCCTACATAACAGGACTGACTCGATACAACAAGACAGACCTTAACCAAAAAGACTGACTCAAAACAAAGAGACAGACTCTAAACAAAACAATAGAACTGGCTCAATACCCAAACCAGAAAGTGCAAAAACTAGTATTTGCATACTGCTCAAAACAGTGCGTGCCATTCCCACGTCTGGAGTAAACTGAGTGCCGCCCGCAGGTGGTTCATCCCCCGATCACATATTCATACTATCCCCCAAGTTCACTGATCCAGTGGCGATAGACTCTGCTGAGATGGTGCGGCAATGACCTTGTTGTCAAACAAATCCTGTACATCATGGCGCAGACGAAAGCAGCTATCGGTCTCATGACCGGTTTGTTGATGGTACGCACAGTACTTAGTCTAGTCATGCTTTGGAGGGAGAGGATCAGGTAAAGGCCGTTGTTCCAATGGTTTCAGATGTCCCTTCCGGATTAAGACCTCTAGAGCCTTTGACAAAGGCATGTAAAGTGGGGTGAAAACCCTCTTGACTCGGGGTGGATATTTGGTTTTCTGTGAGCTACTTCCGGACGCACCGGTGAATGGGGTAGCTGTTTTTGATGTAGTGGTGGTGACCATGCCCACTTCTGAAGTCCTAGCAGCTGCATCACCGCTGGTGGTCGCACTCGAACTGTGGGTAAATGCCCTCCTGGGCTGCTCCTTTTCCTAGTCGATAAGGCCCTGCTTTATAGCGTCCTCGATTTGCACCCCCATCTCATGTAGATCTGAAAAGGTAGGGAATGGGAGAACAATCATTTTCTGCATGAGCTTGGGTTGGAGGTTGCGCACAACCATCCGTATTTGATCCTTGTCCGTTGGCCTAATGGTCATTATTGAGGCCTTGGCCCTCCACCGAGTTACAAAATCGGAGAAACTTTCCTTCGGCTCCTGCCTAGTCGTCTCGAGATCACGGGTTGTAATCTCAATTTGTGTATTGTAGGAGTATTGATCGACGAAAGCCTCGGCCATCTCATCCCAATTCCTCTTAACATCGTCTTCCAGTTTTGCGTACCAGATGGCCGCCACACCTGACAAGGTTCGGCCAAACAGAGACAGCTTCTGTAGTCTGGTGAGGCCCATCGGCTTTAAGATATCTGAAAACAGCCTCAGGTGCACCATGGGGTCCCCAGACCCATCAAATCGGTCGATTTGAGGCATCTTGAAACGATCTGGCAACGTCACAGCTGCGTCGGTATATCCATCTTCGATGTCCGGGATGGACTTGACTCCTTGGGATTTCTTAAACATTTTTTCCAACTTACTCAGCTTCAGCGCTGTGGGGTCCGCTTTGAACTCAAAGGGAGAGTCCGGTACATTGATAGGCGTGGGCGCCTTGGATAGTTGCGGTAGAATCGGGGGCGGAGCTGGCCCCGTTGGAAGGCCTGTATCCTCTTGGACATTTTGGACATTTGGCGTCTCCTCGGGTATCGGAACCCTTGGTGGGGGAGGAGCCTGATGCGAAGCAGATGCCCCGGCTTGCTTCTCTAACCTAGCAATTGTCTCTGCCTGTTGGGCTATGACCACAGCCTGTTGCTTGGTGAATTCAGATTGACGGACAGCATCTTGCTGCATGGCTTTCATACTATCCTGGAGTTGGCGCACCATCTCTTCCAAACTCGACATATTGTCCTGATCTAACTGAGCAATCGGTATATCTGTGTCTGCAGTAGGCTCGGAAATCTCAACCCGACTGCTCAAAGGTCACTGATCTGGTAGCTGTTATACTGGTGGTCTGTGCCTGACTAGCCTTCTCTGGCCCTGATTACCCTTGAACTGAGTCTCTGACCTAACAGAGTCTATCAGCACAAATCTGATGAACCTCGGGGGATATTGGAGCCTTCTGAAGCTATAGTTCCAGGACTACCCTAGCAAAAGAGAAAATAGACAGCATCTCAGCCCAATTTCACTGGAACAGATATGAGCATAGCGGAACGAATGTGCTCAACACTGATCACTATTTCACAAAATCACTGCCCCAAAACACTGAGTCTGATACCCGCAGATATGACAGATTCTCAAAAATACTGATACTGGTGCCCGCAGGCCGGATACCCAGACTCGCAAACTGGTATATGCATTCCCTGTAGAGATACACTCTAAGAGCACATAGCATGTAAAAGAGAGCCAATACACCCCTATGTTGGGGTAGGGTTTCCCTGTCCTATTTCGTCAGGAGCTAGGGTTTCACTACGCACGCAGCAGTTTCAAACAACCTATCATCGGGTAAGCCACCTGTCCTAGTTTGGAATGGTCACTATGGATTCCGAATATGCACTAGGTCGAATGGTCAAAAAGGGTGCCCCGGTAAAACCGGGGTTTGTGTTCCCATACTGGCAGAGCCCGCAACCGGTCAGCCTTATGGTCATGCCTTGACAAGACAAGCCTCCGGCAAACCGCTCAGGAATAGCAGATGGCCAACACGGTGTCCTAGGCGCACCAATGCAAATGCAATGCAAAGAGACCCATAAACGTAGTCAAAACAGGATATCACGAGTTCGAGTCAAGCTCTCTAAAATCCCCAGCAGAGTCGCCAGAAACTGTAGACGTCCCCGAACGCCCCGGGAGGGTTAGTCCCATTCCGTTCATATTGGGTTTACTACAGTTCGGACTCAAATTGTCACGGTTCTTAATCTGAACCAAAGAGTCCAAATCCGGCAAATCGTTTTGAAGAAAAACAGATTTTTTGAAAAGTAGTGCCAAACATGGACTGCTTTGCCAGATTACAGAGTCGCCACCTAAATATTTTTTAATGGGGGGATTTAGGAAACCCTGACTCGGTGCCGAAGGCCACGTGTCCGTCATCACCAAATGTCTTGGCTCGGGAGCTTGGGTACGATCGGGGAAGGTCAGCTATGAGCACCCCCTTTCGCCCGGTTCGAAGACCGGCCTCTACTAACCGTGATATCCGATTTTGAAAACATTACATGCTCTTATACCGGTTATTAGCCTAGTTTTACTACGTTATGCGCACAGCAAAACAAGTATAGACTAGGTTGCCTAATTCGGAAATAATCATTGCATACCCGTTTGTTTTGAAAGCGTTTTGGGTTTTGCTACTCGCAAGTAGGCTAAAATACGGATTTCAATGAGTTTTCCAACTCAAGCAACCCAACCTCCACCCATAGGCATTCAAACAGTTTATCTCACATAAGCACTTAGCCGCATGGTAAGCATACTGTCATGGCAACATTCACACGCATGCGATATGCTAAAGCGTGAAATACTTACATCGTACTCCGTGCCAAAACAAGAAACTAGTTAGCAAACATGCATGTCCCTAGATCATGTTAAGTGGCTAATGCAACGCAGGCAAGGATGCAATTTAGAGTAGGCTCGGCTAACCCTAGAATGGCATGCGAAATGCTACAACTATCACGTATTCAATTTGGAATTGAATATACGATGCAGTTTGTATGATGTACCGAGCCCGGTGCATGTAAACAAATGCATGGATGCACGCATGCATTGCATAAGGTATGCTAAAATAAACGTGCCCTAATCTACCATCATAAGCAGGTAAATAAAAGGGAAGAAAGAAGTGGGGGTTGGAAGGCATACACACACCCACGCACACTTATTACAATTATGCCCTCACACGGAGGGACCAAAAGAATATACAGTCCAAAAATAATACAGTCCGAATACAAAATAAATTAATTATTACAGAGATTTCTAATTATCAAATTAAATGTTGTCATAAGAGAAAGGGGCCTCAGCCCTGCCTCGGGATGCGTGAATGATGCATGCTCGATCCAACTTGCCCGGAAAGCCTACACCGCATCACTGCTGCCTCTGTTTCCACTGCCCCGCCTTTCTGAAACGCTGCCAAAGTCCCAGGACATCTTCCAAACGCACTGAAGTACACCACCGGCTAGAGGAAATGGCCACCGGCTGCTTAAATTGACCACCGGCCGCTCTGGAGGCTATCGGCTGAAAATATAGTGCCGGTCGGCACATTATACTGTCGGTCGGCAGAAAGTTCCTGCAGGGGACAGTTTGACAGCAGCAGCAGACCAGCAATGCATGGCTTGGGTTTTTGGGCATATGTATGCACGGCCATTGCCTCCTATCATGTTTTGGGGATCAAGGAAGCATGGCCCTTGGTCCTTGGGCCATCAATTATGCATCTTGATGCATGATGACCTAAGGAACCAAGGTTGCATTTTTAATGGGAATGCATGCAACACACAAATGAGACCAAAACCTTATCATGCATAGATCAAAGGTCTTGGTGACCAAGGGTTGAAACAAGTTGCACCACTTGTAGTGTGAACTTCCCTCAACCCTTATACTTGGTTTGACAACCCCAAACCAAGTAATGCAATGCATGTTATGCAAACATGATTCCATAATGCAACCTAATGCTAAAATGCCAACATGCCAAATGTAATGCAACATGCAAGGTGCAAATGCAATGTAAGCATGGACAAATCAAGCATATGCTCATCATGCTAGAACACTTAATGAAACAAGTATGCAACAAACATGAAGCAAGCATACAATGGTGGATTTAACATACAATGGGGCGGCCCTCAAACCTCCCCAAAACAGTGGCAAGAAGTGCCCCAAAATGGTGGACCAACACCTATGCAAATATGCAAGCAAATGGGCCTAAAACCAAGACCTAGATAAGGGGCATTCCACTACCACCAACATGGCCATTCATGGCATGAATCTAACAACCCAAAACGGATTTTCAGCATGCAAAATGACACCCAAATCCCCTCACATGGCAGCCCCAAAACACCTTAATCATACAAGCATGCACAAGGCCTATTCCTAGGCATAAAAGGGCACACCCTTAAAGCATGAAACAAGCTACATATGTGAAAATACAAACATGATTTATGGACTGAAATATGACCCTAAATGATGCCAAATCATAAGGCTAAGGTAGGCTAAGCATGCTAGAAGCTAAAATACTCAAAACCTACAAGCCGGAATGCAAAGCAACCACATCAAGCATGCCAAATACGACCAAAACAGTGGCCAACAGACCTTATGCAGGGCAAAACAAGGCTAGTAACTTCATGAAGTTAAGTCAAATCATGCAAAGATCATGGCCTAAATGCATGGCATATTTCTAAGAAAACTAGAGCATTACAAAGCAAGTATGAGAGGCATTTTAAGGGCCATAAATCCAACCTAAAACAGAGGCATAACATATCATATTAACCACAAATATGCTGTGAAATGAAGCCTAGACCAACCATGCACACATGCTATTCTCTAGGCCAAAAACAAAGGCAAACAAGGGACAAAGGGGAGAGGGGTGTCCCTCCCCTATATGAGACTTCAAAACACCTTCCTCACCACTGAAAACCCACTGATTTTTAGTGGTGAGAAGACCAAGAACACCAAGTAAACAAAGCCTTACCAAAAAGACACCAAAATGGCCAAATGAAGCCTAAAAGGGTGAGCCTTTGCTCAAACCACAAAATGACCTTAATGAAGGTTCAAGAGCAAGTAAAAACAAGAGTTTTTCTAGTTATAGACAAAGCTCAAAACACAAAGCAAAAGGGGTAGAAACTAGTTGCAAGAATGGCGAAACTAAAGTAAAGAGTTTACCCTTGAAGATCCCTTGAAGAACAGGTGGTCCAGCCACTCTCTAGTGATCAAAGTCAGTCCAAAACTTCAACAAACAACCCTCTAAGTCTCTCAATCTCGAGCTAAGGTGTAAGGGTGTGTGTAATGGTGCAAAAGTAAGGTAAAACACACCTTTTAGGCTTAAAACACACACACAAGGATGAGAGAGAGGGAGGTATAGATATATATGGATGTATATCAGAGATATATAGATATATCTCTGGTTTTTTCCTTCAAAGATTCTAACCTAGCTCAAGGGAGATGAAATGAGCTTATATAGGCAAAATAAAGCCAAGACTTAATGGCTAAGCAAGACCAAAAGGTTCAAGGGGGGGGGCAAAGGAGTCTTGGCTTCTTGGAGAAGCCAAGACAGCTGGCCAAGCTTCTCCAAGAAGCTTGGCCAAAGGTGCAAGCTTCTAGAAGCTTAGAGGGTGCAAAGGGTGAAAAATGGCCACACCTGTGCACGGGGGAATGTGATGGTGCATTCCAGCTGGCACAGCTGGCATGCACCATATCCCAGGGGTTCAAAGGGTGCACACCGGCCGGCCAAAACAGTCATCGGCACAAAAAAGTGCCAGTCGGCAACATACAGTGCCGACCGGCCAAAGTGTTTGAGAAAACAGTGCCGATGGCCAAAAGGGAGTGCCGGTGTGGTGTGGGGGCAGCCGGTGGGCTTCAGGGATGGCTAAAAAGCCTCCCCCTACCCTCCAAATGCAAAAACACCCAGGTCTTGGTGTAAAACCAAGCACAGAACAAGCCGGTTGAGAGGTCCTGAGGCACGACGCGCAGCCAGGACCTCCGGGAACTCAAAACGAACACAAACATGGATAATCACCGAGCGTTCCAACGGTGACATCCAAGTCTTGAGGACGGTCAAAAAATGGGGTGTCTACAAGGTGGTAGTTCGTTTGTTTGGAATTTATTAGTCCCCCAACTAGACCAACCACTTGGCTTTGAGCTTCTTTGTCCAACCCCCAAGTTTAGTTTTTTGTCAACCGCCCATTAATTACCAGAGTCATCATTTTGACTGGACGTCCAGAAATTGAAAGGCGACCCTTTCGCCTTTCCCGATGGAGATTGAAATTCTTTAAGAAGAGGATCACTATTTGAGGAGCCCCAGTTAACGGAAGCTTTTGACTGAGCTACCTGTTCTCTTTTACGTGTTGTTGAAGGCGGTAGTTCGTTTGTCCGAACTTTATTAGTCCTCCAACCAGACCAACCACTTGGCTTAGAGCTTCTTTGTCCAGCCCCCAAGTTTAGTTTTTTGTTAACCCCCCATTCCTTACCAGAGTCATCATTTTGACTGCACTTCCAGAAATTGGAAGGCAACCCTTCCGTCTTTCCAGGTGGAGATTGAAATTCTTTAAGAAGAGGATCACTATTTGTGGAGCCCCATTGAAACGATGCTTTTGACTGAGCTACCTGTTATGTTTTACGTGTTGTTGAAGGCGATAGTACGTTTGTCTGGACTTTAATAGTCCCCCAACTAGACTAACCACTTGGCTTTGAGCTTCTTTGTCCAGCCCCCAAGTTTAGTTTCTTCTCAACCCCTCATCGCATGCGGGAGTCATCATTTTGACTGGACTTCAAGAAATTGAAACGCGACTCTTTCGTCTTTCCTGATGGATATTGAAATTCTTTAAGAAGAGGATCACTATTTGAGGAGCCCCAGTTAAGGGAAGCTTTTGACTGAGCTACCTGTTCTATTTTACGTGTTGTTGAAGGTGGTAGTTCGTTTGTCTGGAATTTATTAGTCCCCCAACTAGACCAACCACTTGGCTTTGAGCTTCTTTGTCCAACCCCCAAGTTTAGTTTTTTGTCAACCGCCCATTAATTACCAGAGTCATCATTTTGACTGGTCGTCCAGAAATTGAAAGGCGACCCTTTCGCCTTTCCCGATGGAGATTAAAATTCTTTAAGAAGAGGATCACTATTTGAGGGGCCCCAGTTAAGGGAAGCTTTTGACTGAGCTACCTGTTCTGTTTTATGTGTTGTTGAAGGCAGTAGTTTGTTTGTCTAGAGTTTATTAGTCCCCCAACTAACCAACCACTTGGCTTTGAGCTTCTTTGCTCAACTCCCAAGTTTTGTTTTTTCTCAACCCCCCATCCCATACGAGAGTCATCATTTTGACTGGACTTCCAGAAATTGAAAGGCGACTCTTTCGTCTTTCTTGATGGAGATTGAAATTCTTTAAGAAGAGGATCACTATTTGAGGAGCCCCAGTTAAGGGAAGCTTTTGACTGAGCTACCTATTCTGTTTTACGTGTTGTTGAAGGCGGTAGTTTGTTTGTCTGGACTTTATTAGTCCTCCAACTAGACCAACCACTTGGCTTGGAGCTTCTTTGTCCAGCCCCCAAGTTTAGTTTTTTGTTAACCCCGCATTCCTTACCAGTGTCATCATTTTGACTGGACTTCCAGAAATTGAAAGGCAACCCTTTCGTCTTTCTAGGTGGAGATTGAAATTCTTTAAAAAGAGGATCACTATTTAAGGAGCCCCTGTTAAGGGAAGCTTTTGACTGAGCTACCTGTTCTGTTTTACGTGTTGTTGAAGGCGGTAGTTTGTTTGTCTCGACTTTATTAGTCCCCCAACTAGACCAACCACTTGGCTTTGAGCTTCTTTGTCCAGCCCCCAAGTTTAGTTTTTTGTCAACCCCCATTCCTTACCAGAGTCATCATTTTGACTGGTCTTCCAGAAATTGAAAGGCGACCCTTTCGTCTTTCCTGATGGAGATTAAAATCCTTTAAGAAGAGGATCACTATTTGAGGAGGCCCAATTAAGGGAAGGTTTTGACTGAGCTACCTGTTCTGTTTTACGTATTGTTGAAGGCGTAGTTCGTTTGTCTGAACTTTATTAGTCCCCCAACAAGACCAACCACTTGGCCTTGAGCTTCTTTGTCCAGCCCCCAGGTTTAGTTTTTTGTCAACCCCCCATTCCTTACCAGAGTCATCATTTTGACGGGACTTCCAGAAACTGAAAGGCAACTCTTTTGTCTTTCCTAATGGAGATTGAAATTCTCTAAGTAGAGGATCACTATTTTAGGAGCGCCAGTTAATGGAAGCTTTTGACTGAGCTACCGGTTCTATTTTACGTGTTGTTGAAGGCCGTAGTTCGTTTGTCTGGACTTTATTAGTCCCCCAACTAGACCAACCACTTGGCTTTGAGCTTCTTTGTTCAGCCCCCAAATTTAGTTTTTTGTCAACCCCCCATTCCTTACCAGAGTCATCATTTTGACTGGACTTCCAGAAATTGAAAGGCGACTCTTTCGTCTTTCTTGATGGAGATTGAAATTCTTTAAGAAGAGGATCACTATTTGAGGAGCCCCAGTTAAGGGAAGCTTTTGACTGAGCTACCTATTCTGTTTTACGTGTTGTTGAAGGCGGTAGTTTGTTTGTCTGGACTTTATTAGTCCTCCAACTAGACCAACCACTTGGCTTGGAGCTTCTTTGTCCAGCCCCCAAGTTTAGTTTTTTGTTAACCCCGCATTCCTTACCAGTGTCATCATTTTGACTGGACTTCCAGAAATTGAAAGGCAACCCTTTCGTCTTTCCAGGTGGAGATTGAAATTCTTTAAAAAGAGGATCACTATTTGAGGAGCCCCTGTTAAGGGAAGCTTTTGACTGAGTTACCTGTTCTGTTTTACGTGTTGTTGAAGGCGGTAGTTTGTTTGTCTCGACTTTATTAGTCCCCCAACTAGACCAACCACTTGGCTTTGAGCTTCTTTGTCCAGCCCCCAAGTTTAGTTTTTTGTCAACCCCCCATTCCTTACCAGAGTCATCATTTTCACTGGACTTCCAAAAATTGAAAGGCGACTCTTTCGTCTTTCCTGATGGAGATTGAAATTCTTTAAGAAAAGGATCACTATTTGAGGAGCCCCAGTTAAGGGAAGCTTTTGACTGAGCAACCTGTTCTGTTTTACGTGTTGTTGACGGCGGTAGTTCGTTTGTCTTAACTTTATTAGTCCCCCAACTAGACCAACCACTTGGCTTTGAGCTTCTTTGTCCAGCCCCCAAGTTTAGTTTTTTGTCAGCCCTCCATTCCTTACCTGAGTCATCATTTTGACTAGACTTCCAGAAATTAAAAGGCGACTCTTTCGTCTTTCCTGATGGAGATTGAAATTCATTAAGAAGAGGATCACTATTTGAGGAGCTCCAGTTAAGGGAAGCTTTTGACTGAGCTACCTATTCTATTTTACGTGTTGTTGAAGGCGGTAGTTCGTTTGTCTGGACTTTATTAGTCCCCCAACTAGACCAACCACTTGGCTTTGAGCTTCTTTGTTCAGCTCCCAAGTTTAGTTTTTTGTCAATCCTCCATTCCTTACCAGAGTCATCATTTTGACTGGACTACCAGAAATTGAAAGGCGGCTCTTTCGTCTTTCTTGATGAAGATTGCAATTCTTTAAGAAGAGGATCACTATTTGAGAAGCCCTAGTTACGGGAAGCTTTTGACTAAGCTACCTGTTCTGTTTTCTGTGCTGTTGAAGGCGGCAGTTCGTCTGTCTTAACTTTATTAGTCCCCCAATTGGACCAACCACTTGGCTTTGAGGTTGTTTCTCCAGCTAACAAATTCTGTTTTATCTGTCAAAATGCATTTGTTTTCCTCACCCTAACATTTTCCATGTTCTATTGGAATAAAGGGTGCATTAAGTTTTGTATCTTTCTAATGTGAACTTGCACAATATATTTTTATTATGCAATGCAGCATTGTTATGATTTTGTGTTTACTTGGATTCATTATATTATATTTCTATTTTATTTTCATTTTTTGGGATAATTGGTGGGGGTAAATTTTCATGACACTCCTACTGTCTACAAATTTGAAAGCACAAACCTTAATTTTGTTTTCACACTCTGTCTTTCTCTCTTTGATATTAAATTTTCGTGACATGTAAAACAAATTATTAACACAAATTTTAAGACAAACCTAGTAATACTCTCATAAAAATCATAAAAAAAATTATTAACACAAATTTTTAAAATAAGTTTAAGTTTTTTCAAAAGTCTTCGTAATCATCTAACAAGTATATCTGTTTTTTTATATAAAAAAAAAAATTCATAAACAAATTTAAAAAAACTAAATAATGTGGGTAGAAAAAATTTCTTTACACATCACTGAGTCTATAAAGTGGGTACAAAAAATGGGGTTGTATATTAACACAAAGCTTAAGTATTTTTTTAATTCAACATACATTCCTATTATTCATAACAAACATGCCACATAATCTCTAGAAATTTAACAGTTATATATCAAGATACATAACTATACACACTATATTACACTTATTTCTAAACCAAACATTAAAAGCTTAATGTTTAATCTAATGATTGAAAATTCAAAGACCAAACATGAAAATTCCAAAGCATTAAAGAAATCTGAGTGAGTCCATTCAATCCAGAACATTCATTAACTCATTGCAATTCAATAAAGAAAGTGATGAACTAATAAAGAATTGCAAGGGAAAGAGAACTCCTTAACAAAAAAAAAATGTATACAAATCTATTTGTATGTTTGGTGAGTAAAAATATTATATTCACCTGTAACCTGTGCATATAACAACAACCCAATACAAGTCAACATTAACGCGGAGTTTTTTTTGGAAGCTCAACCCATTAAGAAAAAACAACACACGTGTTCCAACACCAAATAACAATACAAGAAATAATACTTTTTGTGTCACCTGTAACCTGTGCATATACAAAATTATTCATCCATCCATTCATTCATTCAATTCTCAACCATTCAATAAAAATATTTCTCCACAACCTGTAGCATTTAATTTTCAACCATATACACAACTTAACTATTAACCGTACATATCAAAGAAAATAAGAATCCATAAACATAGTATAATCTAACAAATACATATACTATCCGAACCAACAATTACAATTCAAAAAAAAAAAAAACTTAATAACAAAACATATCAGTTGTACATGTTTTCCGTAAAAAAAAATATAATGTAAATTGCGCCCATGCAAACATCATCAATCTAGCCCAAAAACATCACTGTATCCATGCAACATTATCAATCTGCAACAAAAACCAATGAGGTAAGTAATAAAAAATGCAGAGCTTGATTTTTGTTTAAACAGAATATGGTTCAATTTATTTAACAAGTAATTGAGCTTATGGAGAAGGAAAAAATTAGATAACTAACTCAGTTGAATTTAGATGAGTAACACAACGAATATACCAATTGATATAGCAAGACTATATAAATAAAAATCAGTCAATCATTCCTTTTAGCTCAACATATTGTTATTTCAATTAAAATAGGCAAATAACGATTTATGAGGATATGACACACAATATCAATTATACAACAACAAAGTGAGTTTATCAATTAGCTTTTTTGCACACTTAACGCCCTTTTTGCTTTTTCGCACCCTTAACGCCATTTCTCGATTAAGTTTAATGCATTTTCAGCTCTAACTCCCAACCTACTCGTGCTAATTACATTTTGTCTGTTGTCACAGGTCCTATTTGTCACAGGCAATGTAGCCGTGACATCCGTAACGTGGTTCGGCAGCTGTTTCGCAATTTTGCCCTCTTAACGCCATTTTTCAGTTAAGTTTAAGGCGTTTTCGGCTCTAACTCCCAACCTACATGTGCTAATTAAATTCCGTCTATTGTCACAGCTCCTATTTATGATAGGGAAGTTGGCTGTGATATCCATATGATAGTTCAGGGGCTGTTTCGTATTTTCGCTTTCTTGACGCCGTTTTTTGGTTAAGTTTAAGGCGTTTTCGGCTCTAACTTCCAACATACACGTGCTAATTACATTCCGTCTGTTGTCACAGGTCCTATTTGTCACGGGAAAGCTTTCCTATAGCAAAAAATAAAAAATAAAAAGAAGAAAGGGCTACAAATGTCCTACTAGTGGGTTTGCAAAAAATAAAAAATAAAAAGAAGAAAGGGCTAAAAAATTCAGACCTTTGCAAACGTTGGGTCATGCGATTAACTTCATCACGAATACGATGCAATGCCTTTTGCAACAACTGTGGAGTGTGAATTGGCATACGCATGGCTAGTCGTCGAGGAAATTTAATATGAACTTCACGACATAGCTCAACGAGAATGGTTGCTCGTGTTATGCGAAATTCCCACTCAGCTCTCATGGTATTGATGGTGCGATGTGAGTAACGCAAATTTGGATTTAATGGGTATTGAAATTCATCTCCGTCTGCAACCCAACGGCGACCCATTGCGGAATATAGATCAACCACCGTATATGCCATGATGATATCTCTCGGTTTTTGTGTAAACATGTGGGTCTGCTAAGGTGTGATACTTATAGCGGTGACTGGGAACAGTAGTTCCAACATGCAAAACACATAAAATGGAGATGGACACGATTACTCATGTCTGTGTGTTTACATTAAGTGGAAGAGCGTTATCACGTCAGCCTTTATGACATGAAAAAACGTGCTTTAACTTTATGTCATGATGGTACCTATGTGTTTAAAATAATTAGAAGAGCATTGTCACGTCAACCTTTATGACATGGAAGAACGTGCTTTCACTTTATGTAATGATGGTACCTGTGTGTTTTTAGTAATTGGACGAGTGTTGTCATGTCAACCTGTATGACATAAAAAAACGTGCTTTCAATTTATGAAATCAAGGTAGCTGTGTGTGTAAAGTAATTGGAAGAGCGTTGTCATGTCAACCTTTATGACATGAAAAAATGTGCTTTCAGTTGATGTCGTGATGGTACTTGTGTGTCTAAAGTAATTGGACAAGCGTTGTGACGTAAACATTTATGACATGAAAAACGTGCTTTCATGTCATTAGGAGATGTCAATTCGACTTGTCAATTCGATAGATTTCAAATCCATACAGCTGACGAGGGTTTTTAGGAGATTTAAAATTCACATATAAAAACTTTTTAAAACTAATCATTTACCAATATGTACTAAATTTAAGAGAAATTTCTTGCCTGGAAAAATGGGCTTCCGTCACGTAATGAAAAATTTCTTGCCTAGAAAAATTTCTTGATAACTAAAAACAATTCACCACCTAACAAAATGTGGCTACGCATTGAATATTACATGCATTTATATTGTTGATTAGTAATTCATTTCACATTATTGTGATAGGAGATAAGGTACACATGGTACCTGTGAGTTTAAAGATATTGTCAGCGCGTTGTCACGTCAAGCTTTATGACATGAAAACCCATGCTTTAAGTAGATTTCAGATCCACTACTCAAACTTTTTAGAACAACTAAGCATTTACCAATATGTACTAAATTTAAGACACATGATTGAATTGATAAAATGGTCTTCCCTCACGGAATGAATTTTTGGAAACTAAAAAAATAATTCACGACCTAACAAAATGTGGCAACGCATAAATATGACATGCATTTATATTGGTGATTAGTAATTCATTTGACATTATTGTCATAGGAGATAAGGTTCACATGGTACCTATGTGATTAAAGTTATTGTCAGTATGTTGTCACGTCAACCTGTATGACATAAAAAAACGTGCTTTCACTTTACAGGAGTTATCATTTGGACAGGAAAGAAGTACGAAGGTTTGAAGAGCGTTTTATGTAGATTTGAAATACATTAGTCAAACTTTTTACAAGAACTAAGCATATACGAATATGTAGTAAATGTCCAAGAAATGATTGAATTCATAAAATGGGCCTTCACCCACGTAATGGATTTTGGAAAAAAAATTTAAAAAAAAAAAATAGTTTCCCACATAACAAAATGTGGCAAAACATTGAATATAAACTGCATTTATATTGGTGATTATCAATTCAATCTGTGAATATTTGCATTTTTCTAACATTAGATAAACTGGTGTCCATCGAGGTTGGGACACAATCGACCATCAACGCACCAAAGTCTGCACAATCCAGTGCACAAAGGACACTTGCAACAACTAAAGCAATTGAAGAGATTTGCCACATTTGACCAAATCTATGTCATTAGTAATTGAAGTCGTAAATACATTATCAATTTACTGAATATTGATTCATTGAATATTACATTGACTCTAATTCAAAGAAAGTAGCGTGGAACTAATATGTAAAGAAGACAAAAAACTACTGTCGAATCGATCGGATTCTGGCTGGACATTTTCTCTTATCATGCCCTCTTTGCAAACACAAACTACAATGGTGCAATCCACTTTGTCTGGAAGTATCCATTTCGTTGTGGATGTGGGTATGTTGAGGACGACCCGTTTTAACTTCATGTTGTCGAGCTGGACTAGCAAGCAAAGTTGGGTAATCATTGTCAGGCCAATATTGCTCGTGCAGCATGGGCCTAAACTTCTGCGCAAAGATACGCTTGTGGACTTCCAACCTATACTCTGGTACAACGAAAGGAAAAGGGTCCTCGCCCAAGTCTGCTGTCACAGCAAGCATGTGGGAACATGGCAAGTGAAATAATGTGTACTTCCCACATGAACAACTCGGTGGTCGGAGACTAACTATTTGACGAGCACCACCCCCCATCCCATGCGGTGCTGTCCTCACCTCATATTCCCCTATTCCCCTGCAGGAAAAATGTATGTACTTGGATTAATATGCATATATGTTTAAATATAGACTAACATCAATGATCAACGAGTGCGAAATGTTAATGTGTAGTGAATTCGGTGCATCCAATAAAAATTACCTATTAATCGGTACCAACATATGCACATTCACTTTAGCTTGGTGCTCGTCAATCCATCGTTGAACATTAGTCGTGTACAAGTGACCCCGATTACTCGCATTTTCAACAATGGTCCTGCCCTCGTCAAAATATTTCGCGAGCCGATAAAAAGTTATCTCAACTGATGCTGTAATGGGAACACTGCATGCACCTTTCAGTACACCATTGAAGCCCTCTATATGGTTTGTCGTCAATATGCCCCAACGACAACCA
This sequence comes from Camellia japonica, assembly GCA_030407325.1. Taxonomy (NCBI): domain Eukaryota; kingdom Viridiplantae; phylum Streptophyta; class Magnoliopsida; order Ericales; family Theaceae; genus Camellia; species Camellia japonica. The sequence continues at coordinate 22,636,836 of JAPPVO010000014.1, forward strand.
CCAGCATGGCACAATGTCCAATGAATAGGGTTCATCTGTCTAAACCACCGTTCAGCATTCTTCTCGAGCTTGTAGATATCGTCCATAATCTTGTTAAACTTCTGCACTTGCCATGTAGAACCAGCTCTCCACACAAGATCCTTCACTACTGTATTGCTGAATCTTTCATTGAAATTGCTACATACGTGTCGCAAGCAATACCTATGGTACCCTCTTGGTTGAACTACTGGATTGTCCCAAATTCTTGACACGACACTAAGCAAAGCTGTGTGTCGATCGGATATCAATGTGACCCCCTCTCGGTCATGGCACACATGTCGCCTAAGCAGAGTAATGAACCAACCCCAACTCTCGATCATCTTCTTGTCAACAACGGCAAAGGCAAGAGGTACAATCTTGTCCACAGCAGTCACTGCAGTGGCCGCAACAATCTTCCCTTCGTATTTCCCGTACAAGTGTATGTCGTCAATGCATATCACTAGACGACAATACTTGAAGCCTCCTATTGCAGGTTTAAATGCCCAGAACACATAGTTCATGTACATTTCAGTTCCGACTAAAGTAGAGTGCAAATTCGGAATCATGTCCCACATGACAACTGTGCCTGGATTGAATGCCTGCAATGCAGCCATATATCTAGGCAACCTTCGGTATGACTCGTCCCAGTCACCAAACACCATTGCAACTGCCTTCGTCCTTGCATGCCACGCTTTCTTATATGATATAGTGAACTGAAACTTCTCCTTCATGACCTCAATTATGGTAGCAAGAGGCAATTCTGGTGATATCTGCAAATATAAATTATATTTGAATACATTACAGTCATAATGAAATCCTAAAAACAATAATCTATCTAGCATGGCACTTACCGCAATTTGTGCCTTGATGAAATGAGCAATGACCTCGGACTTGAGGTTGCAATTGTCCCTATTCATTCTAGGGTACACACACTGATGCGGCGCTTCAAACCTTCTAATTTGAAAGAAATCTTTGTCTTTCAACTTCGTTGCCCGAACCCTCCAGTTGCAGCCGTGCTTGCACTCGACCACCCAACTGTTTCCTTTGGATTCTACGACCTTGCATTCTCGATTATGCTTCAGGTTATACAACTGAACAGCGTGCACTAGTCTTTTCTTATCAGTAAATATCATTCATTTCTCCAAATTAGCAATTTCGAAGTCCCACAATGGCCAACGTTCGACAACATCACGGCTAGTGATGGAACCATCATTGTCGAAATGCAAATTATGGTAGAAAGAGATATGGACATTTGGGTGTACCTCCTGCATATCATGATGCCCTCCAACTTCGTCGCCACCAGAGTCATTGTCTGCACCTTCCCATGCGCCATCCACATCTTCCACGGAATCTTCATCACTTACTCTAACCTCGTCAAATAATGGCACTGTATCATCGGAGGATGCATAATTTTAGACAGCCGTCTCCGTTGTACGTTGAACATTACAAACCGGTGGACATTCTTCATTCCAGTGGGGATATGGGGTTGTAAGAACCATCGAATTATACGTTGTCGGAGCACTTGGACCTGCTCCGACACTGTAATAACCATCTACGTTCTGTGATGCATTTAATTGATTGTAACTCTAAGAATGATTGAATGGAGGGTAATCTTCAGGGAACATGTGTGCAGACTGTATAAGTGCATTGTCAGGGGATTGCGATTGTGTCAACATTTGAGTGAATGTCCCACCCACCAGAATTGGCATCTCTGTGCCACCAAAATTTCTCTCCTTCTCCACATAGATTTCCAAAAAATAATCAGGGCCTAATTTATGTGGGAGCTCTAAGACATTACTTAAGGTCTCATTATCATTGATTGACAGCAACCTATACTTCCCCCCAACATGGGAGTCTACATTTAAACTCTAATCGCATTATTTCCCCATGCGTACCAACCTTCGGCACCATCATAGCCTCCAACTCACCCAATGTTATCCCCCTGTGCACATTATACAACCCCTGAGGTTCAGTGTCGTACGACACACCTTCATCGCGATTGCGCAAAATCTTTCCACCCCAATAGAACATAATGCTCACAACTTCCATACCTACACTTTGCATTCAAAGTAACTCAATTATTTCAAAATAATAAAGTAAGCACATTTGAGAGCAAACACCACATATATTACACAAGAGTGCCTTTAGGCATGGGTCTTTTGGTATTACAAAATATTTAAATGGCATATCGACATGAACATGGAAATGAAAGTTATTTGCTCCATATATAACAGCATCCTACATGACTTATATTTCTTGTATTATTTAGAAGGATTATCTATTTGTATATTTAAACAAAAAATCATGTGTGGGATCATTTCTCCAATTATCATGAATTAACATCTGAATTCTTTTGTTGTGATTTGTCATGATTTCTTCATCCCTTCTTATGAGCTTATGTTTTCCTTTACTCTTTGTTTTATGTTGTTATGCTTTCCCTTTGGTATTATTATTATTTTTTAAAATAATTTTTTCAATTAAAACTCTTTTTTTGGGGCTTTCATGGGTGGGTGTTTTCAAATGCTTTGAAAGAACCTTTGCCATATCTTTAATTGACATTTTGTTCAGGTTTATTAAACCCGTTTTCGTCATGTGTTTCCTATGTAGTTGCTTTCATACTTTGATTTTTTCAATTTCACACTCTATGAAATAGCATGCACATACTGTAAGAACTCTTCCCACAACCTCACTGTGCGCGCCATAATTTCTCATTTCATCTTCATGTATTAAACCATCCATGTAAGACATTATAACCAATAGGCCTTTGATACAGAAAAACTCTACTAAACTAATTCTTCATACTATAAGAACCTAATTTTACAAGCCCTAATTTTTCATACTATAACAACCTAAGAACTTCCAACAGGAAAATCCTAAATTGTTCACAAGTTCAAACTCTAAACTACCATGCCCACGATTGTTCAGTCTGAAGCAATAGTATAAAATATTGAAATTCCAACTTTCCATGAAGAATAAAAAGTATCTTGCCTTCTAAAAACATAAACACATTAAGCTTTTGGGTCAATCGCTAATCTAATAGATTCATGTAGCTATAGCTAATCAATTCACACATGGAGTTACAACACCTCAGTTTAGAAGAAGCTCTGAGGATTGTTGAATAAACATTTGTTTTCTTAACTCCGTTTGATTGGGCTAATTACATTGATAAAGAGGTTATCTTTGCAACTTGGTAAAGTAAATGCCAGTCAAACAGATGCCAAATCAAGTGCAAATCAATGACACATAGACCCTTTGAACTTCTTTTGACTAAAAATCACCACAAGAATTAAGACCAACCAAAAAAGATTTTTTTAGACTTTATTGTGATAACAAATTAGCTACCAATTGTGCTCGTAGTCTAGAATCCATTAAGGAGCAATGCACCGATTGTTTATTTTTCCATGCCTACTGTTACAAGAATTTCGCAATTTCTTTTAATATATTTTTCTTAAAATGGCAAACCCCTTTATCCAACTAAGCATTCATAACACTCAACATGTTCAAGTAATTAACTATTGAGAATTTATTAACATCAATAAAAGTTTTTGTTTTTTTTCCTAAATATTTTCATACACTTTCAAATCCTTTTGTTATTTCTCATGTTTTCGAAAAGTTTGAAAAGTTTCCAATTCTATTTTCATTTCCAACCTAACCGAAAGAACGTACGGAAACGAAATTTTGATCCTATTAGAGAAGATGGGAAAATTATCACATTTTAATAACAGCATTTGATTTCTTTAACATCAATTTATAACCCAAGTTTGACATCACATATGCACACCCATACAGTACCACCAAACAAAGTACTAGCTAAAATTAACAAAAAACAAAAATTCATGGACACACACACACACACACACACACACACACACACAAAAAAACTAATCAACAAATAACCTGATCATGACAATTATATGATAAACAAAAAAGGAGTGAACAGAGATACAAAAAAAGTGAACTGAGATACAAAAAATCGTAAACTATATCCTACGAATAACAAAATTTGTAACTTTTCAATGCCCTAGATTCAGCAATCCCTAATTTTGAAATTTAAAATCCCAAATTTGAAATGAAAACCCTCATTTATGCGATACAAACCTGAATGTGGGTGTTTGATGAAGGTGTTCCTCATTTTCCCGGTGGTGTACTATTGGCCGTTGTTCATTGCTTCCTCTTCATCGTCGGTCTTCCCTTCGGAGTTCGGCTGAGGGAGAAGAAGATGGGCTGGATATCAAAAACGGCTTTCGTAAAGGGAGAAGGAGATGGGTTTTGTTTATAATGAAACGGCTTTCTGAAAACCGTTTTCTATTTATGATAAAATTATTATTTTAGGCAAACAATATTTATAAATTGGGGGAAAAAAATAAAAATAAAAACGGTTTTACAAAAACCGTTTTATATAAACTTAAAATTAATTGGGTGTTAAGTAAAAACGGCTTTACAAAAACCGTTTTTATGAACGAAAATTTTATTATTTTTTTATTCATCAAAAACGGCTTTGCCAATGCCGTTTTAAGGAAAACGGTTTTGGTAAACCCGTTTCACCCTATATTGGGAGTAAAGTAGAAAACACACCCTAGAGTCAGACTAAAATATTCAAAATGCCACAATCAGGGAAATTGGTCGAAGGGTCCTAACACAGTAGAGAGAGAGAGAAGAAGAAGAAGAAGAAGAGAGTAAACAAAAATAACACAGTAGAGTGAGAGAGAAGAGAGTACATAGATAAGCAGTACCAGTAGAGAGAGAATACCACCGGTTGATTTTTTTATTTTTTATTTATTTTAAACTAACTTGTTTTGATTTTGGATGGCTAAGATTTAAAGATTCAAATCTAATGGTTCAAAATTATTTTCATGTATGGTACCCAAATACCACTTTTGGATACCATAGTCGGACCTACAACTCTGAAGTGTTTAAGTGTAGATGCATACCATATATTCAATAGTAAATTACACTGACCTCCTTGAGGTTTCTGATAAATATAAGAATTTCTCTTGTGCCTAACATTATTCAGATTCTTTCATCCTGTCAAATTGAAACAAATGGTGCTACTTTCCTATAGCAAATGGCCTTATTACCTTTCCTTTGGAGCACAAAAAGACATCCTCTCTGTTTAAGTCAGACAATAATTAAATTATGAATTATTTTTAGGATTTATTACTCTTATTACCCTTACTTTTTTAGATTTTTTCTTAAATATTAAAAAATATTTAAGAAATTTTTTTATTTTAAATATATAATTTTTATTTAAATATTTTAAATATTTTATTTTATTTTGTAAATATTTTACTTTTTTTAATTTTAATATTTTAAACTCAAAACTCAACTCCACACTCAAATCATAACCAAACACAACTCAAAACTTAGGGGTGGTTTGGCATCCCCTATATAATCTATCTTTTTATCTTTTTTTCATCACATCACCTCTTTACTTTTCTGCACATCTTTTCATAAAAAAATAAAAAATGCACTTATTTAGATCATCTCAAACAACCCCTTAATTTAAAAATTATTTTCAAACCTCATAACCAAACATATAATTCCAAACTCCACACTACTTTCAAAACTCTACACTTAAATCATAACCAAAAACATAACAAAAAAAATTAAAATATTTAAAAATATATTTATAAAATAAAATAAAATAATTAAAATAAAAAATATTAAAAATAAAATTTATATATTTAAAATAATTTTTTTTAAAATTTTATAATATTTAAAAAATATTTTTAAAATATTTTTAAAAATACAGCACATAAATGTGTGAAAAATAGTGCACATTAAAATAATAAACAAACTAAATATTTAAAATATAAAATATTTACCCTAAAAAAATTAAATTCAAAAAATTTCAAAATATAACTCAAAACTCTTTTCAAGACTTATAACCAAACAAATTTTTTTTTCAAAACTCATAAATTAAAATACGGCTCCACACTCAAATCATGATTCTAAAAAATAAATAAATAAAATAAAATAATATTTTTAAAATTTTAAAATTTTTTCTTTTAAAATATAGTTTTGGAAAATATTTGGTTTTGAATTTTCAAAAGGGTTTTGAATTGAGTTTTAAGTTGTGTGTTTGGTTATGAGTTTTGAAGATAATATTTGAATTGAGTTTTGAATAGTTTTGAATTGTGTATTTGGTTATGAGTTTTGAAAAGATTTTAAAAATTTTCTAATTAGAATTGTGATTCTAAAAAAAAACCAAACATGTTTCTTTGTTATTGTTCGGCTAAATAATTGTTTATGCCACCTCAACGTAAACATGTTTGGTTCTCTTTTAGAATCACAATTCCAATTAGAAATTTTCAAAAATATTTTCAAAACACATAACCAAATACAAATTCAAAACTTAATTCAAAAATTATTTTCAAAACTCATAACCAAACACACAACTTAAAACTCAATTCAAAACTCTTTTTAAAACTTAAAACTAAACTTTTCCTAAAAATCTATTTTAAAAGAAAAATTTTTTAAAAATATTTATTTTATTTTATTTTATAAAATTATTTTTAGAATCATGATTTAATTGTGGAGTCATATTTTGAGTTATGAGTTTTGAAAAGAAAAATTTATTTGGTTATAAGTTTTGAAAAGAGTTTTGATTTATATTTTGAAATTTTTTGGATTTATTTTTTTAGGGTAAATATTTTACATTTTAAATATTTATTTATTTCTTTTAATGTGCACTATATTTCATACATTTATGTGTTGTATTTTTAAAAATATTTTAAATATATTTTTAAAATATTAAATATTTTTTTTAAAAAATTATTTTTTATTTTAAATATATGAATTTATTTTAAATATTTTTAAATTTTATTTTATAAATATATTTTTAAATATTTTAATTTTTTTTGGTTATGTATTTTGTTACGATTTGAGTGTAGAGTTTTGAAAGTAGTGTGGAGTGTGGAGTTATGAGGTTTGAAAATAATTTTTGAATTGAGTTTTAAATTATGTGTTTGGTTAGGATTTGAGTATGAAGTTGTGTATTGAGTTTAAAATATTAAAATTAAAAATTTTAAAATATTTAAATAAAAATTATATATTTAAAATAAAAAATAAAATTTTCTTAAACATTTTTTAATATGTAAAAATAAATAAATTCAAAAGGCAAGGATAATAAGAATAATAAATCCTAAAAATAATTCATAATTTAATTACTGTATGACGTAAACAGAGGGAACTTCTTTTTGTGCTCAAAAGAAAGGGTGATAAGGTCATTTACTATAGGAAAGTAACACCGTTTGTTCCAATTTGACAGAATTGGAGAATCAGGACAATGTCAGGTAAAGTAAGGGAGGTTACTGTAATTATTGAAACCACGAGGGAGGTCTTTGTATTTGTCATAAACCTTAGGGGAGGTCAGTGTAATTTACCCGATATTTATATGTTTGTGTAAATTTTTATAAATGTACATAAGTTATTTCATAAAATTATTTAAGTTTTCACAAACATACGTAAGTTCATTTATAAAAATTTAAGAAATCACAATTTACATCTATTTCTAAGAATTTATGCAATTTTATGAGGTAACTTATGTATATTTGTGATATAGCGATTCTGGTTTAGACTCGACCCATTTGATGTTCTGAATTCGGGTTTCATTGTTTCGTATTGTTGTTCGTGTCTTATTCCTATTTTCCCTCCTTGAATTTGGCTATTGGGCTGTGTTGATTATGTTTGGAATAGGTTAGTGGCTTATTTTTCAAACTTGTGTTGCCCAGATTTTTGTTCCTTCACTCGAGCGACACTTCTTACGCTCGAGCGATCTTTGTGAAACTCCAATACTTTTGCAAGTCTAAAAAAATACTGGGAGTTTGTATTCTTCGCTTGAGCAAAGCTTCTTACGCTCGAGCGACAACCTCTATTTGCAAAACTACTAGGAGTGTGTATTATGCGCTCGAGCAAAACAATTTATTGTGTCTGGTCGCTCGAGTGACACATCTTGCGCTCGAGCGAACTGTGCGTATATCAGTTCGTAAACAGGCCATTTTACATCACTTTTTCATCTCTCTCTCTCTCTCTCAACGTTTCAAAACCATAAATTGAGACACACTCTCTCTAAAACTCACTCTCTTTCTACAAATACACCAAGATATACCCATTTATCCACCCTACTCCCCTTGTTAAAAAGTTAAAGCTCACATAGAGCTTCATTTTCATCTGAATAAAGTTTGTTTTAGCTTCATTCGAGTTTCATCCGTGCTTTTCTCATCTTTTAGTTTTGAGGTAGGGATTTTTTACACTTTTTTATGAATTTTAATTTAGCTATTTGTTTTTGTGAAACAATCTTGTAATTTTGGAGGATTTTGAACAAACCTAGGGTTTCGGTTTAAAACCAAAAGAGGGGTTTTCAAATGGATGTATTGAAAATGGTTATGGGGTTGGATATGAGGTTGAGTTGTGAAGAAATTATTGATTTTGATACTTTAAAATGGATTTTGGAAGAAAAATGGGTTTTTACCCTAAATGGCTCAAATATTTATTTTGTATAAATAAATGGAATTGATGTTGGAAATATAAAATTTGATGGATATTGATATGGATGGTGGAGTTTGATATGTATTATCACTACCCATGATATTTGGAAATTTTATCTGTATTAGAGGTTTTGGGCTTGTTTGGTTTGTTTTTGGGAGAGTTGTTTTTGAAAAAAAATTTGGGGAGAGAGTTTAGAAATTTTTTTGGTTTGTTTGGTTGTATATTTTGGGAGAGTTGTTTTTTTGTGAGTTTGAGATGATTTGATATTTTGAGAGAATTTGAGTAGATGTGTGTGAAAGAAAAAGTGATTGAGAATGAGAGAGGAGAGAGAAAAAGTGATTGATTGATGTGTAAGAGAGAGAAAGTGATTTTGGAAATTTTTTGAGAAAAACTCAAACCAAACAATTTTTTAGAAATTTTTTTCTAAAACTCATCTCCCAAATACAAACCAAACATACCCTTTATAACTGTTGAGAAATATCTATTTTGGGTTATCGGTAAAGGATAGTTATGATTGTTGTAGAAATTGCATGAGGATTAGGTGAATTGAAACTAATTTCTCATTCATGTGCATTGAACATTGTTGCTCACTTAATACATTGCAAATGTATGTGATATATGAGAAAAAAGGGTAAAAGTTGGAAAAATGTGTGAATCACCACACTAAGTTAGCCTGTGTGTCCAAGGTGAAAGTCCCGAAAACACGCGTATACATGGGTGCCGATTCCTGCATAAGAAATATCTGTAAAATGACAATGGTAGCATTTGTATAGGCTATGTTTACATGGGTGCCGTTTGACGGTTTCTTGCGGACGAAATATTCATGAAAGGTTATACCGGTTTGACAATTCCCCCTTGTTTTTCTATTGTAAAGAGAATGGCTTTGAGAATTTTGATATAGATTGAGCATGGCATTGTTTTTAGAAAGAAAATGTAAAACGTTTTGGTCATGAGCGTCGCATATGCATTTCACCCTCATATCTTTGTTAAGATTCATATATTGTGTTGGATTATTTCTATTGGGTTTTGGCTCACCCTATATGGGAAAACCATTTTTAGGTATTGGTGAAATGCCTCCGCCAAGGTAGTAGCTTGGAAGGATTGGAGCAAAAGCATCATTTTGTTTACTTATTATTATTTTTGTACAAGCCTAGGACTTTTTATGTATTGGATTTAAATCCATTTTGATGTAACCAAGTATAGTCTTGGAAAGTTGTAGTCTTCAGGGCATTTCAATTATTTGTTTAACTTCTATTTCATATCTTTGTTATTAACACATGTTATAGATTCGGGGTTAGGACTTATGAATGTATATTCGCATGTTTTGTACAACTAAATCTTATGTAATGTAAGGATATTATACTCTGATTTAAATTGTTATTTACTTATCGTCGTAGATGATTTATTGTATTTGTTTCAGAGCGTTACAACTTGGTATCAGAGTATACCAAGTTTGAATACTTTGGATATATGGGAAGTGGTTATTATCATAATGGGTTTGTCTCGCTTGATAGCGATATTAGTATGTATGGTATGCTATGTGATAACATGCTTATATGGTTATATGGGTTTGGAATTATTCCTAAGATATTGATTGGGTCCACAGGTTTCTAAAAGTCTAGTTAGAGTAGTTGATCACTGCTGTTTCTACTTGGAACTCTGTCAACGTCGTGGGACGGTCACTATCTAGGAAGGAAATTCGTATGTGTTTATGTAGAGTGAATTACTGTTGTCCACCGCATTAGGACGCAAGTGAGTTAGCTTTGTCACATTTGTAAATGTGCTAACCTCTTTTGTTATGTTCATTAGGATGTCAGCACGTAAACGTGGTCGTGGTGGTAGGCGTGGAAGGCTTAGACGGCAGGAGGTGTCGATACTGGATGATATTTTGGCACAAGGGGAGGAAGTTGGTAAGGCCAATGTGGCCGAACCAGGCAGTCAGCAGGCCATAGGCACCATAGCCCACAAAATGACCAAAGCATTGCAGGAATCCATGGACATTCTTAGGGCTAAGAATCAAGTCCAAGCCCAAGTAGCTGAGGTAGGGCCGTCATTCCTGAAGAGAGAGTTCTTCCAACCCAATCCGAACGAGCTTTTGGGCTATCCTAAAGAGCCTTTGAAAGCGGATAAATGGCTCGAACAAATGGTGAAGACATTTGAAATGCTCAGCATCGAGGACGACCTATTGAGAATGACCTTGGCATTTTTCCAACTGAAAGGAGATGTGGGTCAATGGTAGAAGTATATGCGTGGGTGTATTACGGTAACTTGGAAGGCCTTTGTTAACGTCTTCTAAGACAAGTTTTTGCCTCCTATTATTACGGAGAAGTTAAGGGACCAGTTTGCTCAGCTTAAGTAGTTGAACACACTGGCGGCCAAGTTTGAGGCCATATTTACTAGTCTGTCAAGGTTTGCACCGAAACTCGTGGCGACTGAGCAGTGCCGTTGTTTAGAGTTCGAGAAGTGGTAGAGGACCGAGCTCATGTTCAAAGTGGTCGAGTCAATGATTAGAGATTGTGGACGCTTTGTGGAGGCAGCGGCTCATCTTGAGATCGTGATGCAAATAGAAGAAAAGCAGATAAGAAGCTCCAAAAGGAGTTAGGAAGTTTAGGGGTGTCGGGGTTGTGACATAGAGTTTGGTGGTCACCGACCCTCCTTTTGCATTTGTGTTGATTGACATATCTAGTTTTGATGCCATTTTGGATATGGACTAGTTGTCATCGTATCGGGCTGTCATAGATTGTTACCATCAGATGGTTACTGTATGTACCTTGAGCGGTAATTGTTTTTATTTCATGGGGGACAAAGCCGATAGAGTCTTATCACCAATGTATGATCCTTGTGGGCAGAATGAGCTTAGTTGTCTTTTTGCCAACTTCTTGGGTAGTGAGAGTGATAAAGTCCGAGTTGGGTTGCCAAGGGTAGTTTGTAACTACCCGAATGTTTTTACTAAGGATCTCATTAGTTTACCACCTAATCGTGAAATTGAATTCTCTATTGACCTAGGACCTAGCACGGTATCAATTTTTATGGCACCGTTTAGGTTTGTACTTACTGAGTTGAGTGAGTTAAAGATTCAACTCCAAGAATTATTAGATAAGGGTTCTATCTGCCCTAGCACTTCACCTTGGGGAGTGTCGTCTCTCTTTGCCAAAAAGAAAGATAGTATGTTGCGACTTTGTATTGATTACCGGAAGTTGAACTGAGTAACTGTTGAGAACAAGTACTTAATGCCTCGTATAGATAATCTGTTTGATCAGTTGAAAGGGTCTTGTTGTTTTTCCAAGATAGACCTAAGATCGGGTTATCACCAGTTGAGGGTAAACGAGAAGAATATCTAGAAAACGGCATTCCGTACGTAGTATGGCCATTATGAGTTTTTAGTGATGCCTTTTGGTCTAACCAATGCACCAGCCGTGTTTATGGATCTGATGAACCGAATCTTCTGTGAGTTCATAGACTGTTTTGTGGTTGTCTTTGTGAACGACATCTTGATTTACTCATCCTCTGAAGAGGAGCACGAGGAACATATGCAAGTAGTACGTGAGTTGCTTATAGCCCACAAACTTTATGCTAAGTTCGGAAAATGTGAATTCTGGTTGAAAGAAGTGAAGTTCTTAGGCAACGTAGTATCCGGTGAAGGAGTGACTATGGATTCATCCAAGATAGAAACTGTACAAGATTGGGAACAATCCAAGAATGCCTTTGAGATCCATAGTTTCTTGGGGTTGGTCGGGGTATTACCGTCGGTTTGTGAAAGATTTATCTAGATTGGCCTCACATTTGACTAGACTGACAAAGAAGGAAACTAGGTTTGTGTGGAATGAGACTTGCGAAAAGTTGTTCCAAGAGCTTAAAGTTAGACTTACTACGGTTCTAGTATTGATTATTCTAGAGAGGGGTTTGGGCTATTCGGTGTATTGTGATGCTTCACGGGAAGGTTTGGGTTGTATATTGATGCAAGGGGGGAATGTAGTAGCTTATGACTCACAACAGTTGAAAACACATGAGAGGAACTACCCTACTCATGACCTAGAGTTAGTGGCGATGATCTTTGCCTTAAAGATTTTGAGGCATTATCTATATGGCGAGAAGTTTGAAGTGTTTTCTAATCACATGAGTTTGAAATATCTGTTTACACAGAAAGACTTGAATCTGAAAGGTGGATGGAGTTTATAGAAGATTATGACTTTGAGTTGCATTCACTACAAGAAAAAGCATTTTTGGCGACTAAAAAATCACATTTGGTCACTGAAAGTATAGGTTTTGGCGACTAAAAAAGTATTAGTAGCCAAAAGTAAAGATTTTTGGCGACTAAAAAAATTTAGTAGCCAAAAGTATAGGTTTTGGCGACTAAAAATATGTTTGGTCGCCAATATATGGCTTTTACCGACTAAAAAAATTTTAGTAGCCAAAAGTAAGGCCCTTTGGCGACTAAAAAAATTTTAGTAGCCAAAAGTGAGGCATTCGGTGACTAAAAAGATGTTTGGTCGCCAAAAGTGAGGCTTTTACCGACTAAAAAAATTTTAGTAGCCAAAAGTAAGGCCCTTTGGCGACTAAAAAAAATTTAGTAGCCAAAAGTGAGGCATTGGCAACTAAAAACATGTTTGGTAGCCAAAAGTGAGGCTTTTTGGCAACAAAAAACAAGTTTAGTCACCAAAAGTGAGGCTTTTTGGCGATTAAAAAGAAGTTTAGTCGCCAAAAGTAATAATTTTAGCGCGGGAATTTTATTTTTTAATGACTAAAAAATAATTAGTAGCCAAAAGTATAGAATTGGTGACTAAAATTATGTTTAGTCGCCAAAAGTGGTCACTTTTTTTTCTACTAAATAATTTATTTTTACATAAATTATGTTCAATAAAAAATAATTATGTTTATATATATACTTTTATATTAATACAAGTCTATATACTATATAAATAATAGATGTTGCATATATAATCATATGGTGTTATGGAGGCGTAGTGAAAAGAGTGTGTTGTATAAGCTTTATTGTGTGGGAGGTTGATGGTTCGAATCTCCACAAGAGTAGAGTGTAAATTTTTTTTTTCATGAATTAGCTTTTGGCGACTAAAAGGTTTGGTCGACGATTCCTTGAGTATTGGCGACTAAAATATTAGTCAGTAAATGTATAATTTAAAAATATATAATTGACTATTGGGCGACTAAAATATTGGTCGGTAAATGTATAATTTAAAAAATATAATTGACTATCGGCGACCAAAGTTTTGGTCGCTAAAGACTTGCTTTTTGGCGACAAAAAGTTTTTTAGTCGCCAATACCTTTCCTGACCGTCTTTCGGCGACCAAACCGGCAACTAAAAAATTTAGTCGGGGAAAATAAAAAACCGACTTTTGGCGACTAAAAATTTAGTCGCCAAATTTGTTTTTTCTTGTAGTGATTATCATTCGGGGAAGGCCAATGTTGTGGCCGATACTTTAAGTAGGAAATCCATTAGTAGTGTGGCTAGTTGTGGACGCGCCCCGCGTGAGGGCCTCACCCCACAGTTCGTACTCGATTTGTGTCAATTCTTAATCTGAACCAAAGAGTCCAAATCTGGCAAATCGTTTTGAGAAAACAGATTTTTAGAAAGAAGTGCCAAACATGGACTACTTTGCCAGATACAGAGTCACCACCTAAATATTTTTTTAATGGGGGAATTTAGGAAACCTTGACTCGTTTGCCTAAGGCCACGTGTCCCTCATTACCAAAGTTGCCTCGGCTCGGGAACTTGGGTACAATTGGGGAAGGTCAGCTATGAGCACCCCCTCTCGCCCGATCCGAAGATCGGCCTCTACTAACCATGATATCCGATTTTGAAAACATTACGCGTTCTTATTCCGGTTATTAGTCTAGAATTACTATGTTATGCGCACAGCAAACAAGTATAGACTAGATCGCCTAATTTGGAACGAAGCATTGCATATTCGTTTGTTTGGAAAACGCTTTGAGATTTGCTACTCGCAAGTAGGCTAAAACACGGATTTCAACGAGTTGTCCCAACTCAAACAATCCAACCTTCACCCACAGGCATTCAGGCAGTTTAATCAAATAAGCATCTAGCCGCATGGTAAGCATGTTAACATTCACACTCATGCGAGATGCTAAAGCATAAATACTTACATCGTACTCCGAGCCAAAACAGAGAACATGTTAGTAATCATGCATGATCCAAGTCCATGTTAAGTGGCTAATGCAACACATACAAAATGTCACTAGAATAGGCTCGGCTAATCCTAGGATGGCATGTGGAATGCACAGATAACATGTATTCAAGTTAGATTTGAAATACTATGCAGTTAGTATGATGCACCGAGCCCGGTGCATGCAATACTGATGAATGATGCACGCATGCATAGCATAAGGTATGCTAAAGTAAGTATGCCCTAATACTAACCATCAAAAGCAGGTAAGTAAAAGGGAGAAAGAAATGGGGGTTGGAAGATATGCACACACGCACCCACACTTATTACAAATTTGCCCTCGCTCGGAGGGACCGAAAGAATAATACAATTAATTAACTTACAAGCTAATTAAATATTACAGACAATTAACTAGTTAAGCAAAATTAACTATGCTAATTAAAACAGTAAACAGCCTCGAGAAGAGGGCCCAATGCAATGCGCGCTCAGCTCCGCTTGAAAGCCACTGCCATGCACAAGATGCCTCTGCTTTGACTGTTATCCTCCTCTAAAGACTGCACAAGTCCCAGGACATGTTCTTTGCACACTGTGGAACACCACCGACTAGGAGGAATGGCCACCGGCCAAGGTGAATGGTCACCGGCCACTGATGGATGGCCGGTCAGCACTAAAGATGGCCGGTCGGCCAAAGCTTCCTACAGAATCTGTTTTTGACAGCAACAGAGGGCAAAACATAGCATAGCAATGCATTTCAAGCAATGTATGCACCAACCACACTCCTTATCATATTCATGACTCAAAGGGGGATGGGCCTCGATTCTCGGACCACCAATCGCGCATTTCAATGCGTGATGGCCCAAGGAACCAAGTTGTGCATTTTCAATGTGGAGTGAAATGCACATAAACAAATAATGGGGCTCAACCTCTATCACAATCAATTCAAGAGGTTAAGCATGCGTGCCAATGTGATGCAACCTAGGCATGTGAGCTAGCATGCAATCATGGAAATGCAAAGAAGCATACAAGGCATACAATGATCATGCAAGGCATGCAAGGCATGAAGCAATGCAACCAACAAGTATGCAAGACACAATGTGGGTGTTCAAGCATGCAAGCAAACATGTGACTTCGTTCAATCATGCAACTTCAATCATGCAACAACACACAAATGTGTAACAACATACAAGAAGAGCATGCGACAATATGCAAAGGAGGGACTTACGCTAATTGGACAGCTCTATACTAAGCCCAAAACAGTGGCCAAAAGCTAAGGAAGTAGAGCCAAATACACATACAAGCATGCATATAAACATGGTCCATCACTTAGGCACAAAGAGCAACTCTCAAGCACACTTAAGAAGATGCAAACATGGACTAATGGCATGCACATAAGCTCTGAAAATCATGTTAGAAATGGTTTCAAACCAACTAAACAAAGACAAGTCGGGCATGCAACATAGTCCAAAACTCAAGGCTAACAAGCCAAAATGTAATGTAGCTATACAAAGCATGCCATGGTCGACCAAAGCAACCCAAAACAGACTTCAAGCATACCAAAACAAGCATGGAAGCTTCACAAAGCTTGGCCAAAAACATACTAGAACAAGGGCTCAAAGCATAAGACATGTTAAGGCTAAATGAGGGCATTACAAGACATGTATGCAAGGCATGCATGGTGTGCCTAAACCAACTAAAAACAGAGCTATATTATGACATAATAAGCACAAAAATCAGTTAAGGCATGGCCAACATACACTTAAACAAGATGCTCTCTCAAGAGGCTAAAATGGCCCTTTTCAAGGACAACAAGGAAAGGGGGGTGGCCCTCTCCTTCTTGGGACCTCAAGGCACCATCCTCACCACTAAAATCCCTCAAGATTTCAGTGGTGAGGAGGCCCAAACACAATGGTCCCGGAGTTCACCAAAAATGCACAAAAATGAAGCCTAACAAGGCTTAAGAGGGGTCAAACAACCTCAAACCACAAAACACTCTTAAACAACTATTTAGAGAAATGAAAAACAAGACTTTTATATGTTATACACCAAGTCTAAAAACAGTTGCAAGATAGGTAAAAAAGCTATGCAAAAATAGGAAATAAAGGGGTAAGAATGTTACCCTTGTAGACCCTTTTCAAAAATGGTGGACCAGCAGCCTCCTTAGGTCCAAACCAGCTCCAAAACTTCAAGAACAACCTCTTAGTACCTCAGTAGTTAAAGGAAGGTGTGATGGTGGGTGTTTGTGCACAAAAGTAAGACAAAACACACACTAAACACAAAAGAGAGGGAGGTATAGATATAGGATAGATACACAACTCAAACCCTAAAACCAGAGCTCTCTTGAAAATGTTTTCTAACCTAAAAGAGGGAGAAGAGGCCTCCTCTTATAGAAGACTCAATCTTGTAAAGCTTCCAAGGCAAGCTAACAAGAGGGAGATCCCTCCATACACGTGTATGGAGGGGAGCAAAGTGTATGCTAGCTAGCATACAAATATTTGCAAAGCAGATGCACAGTAGTCGGCCGGCCAAAAATGCAATTTGACCAAAAAAGATGGCCGGTCGACCATCTAGAGTGCCAGCCGGCCAAACATTTGGCCGATGGCAACAAAATACAGCCGGTGGCCTCAAGCCATGGCCGGTGGAGTGTGGGGATGGCCCACAAGCCATTCTCTGCCCCTCCAAGGCAAAACACAAGTGTTTGGTGCAAAACCAGACACAAAACAGTCGAGTCGAGAGATCCTGAGGCAAGGCGCGTAGCCGAGACCTCCGGGAACTCAAGACAAACACAAACAAGGATGATGTAGACACCCCATTTTGACCGGCCCTAAGACTTGGGCACTTTATTTTGACCACTCTCAGCAGAAAAATGAAAGTGAAGCTTTAATCCCAAACCTCAACTATTTTGGTCAAATTATTTTATAATACTAATATTTTCTATATTTTTGTATAATTTTATGTGTGTGTATATATGTTTAGGTGTGTTTTATGTAAATTAATAAATATTTTATAAACAAAAAAAAAATGATGATAAAAAAAAATAAAAAATAACAAAAAAGAAATATCATGGGGGCGGTGGTGCAAAATATTCTTTTGGAAAAAGAGGGAGGTGGTGGAAGAATTTTAAAATGGATGATATGATTTTTGATAAGGGACAACGCACATTTACATTATATCTCTCTGGGTGGAAATTAATAAAACAAAAGCTAACACACACATGCATACACGAGGCACACACTCCACCCACGAGGCACACAGGCATCTCCATTATCTCTCACACTCACTCTCAATCTATGGGGGCTCTCTCGGCAAACCCACAGGATTCACATGCATACACATGCACACACTCTCTGAGATACACACACGGGCTCTCTCTTCTCTCTCTAACACACACCCATACACCCATTCAATACACACACACACACTCAGCTTCACAAACCCAGCACACCCATCACCACCATACACACACTCACACACACACGGAGCTTCACTGATACACACTGATACACACTCACGGCACACACACACCCATCACTGCCATACACCCAGTAGCTCACACACACATACACACTCAATACACACACAGGCACACACACAGACAGATTGGTTGGTAGGGAGAGATTGAAGGCGATGAAGTGAAGAAAAAAAACCAGCTCTCCTCTCTCTCTTTAGACCTTCACACCCAGCAGATGCATACACAACACACACAGAGGCAGACTTGACACACACCACCACCACGGCATCAAGACACACACACTCATTCACACAACACCCACGCACAGGTGCATGGCACATGCAACACACACACACTCACTGAAACACGACACACAGACCACTACACATGCATAGACAGCTCAAACATGCACACAAATGCCAGGAGTTCAACGTGAAAACAGATGATGGGTACAGATTAAGTGTCCAGAGAATTCCTGAAGGTCGTATCGGAGGTGGTGGTGATGCGAACAGCAAGTAGCTCTCTCTCTCTCTCTCTCTCTCTCTCTCTCTCTCTCTCTGTGTTCAATTCTGGGAGCATGGTTTTGAAGCAAAGCAATACAAACAAACACAGTTGATGAGAGTGAGTGGAAAGCGAGTTCACTGCCAACTCAAATGTTGAGAACCATCTCAACTCACATACGAGCTCCTCTCTGTCTCTCTCTCTCTTTCTCTTCTCTTCCTTCTTCTCACTCCACTCTCCTCATCTGCAAGAACTCATTACGCCAAACCTTCCCAATCTTCAAAAGTAATCAGTTCTCCAAAAACACCGGCACAAAAACTCATACAAGCCTTTAACTTGTCCCCCAAACATGCCTTCAACACGGGCAGCCCGGTACTGGAGGAAAACTCATTGATAGATGCTCCACTAATGGTGGAAAAGACTTTGATCTTTCCTAATGTCCTTGGTGACCCTGCAAATAATTCTATTCAATTCTTGGGTCACCATGCCGGTTATTGTCGCCTTCCACACACCGTAGATGCAAAGATGTTCTACTTTTTCTTTGAATCAAGGAAAAGCAACAAGAGTGCTCCAGTGGTTATATGGCTGACTGGAGGTCCAGGGTGTAGCAGTGAACTGGCTTTGTTTTATGAAAATGGTCCTTTTCATATTTCTAATAACTTGTCTCATTTGGAATGATTTTGGTTGGGACCAGGAATCAAATCTAATCTTCGTAGACCAGCCTACTGGAACTGGTTTTAGTTACAGTTCTAGTGCAAATGACACCCGCCACGATGAAGAGAGTATCAGCAATGATCTATATGACTTCTTGCAGGTGGGGCCTCCATTGAAAATGAGTACATGGGCTAAGGCGTTGAAGACAACTGGTTCTTTGTCAGTTGATGGCTTTATGAGTGGCCGGGGGTTTAAAACATTGAGCTTCATAATTTGGGTTTCATAATTTGGGTTTACTTGTTGGGCCCAATTTCCAGTGGAGAAAATGAGTGGAATGCGCCAATGGGTTATTGAGTTGATGTTCTTTATTTTATTTTTTATTTTGAGTGTTTGTGAGGATTTTATTTTATTATTTCTTCCCCCTCATCTCTCTCTCTCTCTCATTTGAATTTGTAATAATTAAAGTATTGTAATAATTCCCCCCATTCCGCTCATTTCTATCCCATTCTTTAATCGCTTTCTCTAACTACACATATGTATATATCTGACATGTCATGCATATCCCTGCCTTACATCCATGCTCCATGCATAAGATTCGGCTAAATTTGCATCTTTATGCTTTAATTGATTATCCCACGATTTTGTGCGCTATCACATGTTTTGCAATGTTTCACATGCCATATTTTAGAAGCCGAATCTTTAGTGCATCTCATGAGTGAATTGCATTAGGATTCTGTATATAAGATCATGCATATTTTACTAACCTTGTTTTGTAGCTGTTCGAGGGATGTCGGTCAATCTGTGAGTTTTTATGCTTTAGCATCCCATTTGTGTGTGATTTTCTTATTATGTTTAGCATCCTACCATGTGGCTATTTGCTTAAGTGATAAACTGTTTGAATGCCTGTGGATGAAGGCTTGTTACTTAAATTGGAATGATTCAAAGATTGTATGTTTTAAGCCCACTTTGTAGTGGCAAATTCACAAACTTTAAGCCCACTTTGTCAAGTGGCAAATTCAAACCCTTTTCGAAAATCAAACATGAAGTTGAATTGTTCCAATTTGAGCAAACTAGTCTATACTTGTATGCTTCACATAGTAAATTTTAGGATTTACTAAAATAATCAGAACAGGAACATATAAAGAAAATAAAAAGTCATATCATGGTTTAGTAGAGGCCGATCTTTTGATCGGGTGAGCGGGGGTGCTCATTATTGACCTTCCCCTCTCATACCTAAGGTTCCGAGCTAAGCATCCTTGGTTACGACGAACAGTGGCCTTGGCACCGAGTCATGGGTTTCCTAATTTCCCAAAATATTAGGTGGCGACTCTAAGATCTGATGACACAGTCTATTTTGACAAAATTGCAATAAAATGGATTTTCAATAAAAGTTGCCAAATCTGGACTCTCATCTACGTTTCACATTGCACTCGTGAGACTTGAGATCAAAGAGATCTCAGGAGTCCGAATTGTTTAATGTGCGCGGGTACCCCCCGTGCATGTTACAGATAATCACCAGGTGTTCAAGCGGTGACGTCCAAGTCTTGAGGACGGTCAAAAATGGGGTGTCTACACTAGTATTGCCATTCGAGAATGGGAAATGTTCGGTGCTATTGGTGAATTTGACTTGCATCTTGGCGAGTCCATAGAGTTTACTGCCTTATTTTCGGTAGTTGCATAGCTTACACTTGTGAATCAAGTGATAGAAGCACAGAAGGGTGACCTTGAGGTAAAATCCCTTTGGGGGAAAATCTCCAGTGGGAAGGTAGAGAAAGGCTTGATTGTATCCTGATTCGAGTGTTAGATACCGTGACCGTCTTTTCGTGCCGAGGTCTTGCCGAGAGAAAGTACTCTAAGAGTTTCACCATTCATGCCTTGTGGTTCATCCGGGAGGCACAAAGATGTATCACGACCTTAGTCGCTAGTTTTGGTGGAGAGGAATGAAGAAGGATATGGTCGTGTTTATATCGAGGTGCCTTACTTGTCAATAAATGAAGGCTGAACATCAGAGGCCAGCGGATTTGTTGCAACCCTTGCCTACAGCCGAATAGAACTGGTAGCATATGGCGATGAATTTCGTTGTGGCTCTTCTGAGGACTGAATGGAGTAATGATACAATTTGGGTGGTAATTGACCCGTTAACCAAGTCGTCGCACTTTATACCTATGCACATGAGTGACTTAGTAGATTATCTTGTCAACCTTTATATTAGGGACATAGTGAAGTTGCACGGGGTACCTGTAACGATCATTTTGGATAGATATCTGTGTTTTACAGTTCGTTTGTGGCAGAGCCTACAGAATGCCTTGGGCACAAAATTGACTTTTAACACCGCGTATCATCCTCAAACTGATGGACAGTCAGAGTGCACCATTCAGATTTAGAGGATATGCTTCGAGGTTATGTTCTTGACTGTAAGGGCTTGTGAGAGAGATATTTGCACTTATTGGAGTTTGCCTATAATAATAGCTTCTAGTAGAGTATTGGCATGGCACTGTTTAAGACCTTGTATGGCTGACCATGTAGATCTCCTGTGCGTTGGGCCGAGGTGGGTGATACACCTTTGATAGGTCCTAAGTTAGTTCGAGAAACAACTGAGAAAGTCGTTCTTATTCGTAAGAGGTTAGCTACTGCCTAGAGTCGCCAAAAAAGTTATGCCGACTGTAGGAGGAAACCTTTATCTTTTAAGATAGGTGATCATGTCTTCTTAAAGATATCACCTAGGTGGGGTTTGATGAGGTTTGGAAAGAGTGGAAAGTTATCTTCTAGATTTATTGGGTCTTTTGAAATCCGTTAACTTATCGCTTGGCCTTGCCGCCACAATTTTTCGGAATCTATGATGTGTTTCATATTTGTATTGTAACAACCTGAAAATTTAAGTTGTCCCTTAAATTTTATACTAGTATTATGGTTATATGTGATAATATATTATTAAATAAATAATAATAAATACATAATCTAATTTGGCATTGGATTTTCAAATGTGGGATTAATTAGGAATTATTATTTGGGGCCAAATTAACAGAAATATGAAATTATAATACTAGTTGGGCCAAATTAAAGTTAAAGATAATAAATAAATAAATATATAAGTAAGAGTAAATAAATAATAATAATAATAATAATAATAATAATAATAATAATAATAATAATAATAATAATAATAATAATAATGGGTGTGGTAGTAAAATAAATATTTAATTTTATGTTGGTATACGATAGAGTGTAATTTAATTAGAGATTAATTTATTTATATAGTTATATTAAAAAACTGGGCCAAAGTATAATTATCTTAAATATTTATTAACGATAAGTATAAATCTATATAATTTATTAATCAAATCTGGGGAAGATACGCGCTGCCACGTATTGGCCAGCGGACGTGCTTACCTCCCTATAAATAGGGAGGAGGTGATTCACCTAGGTGGAAAGAAAGAAAGAAAGAAAGAAAGGAGAAGGAAAAAAAAAGAGAGGAAGGAGAAGAAAGAAAAAATAATGGAAGTCGAAAGGATCTTTGGTAGTGGAAAGAAAGAGTAAGGTATTAATCTTAAGGTGAGTTATATTATACCTTGAGTCACTATAATATATTTTACGTAGGTTTTGACTTACCATAATTTGTTTTATACAAGTTATGTTTTATAAATTATTATTAATTATATTAATATTTCAATTACGTGTGTTATTTTCTGAACCCTATTTACTTAAAATGAAACCCATGGATATGTTTATTTATATTTTAAAGAATATTTGACTATAACCTTATGAACAATTATGTTTTGTAAGTACCACCACGAGAGTCCCACGCCTTGGAGGACTTAAATAACCATTGGCCTCTGTTTGGTCACTTTGTGGCCGTCTATTGTCATAGATCTATTGACCTCTGTTCTGTACGAAGATAAGTACTACACTATTGTGGGAGCCACCTCTATAATCCGTACGAGCCACCTCTTAAATCCGTACCTCTGTATTATTATGAATCCATTGATCCTCTAATTTCTGGTGTAGAGCAAAGTGTTGTACGGAGCTAAGTGTTACACTGTTGTGGGAGCCACCTCTAGAATTTGTACGAGCCATCTCTTCAATCCGTATCTCTATTCTGACTGTCACTCATGCGATCTCTGTTCTGTTCTGTTCTGTTCGGTACCGTGGTTATAGTTATTTATTTACATAATCTCAGTTTTGCTACTTAAATAATTATTTGTTCACACTAAGTTATTTTAAATATTTTAGTTACATAACTATCCATGGTTATTTTGTATCCCTTATACTCTTGGTATAATATTTCTCACTCTGCCATGTGCTTATAGCTGTTTACCAATTTTCAAGAAATAATGCAATTCAGAAATAGCTTTTAGAAAGTCTTAGACGCGGGGCTACGGAATAGACACACACAACATTTTTATGATATTTTTTATATGTAAATATCGGCCTTTTGGGTAAATAAATTTTGTAATAAAAATAGAAACTCTGATGATTATTTTGGTACCCTCACTTAAATATTACTTCTGTTCGCGTTTATTAATTTGTTCAAGAATTGGCCGGAGGTAACTTCAGTTACTGGCCATCACGATACTTAACCCTTGGGTACGAGGAGCGAGTCGTGACATGTATGCTTCGGAAGTATGAGCCGGATCCATCGCACATGTTGGATTAGACCGACTTAGGTAGATGAAGATGCCTCTATTGAGGAGAGACCGGTAAGAGTCTTACATACTTGAGACCAAGTCTTGCGAGGCAAGACAATTCTCATGGTTAAAAGTATTGTGACGACATCATGAAGTTGGGAACGTGAGTTAGAAGTCCGTGAGAAGTATCTGGACTTATTTGTTAATGTTTAATATGTATTGAAACTTTTATGATGTTAATGTAATATAAATTGTATATTCGGTATTGAAAACTTGTTTATTATGTTGTTAAGAATGAATGACCGGCGGATGGGTCATGGTATTGAAATTGGTTGATTATCATTATTGTAATTGGTTTAAACATGGTTTTAAAGTTTGATTTGTAATTTCAGGGATGAAATTCTTTAACGGGGGAAGATTATAGCAATTCAAGTTTAGACCCGACCCATTTGATATTTCGGATTCGAGTTTCATTGTTTCATATTGTTGTTTATATCTTATTCCTCTTTTCCCTCCTTGAATTTGGCTATTGGGTTGTGCTAATTATGTTTGGAACAAGTTGGTGGCTTGTTTTTCAAGCTTGTGTTGCCCAGATTTTTGTTCCTTCACTCGAACAACACTTCTTGCACTTGAACGATCTTTGTGAAACTCCAATATTTTTGCAGGTCTGCAAAAAATACTGGGAGTTTGTATTCTTCGCTCAAACGAAAACCTCTGTCTGTAAAACTACTATGAGTGTATATTTTGCACTCGAGTGAAACTTCTAGCACTCGAGCGGAACAACTTATTGTGTCTGGTCGCTCGAGCAACACATCTTGCGTTCGAGCGAACTATGTATATATCAATCCGTAAACAGGCCATTTTACATCACTTTTTCATCTCTCTCTCTCTAAAACATTTCAAAACCCTAATTTGAGACACTCTCTCTCTCTCTAAACCTCTCACTCTCTCTACAAATACACCAAGATCTACCCATTTCTCCACCCTACTCCCTTTGTTAAAAAGGTGAAGCTCACCTAGAGCTTCATTTTCATCTGAATAGAGTTGGGTTCTGGCTTCATTCGAGTTTCATCCGTGCTTTTCTCGTCTTCTAGTTTTTGAGGTAGGAATTTTTTACACTCTTTTATGATTTCTAACTTAGCTATATGT
Organism: Camellia japonica; assembly: GCA_030407325.1. NCBI lineage: Eukaryota > Viridiplantae > Streptophyta > Magnoliopsida > Ericales > Theaceae > Camellia > Camellia japonica. Next base: position 22,661,864 of record JAPPVO010000014.1, read on the forward strand.
TTTTATAAAACACTCTTGTGATTTTGGAAGACTTTGAACAAACCTAAGGTTTTGGTTCAAAATTAAAAAGGGGTTTTCAAATGGATGTATTGAAAATGATTGTGGGGTTGGATATGAGGTTGAGTTGTAAAGAAATTATCGACTTTGATTATTGAAATGGATTTTGGAAGAAAAAATGGTTTTTATCCTAAATGGTTCAAATATTTATTTTGTATAAATAAATGAAAATGATGTTGGAAATATGAAATTAGATAGATATTGATATGGATGGTGGAGTTTGATATGTATTATCACTCCCCTTGAAATTTGGAAAGTTTATCTGTATTGGAGGTTTTATATCTTTTTAGAAATATCTATTTTGGGCTATTGGTGAAAGATAATTATGATTGTTGTAGAAATTGTATGAGGATTAGGTGAATTGAAACTAATTTTTCATCCATGTGCATTGAACATTGTTGCTCACTAATACATTGCAAATGTATGTAATATATGAGAAAAAGGGGTAAAGTTGGAAATAGGTGTGTATCACCAAACTAAGTTGGCTAGTGTGTCTAGGGTGAAAATTTCGAAAAACGTGCATATACATTTGTGTCTATTTCCGCGGACGAAATATCCGTAAAATGGCAATGGTAGCGCTTGTATAGACTACGTTTACATGGGTGCCGCTTGACGATTTCCCACGGACGAAATATCCATGAAAGGTTATACCAATTTGAAAATTCCCTCTTGTTTTTCTATTATAAAGAGCATGGCTTTGAGAATTTTGATATAGACTGAGCATAGCATTATTTTTGGAAAGAAAATATAAAATGTTTCTGTCATGAGCATTGCATATACATTTCACCCTCATATCTTTGTTAAGATTCATATATTGTGTTGGATTATTTCTACTAGGTTTTAGCTTACCCTTAATGGGAAAACCATTTTCAGGTGTTGGTGAGATACCTCCGCCAAGGCAATAGCTTGGGAGGATTGGAGCAAAAGCTTCATTTTGTTTACTTATTCCTATTTTTGTACAGGCCTATGGCTTTTTATGTATTGGATTCAAATCTATTTTGATGTAACTAAGTATAGTCTTGGAAAGTTGTAGCCTTCAGGGCATTTCATTTATTTGTTTATTTTCTATTTCACATTTTTGTTGTTGACACATGTTATAGATTCAGGGTTAGGACTTATGAATGTATATTCGCATTTGTCACCTTTTTGTACAACTAAATGTTATGTAATAGAAGCAATGATGGATCTAGGGGGGCTGGAGGGCGGTCGCACCCCAAAAAATTTGAAAAATATCATATATTATACTATAAATTTTAAAATAATCTAAAATTATAGGAGTTCGCACCCCAAATTTTTTTTAAAATAATTCTAAAATTATATAAAGTGGCTTCTATAATTTTTTAAACTATAAAATAGTCTTCTCAAAATTATAATCCTAGATCTGTCCCCGATGGAAGGATATTATACTTTAATTTAAATTATTATTTACTTATCGGCGTGAATAATTTATTGTATTTGTTTTGAGCGTTACATGTGAAAACTTATACTAGTTTATATGATATGCACCTTGCTGACCAAAGCACTCCCAGTTTAATATGTAATAATTATAAAATAATGGGGAAATGATAATGATAACAGGAAAAAAAAAATACAAAATTATAAATAAAAAAAGTATAATATTTAATTATTAAAAATTGTAAACTTTATTATTGATGTGTAATTTTTTTTTTTTTTTACTGATACACAGTGTTGTTATTCTCCATAAAATAATTATATTATAAATAATTTTTTTTGTGTGTAATTCTGACAGACCATAAAAGTTGCAACAAGTTTAGGACTGAATCTGTACTATGCACATAGAAGAGTTATACTATTATGAAAATGTTTTTTTTTTTTTTTTTATCATTGAAATATAATCGGAAGAATTTTAAAAAAAGTAAAAAGTGAAAAAAATGCATGAATTTGTACTATGTACACAGAAGTGTTGCACTACTATAAAAATGTAACTATTTTTTTTTTATCGTTGAAATATAATTAGGAGAATTTCAAAAAAGTAAAAAGTGAAAAAATAATAATTTTTAAATCATAGAGGTACAAGATTTATTAGTTGCACAATTTAGGCTAAGTTTGACAAGTAAGAAAAAAGTTAAAAAAACAAAAAAATTATCAAAAAAATTAAAAAATTATCATTATTCATCAAAAAAATATAAAAAAATAATATATAAATATTAAATACAAATCCACTTTTTGTTTAATCAATTTAGGTGACGTCAGGCCACGTTAGGCCAGCTTTAGTGAAAGGAAAGGGAAAAAAAATTGGATGGGTACATTCAATCAATTTCAATGGTAAATTTGGGTTCATGAGAGCTCACCATGAGTCCCGTTTTGATAATCTGAACCGTTCAAGATGTAGAAATCTTCTAGTATTATATGTTTGTAAAAAATCACGTTTATCGGATATTGCTAACTACATGATCAAATCAATTTTGTATAAAAATTGGATGGTGCTATAGTTAACAATTGAAAAAATAAACTAACACGATCAGATAGCTATCGATATCCAATCAAAGTGATTTTTTACAAACATATATTACTCAACGAGTTCTATATATTGGCGGCTTCGATTAGAAAAACGGGACCCGTGGCCGAACAACACTGTCCAATCAAAACCCGAAAATGAGGCAATATTTTCCCATGTCATACCAAGCCAGCTGGCTGCCAATTCCGTACTGTGTAATACCTCATCTCCTCCTCCACACTTCTTTATATAATTTTTTAATATATATTTTTTTATAAAAAATAAAAAATCTAACCCAAACATTTATATTTTTTTCTTCAATTTCTTAATCTAAAAAGATAAAAAGTACACTTATTTAGGACACCACAAACAACCTCTTAATAAATAGATCACTTATAACTCCATTATTTCAAAATTATTTTTTTATTCTTCCGACAATAACACTACAAATCCATATTTAACTATCCAAAAATTATAGTCTTGTAATTCATATTTATTTTATACATAAATTTTATATTATATAAATTCAATTCTAATCGCATATTATTATTTTTTTTTAAAAATAAAATATTAACATATTATTAAAATTAAGTTACAACTTAGGCCTTGTTTAGAGAATAGTTATTTTAGTCAAAAATTAAAAAAATCATTATAAATTATCACTTAACTCTTTTTATTTTTTTACATATTTTTTTATAAAAATTAAAAAAATCTATATCTATACTTCTATACTATATATTAAGCAAAAGGGGGTTTTTAACCCCAAAGCTTGTAGGAGCTCCAATCTCCCAATCTAAATTTCCTGATTTTTTGATTTAAAAAAAAAAACCTTAGCATTTATTAACTTCTCCCAACTCTCAAGTCTTACCCTTATAATAACACTTTAATACATTAAGAACAAGTATAAAAAAAATTCTTTGAAATCCAACACATATGATTATTATCCCTCATAATAACACTTTAATGCATTAAGAACAAATATAAAAAAAAAATTTATTGGAAAGACCAACATATATGATTATTATCAAAATATTAAACTTTAATATAATATAAGAAAAAAAAAAAAGACATTTAATTCCTTGAAAAGTGTAACACATATGATTATTATCAAAATATTAAACTTTAATATAATATAAAAAAGGAAAAAAAGAAGACATTTAAAAAAAAAAAAGACATTTAAAAATCGAATTCACATATATAGATAATTGTAAACACAATCCGTGCATAGCACGGGTGATATACTAGTCTATACTATATATGAAGCAAAAGGGGGTTTTTAGCCCCAAGCTTTGTGGGAGCTCCAATCTCTCAATCTAAATTTCTTGATTTTTTTATTTAAAAAAAAAAAAAATCTTAGCATTTATTAATTTCTCCCAACTCCCAAGTCTTACTCTCATAATAACACTTTAATGCATTAAGAATAAGCATCAAAATTTTTTTTGAAATCCAACACATATGAATTCCTTGAAAAGTCCAACACATATAATTATTATCCCTCATAAAAACACTTTAATACATTAAGAACAAGCACAAAAAAAAAAAATTCTTGAAAAGTCCAACACATATGATTATTATCAAAATATTGAACTTTTAATATAATATAATATAATAAAAAAAAGACATTTAATTCCTTGAAAAGTCCAACACATATGATTATTATCAAAATATTAAACTTTAATATAATATAAAAAAGGAAAAAAAGAAGACATTTAAAAAAAATATTTAAAAATCACAATTCACAATTCACATATATAGATAATTATAAACACAATCCGTACATAACACAAGTGATATGTTAGTATATATATATTAAAATATCTTGTTCCCCTCCTTAAAAGACCGCGTGCTAGTCCACACATCTATACTATATATTAAGTAAAATGGGATTTTTAACCCCAAGCCTTGTGGGAGCTCCAATCTTTCAATCTAAATTTTTTAATTTTTTGATTTAAAAAAAAAAATCTTAGCATTTATTAACTTCTTCTAACTCCCAAGTCTTACCCTCATAATAACATTCTAATGCATTAAGAACAAGCATAAAAAAAATTCTTTCAAATTCAACACATATAAATTCCTTGAAAAGTCTCAACACATATGATTATTATCCCTCATAATAACACTTTAATATATTAAGAACAAGTATAAAAAAAATTTCTTAAAAAGTCTAACACTTATTATTATCAAAATATTAAATTTTAATATAATATAATAAAAAAAAAAAGACATTTAATTCCTTGAAAAGTCCAACACATATAATTATTATCAAAATATTAAACTTTAATATAATATAAAATAAAAAAAAGACATTTAAAACAAAAAAAAAATATTTAAAAATTACAATTCACATATATAAATAATTATAAACACAATCTATACCTAACACAGGTGATATGCTAATTATCATTTAAGATAAATTGGATGGATAAGAATGCCTTCGACGACTATTCTTCTCCCAATATAATTTTCTCGAGAAAAATGCTTTAAGATGTGGACCGGAGTGGAATAGTGACATGGTCGTTTGGAAGTTTCCTTGCACTGTCAAAAAGGTGAGTCATCACTTTCATGTACTATGATCATCATCCTCCTTAAAAAAATAAAAAATAAAAAAGTTAATAAAAAAATATTACATTAAAAAAAAAAAAAGATATGATTTGGCCATGTTTGGGATATCATTTGTTCGAACCTTTTTATAAAAAAAATTTAAAAAAATAATTAATAAAAATAAATTAAATTAAATTAAATTAATTAATAAAATAAAATATTATATTTAAATTATAATCATTTTATTTTTTTTCTTACAACTATCAATTATAATCCCAAATACAACTCTTTTTTAACCAAATTAAAGTAACCAAATAACTAAAAAGTTAATTAAAATAGCAAAGTTCCAAACGAGGTGAGTTTAGACTTGTTTACAAGTTCTGTTTGTTTTTAGAGATGAATGATCATAGAACTACAAACGAATTGAACTGCTCATAAATTGTTTGATCTTGGCACGTTTAAAACTTGATTTGTTTACTAAATGTAAGAGTTTGAACTCAATTTTTAGATTCGTTTCCAAACTCAAATTGATATATTGTAAATAATAATAATAATAATAATAATAATTAATATTTTTTAATAACATATTAAATAAATTTTCTTTAATTTATTTTATTTTTTAAGATAGAATATAATTTTAGTTCTTAAAGTATGTGTTCTTTGTAATTTTAATCTCTCAAGTTTCAATTTTGCCATTTTGATTATAAAAATTGTTAATTTAGTCATATGTCTAACATTCAATTACATTGATAATGAGAAAAGTATTTTATCTTTGGATAAAAGATAATTTTGGTCCTTAAAGTATGCGTTTATTGTCATTTTAGTCTCTCAAGTTTTAAATTTTGTCATTTTGATCCTCAAAGTTGTCAATTTAAGCTAGGACCAAATTGACTCAAATTGACAACTTTAAGAACCAAAATGATAAAATTTAAAACTTGAGGGATTAATTGACAAGACACGCATACCTTAGGAATTAAAACTATGTTTTATCCATATTCCTATAATCAATATAGACTGACGTTAGACTAAGGATCAAATTGACAACTTTGAGGATCAAAAAAATAAAATTGAAACTTAAAAGACTAAAATAAAAAATAACGCATACTTTAGGGACTAAAATTGTTTTTTATCCTACTTTTTATTCGTGTTTGGTATTTAAGTAAATTTAAATATGCAATTGACGAAATCTATTATTAATACAAGTATTCTTGTATATTTTGTTTATAATTTTTTATTTTATTAAGTAAATTAGTTTAAGTTGAATTTTTTTCAAGTTTAAGCTCAAACTCAATTATTTAAGCTCAACTTGAGTTTAAGCTTGACTAATTCTTTATAAACAAGCTTGAACACTCAAAAAGATTAGCTCATCTAGGCACATTTGCGGCCCTAACAATGTCATTGAATTAGTAGTGAGGTGAGACCTATAAAAATTATATTTGTTTTGAAAAATTGTAAGGGGATTAACGTTGTGTTTGGTTGGGGAATTTGAAAAGGAAAAAGAAAGGAAAAAGGTATGTGAAATATGAATAAAAATATACCTACATTTTATCTAATTTCATACGCCCTTTCCCTTTCCCTTTCCCATTCTCTTTCTAAATTCCTTCCCAAATTCCCTAATCAAATATAGTGTAAGAGTCTCATAGGACTATGAAACTGCTCCAAGGAGGAGACTAGCAAATTAGCAATCCCATTGAAAGAGGTGGTATTGAAATCTAATTATATGGGATTGGATGTAAAAAGATTATTTTGCTACTCACTTTATAAAAATAACAAAGTCACTTTCTATATAACGAGGATTTTACGTAATTTCATAAATTTAATCATAACCAATTAGTTTCACTATATTAGTGCATGTACAATTTATCTTACATTTCTAATATAATACTACCGTACTAGTAATCTCTTACTCAATTACACGGTAATAATGCTGCCACTTAACTTAGTTCGATAAACAAAGGATGCCTTAGATTCAAAGGGCATTTATTTATAAATCTCTCTTCATTTACTTATGTTCCACTTAATTCAAATTATTTTCTTATATTTTAATAAGTTTTATAAGTGACATAGTTACCAAAATATCTTTAATAATAATAGGGTGAAACACATATTAATGTTCACATTTCACAGTGTGAATGTTTCATGATGTGAACATTTACATTTCACATTGACAGTGTGAATATTCCATAATATGAACATTCACACTGTCAACGTGAACATTCACACTGTCAAATTTATTTAATGTGAATGTTCACTTATCAAGATCAAGATCACCACATCTAGTGTGAATGTTTTATGACGATTTTTTAAAATTATTGTTAAAACTTATAATTAATGATTTTTTTGTGACAAAATTTTCAAACTGTTGCTAAAAATTAATAATTTGTAACTTTTTTTAATAATGCTTGATGAAAAGTGTTATTAATTATCAAAGGACCTATTAAATAATAAGTCTACTTATCAGGATCTATACGTAAGTCCTCCTTAAATAATTAAATTACATTTAAAAACGAAAAATAGATGGTCTATTCTTAAAATTATATTTGTCACTCAATGATTATAATCAAAATACCACTTGAGATATAGTCAAAAGTTTCCTGGGAGAATCTATTTACACACACATATCTCTCTCTCTACACATCCTCCACACACACCTCTCTCCAACACACCTTCTCATTAAGTGTGTGTGGAGAGAGTGTATGGTGTGTGCAAATAGCTCCTCCCAAGTTTCCTTGATCATAACTTAAATAATAACAATAATATGTCATAACTAACCCTCTGTATGTTTGGTAGAAAATATTTTCTAACAAAAAATATTCTCTAGGAAACACTTTTAAGCCCTCTTTAAGTGACACTGCAGTGATCACATTCGATACCATAATTATTTATCAATTGATGTAATATTTGACATGACATTATCAACATTGTACGCCATATTTGTGTATCAAACGATGTGGGAATTGTTGCTTTACTTACTAGAATTCTTCTTTTTTATTCGATCAACTCTATACACAGAGAAGAAATAATTTCTTTTTGTACATCACCTAACGAGAAATTCAGCATAAAAAAACAAAAATCAAAAAATGAAAAAAAAAACAAAAATCAATCTCCAATATGGGCAAAAAAAAGTAGCTGCTGCCAAAAGAGCATAATCTTATGATTCCCAAGTTTGAGATACTATTAGCATTCCAATCAACCTCGACAACAAACAACAAAGCCTCACAAGAAGAGAAAATGAACAATGAACTATTATTTTGATGAAAACAAGAAAAATCCAATTATTTTCTTTGAAGTACTAATACAAACTTTGTTGACCAAGTCAAGTTCAGGATCTAGTACTCAGGACTTGCACCATAGGGACCACCACCTTAAAGGATAGTGCAGATTGCCATTTGTGTTCATCTCACACCATAGTGCTGTCATTCAATCTTGACTTCTCGCATTATCTTGGGTCTAGTTCAGTAATCGATGCTTCATTCACAGACCATGATATTGACTTGCTTGCAGATTGATCTAAATCTAGGGATTTTGGCATATTTTCTGTTTTGCTACGAGCAAAGAATGCAGGTTGATGAGGAACTGTTAGAGTAACTGAGTAACTGTTCAACATCAGAACTACAGTTGCCATAGAGGGTCTGTCCTCTGGAGCTTCTTGGACACACAACAAGCCAATATGGATGCATCTAATGACTTCACTTCTTGAATAAGATCCCTCCAAAGTTGAATCCATCAAGTCCAAGGGTCTTTCCTCCGTCCACAGTTTCCAAGCCTACAACATTTCATCATATATAACTTGTGGATGTGACGAAATTGTTACTCAGAAGGAAAATAATAATTAGAATGGATGGTTACTACTCACATAGCTAAGAAGGTCCTCAGCACTTCCTGATTCATAAAAGGTATTATTCTTTTTGCCACTAATGATCTCCAAAACTAAGACACCGAAGCTAAACACATCGGACTTCACAGAGAATTGTCCATGCATTGCATACTCTGGAGACATATAACCACTGCATACCAATACCATCAATTTACCAATAGAATTAGAAGATAACACAAAACTGTCTAAAAATTCATTTTGTATGAAATCAGAAATGAAACCATTGAGTACATAATGTACCAAAATTCAACTAACTACGTGCAGTCCATCAAGATTACTGTCACTAGGTACCTAGGCATAATATGCATCTCTGAATTTGTTAGTCCAAAGGGGAAGTTTTTGAAGAATTAGAATGATACTTTGCTTGAGAGTGCATAAATTACGTATTCATGAACTTAAATTACGGAAAAACAAATCCATGGGAAATTGAGACACAAACTTACTATGTTCCAACAACTCGACTTGTATTTCCTTGAGTTTGATCCACACCGAAAATCTTAGCCATGCCAAAATCTGAAATTTTAGCATTCATATCTCCATCTAATAGAACATTGCTAGCTTTGAGATCACGGTGTATAATTCTAAGTCGGGAATCTTCATGAAGATAAAGCATCCCTCGAGCTATTCCTCCTATAATCTTGTAACGTTTGACCCAATTCAACTTTTCTTGTTCCTGTGGATCTGCACATTGAATAGAAAATATGTCCTAGTTTACAATGAGGAATTACAGTTGGACAAGAAATGTTTTCATGTAATTTGATTTGAAATGGAAACACAAGCATGGTTAAGAATTAAACGTTGTTTGATCTCATAGCATATATGCCAATGCTCCTTCGCACTCAATTCATATTGTTAATAATTTTTTTTTTAGCCATGTGTATCAAATTCAAAGAATGTACACTCATGGAAATCATTTACGAAACTAACCAAAAAACATTATTAAGACTAGAGTTGCTCATATTTGCCATACCAAATAATAAGTAGTTAAGGCTTTTGTTAGGCACGAATTCATATATGAGTATCTTTTCTTCTCCTTCCAAGCAATATCCCAGTAGTCTCACTAGATTTCTGTGTTGAAGCTTGGCTACCAGCACAACCTCGTTCTTGAATTCTTGTGCACCTTGCCCCGAGGTTCGAGATAGCCTCTTCACAGCTACCTCTTGTCCATTGGAAAGTGTTCCCTGATAATATATGACATCCATTGAAATATTGGATCCAAATTTGGGAAGCAGTAAATGCTAGAATATTTAATTCTATTATTGAAATCAAGTGCAATCTTACCTTGTAAACAAGACCAAATCCACCTTCACCAATTTTGTTTTCAGTAGAGAAGTTGTTTGTTGCAGCTTGAACTGTGCCCAAATTATATTGCAAAGACTCAACTGTGGTGATATCATTTCCAGCTGGACAAATCAAAAGATGATTGTTATGAATTTATGGATCTCTCACTCAACTGGCAATGGTTAAAATTACACGAGACACATTAAAAATGAAATAAAATAAAAATTTCTGTACTTGTATCTTCTGCAATGGAATCATATTTCTTCTTTGATTTCCTAGTTATGAAACAAAAGCCTACAATGAAAAGCAATACAGAGACTCCAATGGGAACAATGATGGCAATAAGCACTTGCGTTGAGATTCCCCCCCTTCCTGCATCAACAACAAAAAATATATATATGTTTCATTGAAAATTTGCTTTAGCAATTGAAAATCATGATTGATTCCAAATTAAAATCTCATATGTGAGCAGGTATGTCCAACTCTTTTATTTATTTATTTATAATCAATATGAGGGAATTAAAAAATAAGAAATTGTATAGCTCAGCATAAATACTTGAATTCATTCACTAAGCTAACCTATTCAACTTGGCCAGATTTTGTTGAATCATGTTCAATTTGATATTTTTTGTTTGAACAAATTGCAATGGTAATTCCTGTACTTTTATCATTGTGTCATTTTGGTGTCTATACCTTTAGTTGACTCAATTTTGACCTTAAATTTATGATTTTATCTTAATTTTGTCCAGTTGATTACAACTCTTAGCATTTCTTTATGAAAAATATGCACATAGGTGTCATATTTTAAAGGGCAAAATTATAAACTAACTCAACTCAATCAGTTAACCTCGACCAATTTAGTGATAATTTTCTTTAAAAAATACTAACAATATTGTCGATTGAATTGAATTGACACAAAATCTAAAATTAAAATATCAAAATTGAGTCAATTAAAGATATAGAGACCAAAATGACACAAGAGGTAGAACACCAGTGTAATTTGCCTTTTTTTTTTTTTTTAATTGTTTGGGTCAATTATATTTTTAGTCCTAAAGTATGACGTTGGTGTCACTTTGATTCTCAGGCCTCGTTTGGAAACAGGCTTTTTTAGTAACTTTTGATTATTTGGCTAAAATGTGATTAAAAAAAAACTAATATGTTTGGGATGACTTTTTGACTTTTTACGAAAAGATGTGCAAAAAGTAGAGAGAAAAGGAAATCTTTGACTTTTTAGTATGGGTTGTTGGATTTTTAGTTTTTTAGTGATTTTTTGACTTTTTAACTGCCAAACGAGGTCTCAATATTTAAATTAAAAAAATATGATACAAAAATGATATATTAAAAGTATAATTTTTTAAGTAAATTTTCACATTTATTCTTGACTTTAACTTATATTGACGAGAAAATATAATTTTGCCTTCCAAACTATCCCTCAAATTTTATATCTAAACTATTCAATTTTACAAACATCTATGATTAAATAGAAGTTGTTATGTGATATCCAAATTTCATTTTACTGAGTCTGGATTCTCTTCAGCCCTTCTCTCCAGCTCTCTCTCCAGTCAACGGACAAGATTCGTCCACGTCACCCATAACAAAACAATGACTCAGATTAAAAAAAAAAAAAAAAAAAAGGTTAAATTTCATTCAACACAGCACATCTGACACACTGTGCCACATCAAGTCCACCACTCACACACACACTCTCTCTCTCTCTCTCTCTCCTAATAAAAAATTTAAAAAAAATTTAATATTTTTAATTTTATTTTCATAATATATATAATTTTTAATATAAAATTTTAATTTTATAAAATTAATATCATTGAAAATATACCTTTAAAATGAGACTAATATTAAATATATTTAATAAAAAATTAAAATAAATAAGAAGTAATTATTATGTTTAGTTATGTTTTGAAATTATTATTTTTTAAATATAAAAATTAATTTAATGAAATAAACACACAAAAATCATATATTTTTTTAATTCTCAAAAATAATCTTCATTCATGAAAATTAAAAAAAAAATTATTTATGAAAATAAAAAAAATCATATAAAAATAAATGTATGGTTTAAAAAAATCATATGAAAATATTTTTTAAAAAAATCATATAAAAATTAATTTGACGAAATAAACACACAAATGAATTTTATGAGGGCTGTTTTGGGAAGATGGTTATAAGCAGCTTTTTTGTGAGAGAGAAAGTAGGTTATAATCTGGGAAGTGGATTATAACCCACTTCCCAAAAGGGGCCATATTAAAAATTCATATGATTTTTTTCATATGATTTTTTTTTTTTTTTTGAAATGAAGATTGTTTTTGATAATTTCAAAAATATATGATTTTTGTGTGTGTATTTCATCAAATTAATTTTTATATTTAAAAAATAATAATTTAATATATTAGTCTCATTTTAAAGGTATATATTAAATGATATTAATTTTATAAAATTAAAATTTTATATTAAAAATTATATATATTATGAAAATAAAATTAAAAAGATTAACAACAATGATAGAGATTACTAATTTTGAAACTCTAAAAAAGATCACTAATGATATGGCACTCAATAAAAAAAGAAAAAAAATACAACACCAAAACTAAAATATCAAATCATTCATGGTGAGATTCACTGTTACATCATTAATGGTAGGAAAATGTCTCGTAGTTCAAATTTTGTGGCTCAAATGGCCAAAACGACGTCGTTTTGGCCATTTTTATGTTGTTCTGTACTCAAAACGACGTCGTTTTGACCATTTGAGCCACTTTTGAACCACAAAATTTGAGTTACGTAACATTGTCGTTAATGGTAACACTCACCCATTTTCCAAAGATTAAAATATTTTTTTTAATTTTTTATTAGGGGAGAGAGAGAGAGAGTGAGTGACGTGCGACAGTGTGTGGGACAGTGCGTGAGATGTGCTGCGTGCTTTGTGTTGAATGAAATTTAACTTTTGGTTTTTTTTTTTGGAAAATGATTGGTGGCCTTAAAAACTGTGGTTCAAATGGCTCAAACTTTCCAGTTTTGATAACTTTGTTTTTTTTTTTTACCTGATAGGGAAATTTGAGCCATTAGGGGCACCCAAATTCGGGCCCCCTAACAGTGCTGTTTTTTTTTTTAAGTTAATGTGAGTCATAAGTTTTGTTATGAATGACGTGGTCGAATCTTGTCCATCGACAGGAAGAGGAGTTGGAGAGAAGAGCCGGAGATAATCCAGACTCCATTTTACTCACCAAATCATCCCAAAATATCAATTAAACTATTGAATAAAGGTAATCCGGATCAAATTGAACCACCTTTATACCTTTTTTAAGTACAAAAATGATATACAAATAGATTTGGGGAAGGAGTAAAAACGAAATTAATCCTAATTATTTTAATTTTAGGGATCTGATTCTATCACAATCACAAAAAAGATTTGATCTAGTCGATCCATCACAATCGAAAAAGAAAGGTCTTTTTTTTTTTTTTTTTTTTTTTTTGGGTGGAGTTTACCTCGACTGGTTGAAGGAGCTGGAGGAGGTGGTGGAGGAAGAACCGCCGGCGGCGGCGGCGGTGAAGGCGGCTGTGCAGAGGCGGAGACGTTGTAAAAAGGGTAGAACTCATACCTAACATTACAACTCGGAAACAGAACCCTGGCTCCCAGATTTCCATCACAGCAACTCGGAAAATTCGAGATACCATTTCTAAGGCATGTATTACACTCCGAAACAGTCAAGTCCGGCGTGCACTGTGCTAACCCGTACATCGTTTGAAGCGATGAGAAATTAGCTTCACTCGTCGCAAATTTTTTAACAGACCCTCCATTCGAAGCTCGAGTTGCTATGTCATCCATTACACGTCCTAAGACTCCTCTGAAACGGGTTTGGTCCGTTACGTTCTGTGTATTCCTCAGAATTGCCGAAATTGAACCATCTTCAACGGAGAAGATGGTCTGGTTCGAGTATCGCAACATGCACTCATCGTACCACAACGTGCCAGCCTTCGACTTGGGACAACGTTGGACTACTTCTTTAGTAGCAGTGGTTACGCAGTCTTGACAGACGGCGGTGGAGACATCGCCGCGGCAAAGGAAGAGGCCGTAGGCTATGTCGGGGGGGCCGCGGCCGGCGGTGGAGTTGTGGAAGCCATTGATTGAGGAGGTGGAATTGGAGGAGAGGGAAGACAGGAGGGTGTTGAGGTTGGTTTGGTATGTGCTGTTTGGAGTGTAGGTTGTTTTGTTTGGGCAATAAAAAGATAGGAAAGTTGGGGTTGATTTGGTTCTGAGGCTAAGCAAGCAAAGGATGGAGAGAAAGAGGAGGACTCTGGAGATTTTGAAAGATTTGATCATGGTGATCAAAATGCTTATATCTAGAGGCCCTTGTGTGGTTCAATTTATACAAGGCCAACTTCACTTTGAACCCTTACTCTCTGTGGGATTTGTTATTGTTGTTATTTGAAAGGTAAAGTTCTAAGATTTTGAAGTCTGTCTTAATTTTAGTAATCAGTAAGCCTCGTATTTTGTTTTGATCTCTAAATTTTTAGTTAGTTCGAATTTAATTCTTAATCTTTGATATTATGTGAACTTAATTTAATTGATAATGTTATTTATATTTTTAACAAAAAAATATCACTAAAGTGACTAAAGTTAACTCATTAAATTAAGTAAGTTAACAATTTTGTTTTTAAAAATATGACACGTGTCACTTATGTGCGATTTTTTAAAAAAACACTAAGGGTGTATACCATATGTACCTTATAATTTAAAAAAAAAATGTCATAACTTTAATTTTTAGAATTATAACTAAAAAAAAATATATCATAATTAAACATAACATGAGCTATAACTAAAGAATTCATAAATCATAATTAAAATAATATCATAACTAAAGAATAAAATTTGTCGTAACTAAAGAAGAAAAAATTGTATAACTAGGAGTGTATGTGGTACACCATTTCTAAAGGGGTGTATATTAGAATTTCTTCATTTTTTATTATAAAATATTAGTGGCTATAATCAAGTAGACTAAATTGAGACAAAGAAAGATTAAAATCAAGTCAATTAGAATTATAAGAATCAAAGTGATAAAATTTAGGGACTCTGGGCGTAATTTACCCTATTTATAATTACATGATAAGTTATATTTTATTATTATTTTTTTTTGATAAATTATAAATACACCTAAAATTTAATTAAAATATAAATTACCTTTATAGTTTTAAAAAATATATTCCACCTTTTTGTACTTCTAATTATATAACAAATTACCTCTATTATTAATAAATTATTACAGGGCGCTCAATCTAAAAGTCCTATTTTAGATTTTTTTTCGTAGATAGGTCCACTCGCCAAATTACATTGGCTATAATGACATGACTTTGGAAAATAACCAAATTACCCATTGTTTCTGTTGCCTACGATCTGTTGAAATCTATTTCACAAAGAGGAATGTTAGAGGTCATAAAAAAAATATCATAAAAATAATCATGAAAGATTATATACTTTTAGATTATAAATACAATAAAACACCATACACTAATTAAAAGATAAAAAAATTTCATGAAACATTTTATGATATTTTTTTCATAATCCTTGATATTATCCCCTCTCTCTCTCTCTCTACATATACACCATATATAGGATCGAGTTGCGATTCGTAGCTCGAAATTATACGACTCGAATGGCCCGACTTATTTATGCACCCCATTTCTTTGTACAGCCCATCTCAATTTTGATTGACACATTTCATTTGAAATTAAAAAAAGAAAAGAAAAGAACAGAGTTGAAAGAGAGAGAGAGAAGAGAGAAAAGAGGAAAGAGAGCAATCTGGGCAAGCAAGATGGAGAGGTCAGGATTGCTCACAAATCCAAAAGAGGGTAAACCCAAAACCCTTATCGTATCTCTTCAAAATCCTCTCATAAAATTTTCATTTCAGTTTTCTATCTCTAAAAACTCTTCTTGGTTTCAATCTCTCATTTCATTTATTCTCTCATCATCCTCTTCTCTGCTTATACTTCTCTCTCTCTCTCTCTCTCTCTCTCTCTCTCTCTCCAACTTCATAAACCATTGTCTTCATCATCATTATCATTGGATTCACTGAATTTATCTGTAATCTTACTATTATTAATTAGTAATTATATCTGAAATGGGTTTTTGAATTTGCCTCCAAAGAATCCTCATTCATAGCAAAAAGAAGAAAGAAAAAAAGAAAGAAAAAGAAATAAGAAAAAAAGAAAAGAAAAGAGAAATGACTCCAAAGTCAAGTAGAGCAAAGGGCAACAAAGCTAAGGCAGAAAAAAAGAAGAAAGAAGAGAAAGGTTCGTCCTCCGTCGTGTTTCGTTCTCCTCTATTGTTCTCAGTCCGTCATTCTCTTCAATCCGTCGTTCTCCTCTATTAGTCATATGATTTTCCGTCGTTTTCCTCTATCACAGAGATGAGAGAGATGATAGAGATAGTGGGTTTCACAGAGATGAGAGGGATGAGAGAGAGAGATTTCGTTTTCGCTTATACAGAGATAGGGAGGAAAGAGAAAAATTACTTTTCGGGCCATTTTCGAGCCACCCCTTTCGAGCTACGAAGCAATAATCTATAGGATCGGTTGAAATTCATTTCTGAAAAAACCATTCTCTCTCTCATCATCCTTATCTCTCTTTATCTCTCTCTCTCTCTCTTTCTCTCTCTTTATCACCCCTCATCTTCTCTCTCTTCATCGAGCCTCATTCTCCCGCTGCATCACCATCCTCCGACATCAGTGTTCTTGTTGAACATCCACATCTTCCAAGTTGAACCATTGATGTTAGAGGCCCTAACTCCATCGTTCTCGGCTCTCTTACTCATCTGTCGCTAAAAGAAACGTATCCACCACCGATAACAACTTCTCCACTGCCACACCGTTTGCAGAGAAAAAAAATCAAAACCTCTCTCCTCTATCAAAAGCACTCTCTCTTCTTTCTTTCTCTCTAGATCTACTACCTCTCTCTCTCTCTCCTTACAAACCCTTTGTGCAAACTCTATCTTGCTCTTCTTTTTTCTCTCACTACTCTTCAAATCTACTCATCTCCACCTGACGTCATACTACACCGACGTGCCACTGGGCTGGTCGCATTGTCATCGTAGGTCTTCGCATTGTCGTCGCTGGTCTGGAGCTGTTCTTCTTTTGGTATCATCATCATTATATCTCAACCTGATCTGATTTTTCGAGAATGAAGTCAAATCGGTGAAGAAAGTTAGCCGTCACCGTAGTCTCAGTTGCACCACCGCCACTACTCACTAACGGATTTGAGTTGAAACCCTAAGTCGAAACCTTAGGTCGTGTGGAATCGATCTTCGATAGATGATGTTCGATCTCAGTCGAATCCCTTGGTGGCTGTCACGACCCAAACCCGCCCCTATGAGTTTAGTACCGTAACTGGCCAGTAATCCGAGATTACCGAAGGCCTGCTTAATAGTAAGACAGTAATACAGAGTACAGAGGCATGGCGGAAGCTAGTACAGTAATTAAACAATGTCCAATGAGCTGTGATAGTCTGTATGCAAAAGACTTTTCATACATATATATACTCAGTACAGAACAGTATGCACAATATTTACAATCATTCAGAACAGGGACCAAATCCCTATTAAATAGTACAGTACAGTGCTATATCTATACAGTTATTACAAACAGGTACAGAGATAGACGGGGAAATCAGGACACCCTTAAGCCATAGCTTGGCAGGCTCGGAACCTCGCGGTGAGGCACAGTAGTTGACTTGACAAAAAGGGGAGTCTAACCCACGCTCCTAGCTCCGGTCTGGTGCCTGAACACCTACATATATATATAAACAGTGAGCTAAAGCCCAGTGAATAACATAATGCGTAAAGGGGTTTAGAATGAATGTCCTTACAGTAATGAAAACAGCTCATTGATTCAGTATATCAGTCATTCGGTCATATGTGGTACATTCATTAGCATAGCAGTACAGTAAACAGTAGGTCTTGAAAGACCGAACAGTCAATGATGGCCATCAATCAGTAAACAGTAGTGGTTCCAACAAAGGAACCGACAGAGATCTCTGTAACAGTAACAGTAAACAGTAGTTGCTAAGGATGCCACAATACAGTTCAGAATTTAGGACATACATTCATTCAATTAGCAGTATCAGTTCAGAAAACAGTTCAGTTAAACAGTCAGAAATATTCACAGTTGAACATATCTTTACACAATTGTTACTCACAGAGTTCTGGGCTACAATTAGGCTAGAGCGCATCCCCAGATGCCAACCCTACACAGTTTACAAGATGAACACACACTAAGTTATGCAGTTGGGAAATCAAAGACTTAGTCCTTACTTAGACTCGGTGTGGTTCTACATCTACATCCTCATTAAGATGCCTCAAACATGCCCTAGGAATGCCTAGGATGGAAAGAGGATGCAAAGTTGCAGTTAGAAACACTTTTCAAAATTTTTAGAAAATAGGGGTCTCGCTCGAGCTACGCTCGAGCGGACATGCAGACAAAGGATCTCCGCTCGAGCGTGACTTACGTCGCTCGAGCGGACTGTAAGCTACAGTGAAAATACTGGATGCTCAAAATTCACGCTCGACGGGCGCCCGACCCTCGCTCGAGCGTGAATTCTCTCGCTCGAGCGGACTGTAAGCTCATGCACAGTACTGGATGCACGCATTTCACGCTCGAGCGTAGATGTCCTCGCTCGAGCGGAAGGCATGATCACAGAGTGTACGCTCGAGCGTGGAGTTCCTCGCTCGAGCGTGGGTCCAAAATCTGGAAATTCCAGATTTGAACCTCAAGCTCAAAACCAAGTTTAAATGTACTAAATTCGATCCTCTTGGGCTAAATTCCTGGAAAACATTTGTAAACACATAGAATAACATGTTTCAAAACTCAATTTGTAAAATCAAAGCCCAAGGGTAGTTTAATTAAATCCAATTTCAAACCAATTTTCATGAACAAGATGAACATGCAACATGCATGAACTCAAATCATTACAAAGCTTTAAATACAAGCTCAAATGAGCTAACTCTTACAAAAACATGATGAATTAATGGTCTACTCTCAAAATATAGACATGCAAGTGAGGAATGATGAATTACAACCTCAAAACTTATCAATATGCACATGCATGCAACAATTTAGCTTCAAGACCACAATCTAACTCCACTTTATGACCTTAGGCTCTCATCTATCATGAACCATGCACAAACTAACTTGAATTCACAATTAAGAAGGTAGTTACTCTATCTTAGGTCTTCAATCACAAGACTAGAAGCTCAAATATGAAATCTCTACTTCAATTCCTTCAAGTCCCAAGCAAATCTACAAGTTGAGCTAAATTCTCTCACTTTCTCTCTCTCTATGGTCGGTTAGAACAAGAAATATGGCTGATGAAATTGTTTTGGTCAAGTGTAATGAAGCTCACAAATGAATCATGTAGTGGACCACTCACAATGGCAAGTTGGTAAATACTTGGACTTGGTAATACAATGTTATTTAATCTAATTTAATCATACCAAATCACTTTTCAGATAAATATGCCATAAAATCTTATAAATTCCAATGAACACAAAACATCAATCAATTTCAGATTTGGCCGCCAATAAGGCCTTCAATTTGCAATTTAAACATAAAGCACAAACAGGTAATCAAACAGGCAACAGATAGATATACAATTAAATAGATATACTCAGTCAATTCAGTTACAGATTTCAGTCAGTCTGTTTAGTATTTCAGTTGATTCAATTACTTATCATAATCAGTCTCAGTTTAATAGTAATCAGTAAGGTTATCAGTAATCAGTGGTGAGGGTTATTACAGTGGCGCAGTGTCACGCCTCAAAATTTGGACAATTAAATATTAAAGTAGGATTAAATTCCAATAAATATTCCATCGTCTAAAACCTATGGGTGAAACAAAATTTAAATATTTTCGTCTCCATAAGATTTAAGTAAAGTTTCATGCTCAAAAGATAACAAGAGATAAAAAAATAAAAAAATAAAATATATTTAACAAAACGTCAACCAAACCATTCACTATAATTTCATAACTATCCAATACCTTCAAAAGTAATAACAAATAGTCAAAACAACTTAAAAAATGTAAAGTTACAAAATAACCAACTATGCCAAATTATCAAAATATTAAGGTTATAAAAAAAAATAAATACATAAACTAATATCAATCCTAAGCTCAAGAAAACAAAATAAGTCCAAGAAACATGTCCAACAACTATAGTTATTTCTCGTTACCACTGTAGTCCCAACTAATCCTGCAAAGGAAGCTCGACTGTGCTCAAACAGAATGCACCCGAGATGCCAAGAGACGAAACGGGTCAATATACAAGTATGCTGGTATGAGTACTAGATTTGACACCCACGTGTCCACCAGAGATAAACAAAATTACATTTAATTCTTGTTACGGGACAAGACAAGTAATTCCACCCGCACCGAGACAAATGGGTAATTTCTCGAGATACGGTGGTATTTAGTTTCTTACCCGTACACAACTAAATATAAATTGAGTATAAAATAAACAAAATAAAAATAAAAATATGGTGGGTCAGCCCTGCATAAAAAGTTAGTCAGACCCACCATTCTGCAAAAAATGAAGTTAGTATAATTTAATCATAAATAATTTGCTGAAGAAGTTTTAAAATGCACCGTTTCATACTTAAATAATTCGAATTTACCAAAACTCAAAGAACAAAAGTTGTACAAAATCAAATTTTATAAAAGGCAAATAGAACGAATTTAGCAGAAACTGAACAGGTTGAGAGAAAAACTTGATAGAAGAACCTAGACGGAATTCAACCGAAAAAAACAGAAGTTGAAAACGAAAAGAAACTACCCTAAGATGATTTTTTTCGGAAAAGTTTAAAACACAAAAAGTGTTCAGAATACTGTTTTACTTTAGTTTCCGCAAAACCAATAAAAATGAGCTCGTTTTGTGGGTTAAAACAGTATCTAAAATCTGCATTGCTAAAATGAACAAAAACTGTTGTAACCAAGATCATCCGATTACAAGTTCTAATCGATCTTTTTAGTAAAACGTTAAAACACAAAAGTTGTCTAGAATTATGTATACATGCCTCTGCCCAAATTTCGTAATTCATTGAAGTCGCTTACTATTTTTCAAGATGTACAAATCAATACAATTTACACTATACCAATAAGTTCATATTTAATTCTTTGTACCTTAACTTCACTACTTTAACCCTTCACTTCCGACCTACATATATATCTCATATGCCTCCCGTATACCTAACACCGCTCCGAAGCCAAACTTTCATGGAGATATTGTCCTGAGTTTGACCCACGCACCCTGGATGGTTAGCATATACGTACGCGCGTAAATCAAAACACTCGTCTACTCTTAAGAATGAGACAACAATATATATATACACACAACCTCTCATCTAGTCATGAGAACAAACATAACAATGTTAAACCTAAGGCATTCAAATAAATCTCATAATCCTCACCTTTTTTTTTATACACTCTTTCTCACTAACACTCAAATAAAATAATAATCTATGGAGTCATGGTGGAGTATTCGGAATTTATATATGGGTTCCAAGTTTATTTTAATTTCATAAATCCATAAGTGTGATTACAACCATAAAATAAATACATATAAAAATCCTAAACCCGACATACACAACTAATCAAAATAATTAAAATCAATCCATCATTCTTATGCCAATACAATATCAAACCAACATCAAATAAATAAATAAATAAAAACAACGAAATAAATATAAATCAAGGGAAGTGAGTTTTGCACTCACAATATTTTTTTGAAGATCAAAGAACCACTTGTAAAATTAATAAAGCCACCAAAATAAAACCCTAAACCTTTCTTCATTTTTCTCCACCTTCTTCCGTCGTCTCTCTCTCTCTCTCTCTCTCTCTCTCTCTCTCTCGGCATGCACTCTCTCTTTCTCTCTTTACACTACACACACACACACACTCTCTCTCTCTCTCTCTCTCTCTCTCTCTCTCTTACACACACAGTCGTACACAGAGCCCTCTCTTTTT
The DNA here is from genome assembly GCA_030407325.1 of Camellia japonica. Lineage (NCBI taxonomy): Eukaryota > Viridiplantae > Streptophyta > Magnoliopsida > Ericales > Theaceae > Camellia > Camellia japonica. The sequence continues at coordinate 22,684,095 of JAPPVO010000014.1, forward strand.
TCTTTGATGATCTCTCTCTCTCTCTCTCTCTCTCTCTCTCTCTCGGCTTTTCTTTTCTTCTTTTTTTCTTCTCTTCTTTGCCTCTTATATTGATAACCTAATTACTATTATAACCTAATAACATTATATTATATTTTATTATATAAATACAATATATATAAATATAAATATCCTATATAAGATCAATATATATAACACCTTTTATATATAATATTCAAATTAATTATATAATTAAATATCACATTAAATTAATTAAATACCATATTAAATTATCATATATCCACATAATTAATAAAACCAAAAAAAAAAAAATAAAGTAATAATAATAAATGATGACTTACGAAATAATTAGGGTTTTTACAATATACACACCTCAAAAGAATCTTGTCCCGAGATACAATAGAAGAGAGTACTAAGCAAAAAGTTCTAGGTGCATACACCAAACTTTCTCTTCCAATTCCCAAGTGATATCATTCTCATGCTCGCTCCATTGCACTTTCACCAAGTTTACTTTCTTGCGCCACAACTGCTTTACATCCAGGTCTAAAATAGTAACCTGTCGCACTACATACGTTAGATCGTCATTAATCTCCAACACTTCTGGTGATACTACTTGGGAAGGGTCTTGCACACACTTCCATAATAAAGATGAATGGAACACATTGTGAATCATAGCTAAAGTAGGTGGTAGGGCTAATTTGTAAGCTACATTACCAATCTTCTCAGTGATCTCGTATGGTCCCACAAATCTAGGTGCCAACTTTCCATTCTTTCCAAACCACATTATACCCTTCATCAGCGAGACCTTCAAAAACACAAAATCTCCGACATTCAACTCAAGCCTTTTATGTTTTCTATCAGCGTAACTCTTTTGATGACTCTGTGCAGTCTTAATACGTTCCTGAATAATGTTCATTTTCTCTGTGGGATCTTTCATCAACTCTGGCCCTAACAACGATGTATCTCCTACCTTCATCTAACAAGCAGGTGATCGACAGGGCCTCCCATACAAAGCCTCAAAAGGTGCCATCCTGATACTGGAGTGATAGCTATTATTATAAGCAAACTACACCAATGGCAAGTGTTTTTCCCAACTACCACCAAGATCGAGGACACAAGCTCTCAACATATCTTCCAATATTTGATTTACCCGCTCAGTTTGTCCATCTGTCTGAGGATGATAAACCGTGCTCAGGTCTAACCTACCACCCAAAGCATACTGAAAACTCTCCCAAAACTCTGCCACAAACAACTGATCACGATCAGAAACTATAGAAACTGACGCGCCATAAAGGCACACCACCTCCTGAATATATAACATAGCCAATTTATCCGTAGTTCGGTGAACACTGAAATAAATAAAATAAGCAGACTTGGTGAGTCGATCTACTATCACCCAAATAGATTTATTGCATCACTTAGACCGCAACAACCCATCCACGAAGTCCATAGAGATGTACTCTCATTTCCAAGTAGGGATCTCGAGAGGCTGCAAAAGTCCAAACGGTCGTTGGTGTTCTGCCTTAACCTGTTGACACACATAACATCGAGAAACATACTCTCCTATGTCTTTTTTCATACTTTCCCACCAAAATGTCCCCTTCAGGTGATGATACATCTTAGTCCCACCAGGGTGAATGGTATATCGGGACCTATGGGCATCATCCATAATCTCCTTCATTAATTCAACAATGTTAGGTACACATAACCTGCCTCTGAATTGCAATCCCCCATCTGACCAATCACTAGGACAATTATTGATCAAATCCACTACAAGGTCATTGAGCTTGCTGACGAGGATCCCATCTAAATACTGCATCTGACGAACTTTACCCAGTAACGTCGCATATACGGTCAAACTTCCAATGTATGCCCTCTTGACACTCTCTATTGGTTGAACATCATGCATCGAAACGAACTCCAAGGACTTCAATTCCTGAATCATCAAAGAAGTTATAATCCCATGTTGTCGACTAAGTGCATCTGTGACCACATTTTCTTTCCCCGGGTGGTAAATGATCTCGAAATCATAACTACTGACGAATTCAACCCATCTCTGTTGCCTCATGTTCAACTCTTTTTGAGAAAAAAAATATTTGAGGCTCTTGTTAACTCAAAGCGCTCCCCAAACAAGTAGTGCTGTGATTAAGGCCGAAATGTACATCATTGAGGCCGTTAATTAGAATCTTTTAACTTCACTTGCTGGTCAAACTGTATACTTTATGTGTGTTGAATGTCAATCAGGTTGTACATCGTCGGAGCATAAAATGGGCAAAAAGACAAAATTTGGACAGAGTTGACTTTTTTTGGGAAAGTCAAAGTCAAACCGACGTTTTAAACCTGTTTGGAAGTGAGTAAAAGTATAAAAAGAAAAGGAAAAGGCTTTTCTAGGGTTCTGAAATTGTTTTGACCTAAAGAGAGAGGCTAGGGTTTGGGAAAGAGAGGGAAACAAAAGCTTCAAGGATGTCTCCCATGGTGGTTTCTTCTCCATCTACCTCCTTCCACTCCTCCATGAGTGGCTAGTCTTCTTTTCTAGGGTTTTGATGAAACCCTAGCCATGTAATTATTTTGTTTTCTTTTTGATTTTTAATTATGTAAAGGTTTGAACATTTGTATGGTGATTTAGAAGTTTCTTTTATATATTTTTCATTATCTCTTCGAATATTTGACTTTCTGTGATTGTTGAATGTTATCCATACATGAGTTTTCTATTCCTTCACATTCAAGGTATGAGACGAACCATGCTACGAGGAACGAGTCGTATCACTACCTTAGTTTAGAGTGAACGATTTGTATTACTTGAGATGGTTTGTGCTCGTACATTGAATGTGATGATCTTCTTGTTAAATGCTTTGAGCTTGTAGTTGCGAAGCATTAATCCATTCAAATCATAGCATAATTGATTTCAATTGGAAACCCTAATTACGTGGCTAGTGGTGGACTCTTTGCCCTAGTTTTTCCTCCAATTCAGTAAACCCAATTTCATTTATTATTGATAATTTAATTCCTTATTTTAATTTATTTGTTATTAATTTAGGCTATGAACAATCAAACTTTTTATCAAAATTAATTTAGGAATTTAACAATTAAATTAGTTTAATTTCACAACAGTCCCTGTGGATCGATACCTGGACTTGCCATTATTCTAATTGAATTTGGTATAGTTTAGTATTTAATTTTGGTGTGTTCAACAACCCATCAAATTTTGGCGCCGTTGCCGGGGACTTCTGACGAAATTAGTTAATTTAAAGTTACATTCTTATTTTAATTTTTAGTTTAGGATTTTATGCTTTTGTGTTGCTAAGTGTGCAGAGCGTTTGAAATTGGAGCTATCATTGAAGTGCAAGCGGAGCACCAAAGTGGAACTCGGCTGCGCTCTGCTTGCACTAAAGTGAGTAAATAGAACTCGGCTTTAAAAAAAAACCGCAGCACTAAAGTGAGTAAATAGAAGCAAACACTCACAAGCAAAGCACCAAAGTGCTAAAACGAAAGTCAAAGCTCAAATAGAGGTTGGAGACAACGTCTACACGTCAAGCATCTGCAAGACGAGTAAAGCGTTTTCGTTGAATCGCTGTGAGTATTTCTCTTTTAGCATTCTGCTTTCGTAACTTAGTGCACCGAGTCGAACTTATTGTGTGTGTGTGGGTAGTGTATGCACGGGCGTCGTTCTTGTCACCCTGAATTGTGGAGTTTGGACCTTGAACTAGAAAGGACCCTTAGGAGACTTAGGGCCTCTGCCCATGTTCCTAGGCTTGAATATTCACATTCATACATTGAGCCATTAGAGATGGCAGATCCTAATGTCCCGAATGTGCCTAACCGGACCCTTAAGGATTATTTCACACCCACTGCATATACATCACCATCATGCATCAAATTACCCAACACCACTGCTGCTCATTATGAGATTAAGTCCAGCACCATACAAATGCTCCCATCATTCCATGAACTAACTCATGATGACCCTTATAAGCATTTGAATGAATTTCTGGAAATTTGCTCGACAGTGAGGATCCAGAATTTCACAAATGAGGCCTTAATGTTGCGATTGTTTCCATTCTCGTTAAAGGATAAAGCCAAACACTGGCTAAATTCTTTACCTGCTAATTCAATCACAACTTGGGACCAATTACAGCAACGGTTCTTAGAGAAGTACTTTCCTATAGGTAAAACCAACCAACTTAGGCGAGCCATCACAAACTTTGCTCAAATGGATGGCAAGCAATTCCATGAGACATGGGAAAGACTTAGAGACCTTCTCCAACAGTGTCCCCACCACCAAGTGCCTGATTGGCAACTTGTTCAAACATTTTATTATGGCTTAACTGAGCCGCACCGCCAAATGGTGGATTCATCCTGTGGTGGGACATTTATGTCTAAAAATGATGCCGAGGCATGGCAATTGTTTGAGAACTTAAGTGATAATTCCCTTCACCATGCCTCCGCAGTCCGGCAAGTCCGGCAACCAGTAGTTGGAGCCCCGAAAAGAGGGGGCATTTATGAGGTCGGGCAAAACTTAGAGTTAGTCCAACAAGTAGAGGCACTATCCCGCAAGATAGACCACTTATTAGCTAAGGGACATGCCCCTACCCAGCAAGATCAACCTCAATTCCGTAAGGCATGCGTTATATGTGCGAGCCTTGCTCATGACTTCAGTGAGAGCCCTTCGGCATCACAATTTCCAGAGTTAGTCCAAGAGCATGTGAATGTGGCTCAAGGATTCTCCAACCCGGGTAATGACCCATACTCCAACACATATAATCTGGGATGGAGAAATCACCCTAATTTCTCATGGAGACCCCCTTCACAAGGCATTTCTTACAACCCTCCACCACCAAGGCAGAATTTCAATAATTTTGCCAACCAATCATCCTACTGACCACCGCAACCTTATCGACCCCCACAACCGTACCGGCAACCACAACCCCCACCTGTTCCTCAGGGCAACTCTGCCTTTGAGACTCAGGTGTTGGAAGTTCTCTCAGAACTTAAGGGGTTAGCACCGATAGTTCACTCTCACACTCACTCTATTGCCAAGATAGAGACCCAATTGGGTCAAATGGCTAACAACATGAATCGGAGAGAGGAGGGAAAATTACTAAGTCAAACTGTGGCCAACCCTAAGGGACAATACGGGGCAGAGAGTTCAGGTGGGAATGGTAAGCAACATGAGCAAGTGTAGGCGGTGGTTGTTTTGAGAAGTGGTAGGGAGTTAGAGCCTCAGTCAGTTGCGTTTGATGCAACTAGAGTTAAGAAGGGTGACCATGGGGGTACACCTAATGAGAGTAAGGGTGAGGGAGAAACACTTAAGAGGGATGACTTAGTCCCTAGCACTCCATATGTGCCTAAGGCACCCTTTCCCCAATGCCTTGATACACCGTCCCCTTTTAATAAGAAGGCGACATCTATGGAGGTAATGATGGATGTCTTTAAACAGGTAAAAATCAACCTCCCCCTATTGGAGGCGATTAAGCAAGTACCATCATATGCCAAATTTCTGAAGGACCTTTGTACGCAAAAGCGTAAATCTAGGACACATGTGTCCTAAAAGGTCCTACTCACGGAGCAAGTAAGCTCCATCTTGTTGAATGACACACCTCCTAAGCTTAAGGACCCAGGTGCCCCAACCATTGCATGCATTATAGGGGACCATTTCATTGATAGGGCCTTATTAGATTTAGGGGCTAGTGTCAATTTATTTCCGTACTCTGTGTACGAGGAATTTGGGCTTGGCGAGTTGAAGCCCATTACTGTCACTCTTTAATTGGCTGACCGGTCCCTCAGAGTGCCACGTGGTATGATTGAGGATGTGCTAGTTAAGGTTGATAGGTTCTACTTCCTTGTTGACTTTTTTATATGGAACCGGTAGCCAATTCTAAGAAACAAATCCCAGTGATCTTAGGTTGACCTTTCTTGGCTACGGCCAATGCATGCATCAATTGTCGGACCAGGGTTATGGAAGTTTCATTTGGCAACATGCAAGTGAAACTTAATGTTTTCCAAGCATCCGAACAACCTCATGAGAGAGAGGAGTGCTTATTAGTGGATGTTGTGGATGAAATTGTGGAGGAGGCTTTGCCCTCCATTCTTGTAGAGGACCCTTTAGAGGCTTGTCTAGCTCATTTTGGGTTTGAAAATTTTGATATTAATGGGTCAGTTGAGGAGGTGAATGTCTTGCTTAATTCTTCTTCTACACTGGATTTTCCTCCATGGAAAGCCCGGTTTGAGTCACTTCTTCCTCTGTCGAGAGAGCCTACCATACCATCTTTGGTCACACCACCTACACTTGAGTTGAAGCCACTCCCGGCCACACTCATTTTGCATGATTCATTTCTGGACGAACAACTCTTTGAGCTGTCACAAGCGAGCCCCCCATGGTTTGCACATATTGTGAATTACTTGGCCATTGGGCAAATTCCGCAGAATTGGTCTAAGCAAGACAAAGATCGATTCTTTTTACAGGTCAGGTATTACTTTTGTGAGGAAATCCGGAATGATACATAAGAGAGTTCGAGAGTTTTCAAAGCTCGGACTAAAGAATTCCATGACAAGCACATTAATAGGAAATCCTTTGAACCCGACCAAAAAGTGTGGCTTTTTAATTCAAAATTGAGACTCTTTCCGGGTAAGCTAAGATCAAGATGGGATGGCCCCTTTGAGGTTGTTGAGGCATTTATTCATGGCGCCGTTGAGGTGCGAGATCCAAAAACTGGCAATACTTTCAAAGTGAATGGCCAAAGATTGAAACCATATATAGAGGGGATTGGGAATGGGGATATGATTGAGTCCATTGCTTTGATGGATCCATTTTACTACGATTGATGGATTAATTTCTTGTTTTCTTTTCTTTCCCTTCTGTGCTATTTTGTTTTTCTTTGTTCTCGTTATGCTTTACTTGCGTCTAGAAGACTTTAAATCCTCTAAAGATGTAATTCCTTTGGTGTTTGTCGTGCCCGAACGGCATCTGACGGTCTGGTATAGCCACTTAACCGTGTTTATAGTGAGTTCCTAGGAGACCAACTGAGACGGTGGAAACTAGAGTTCGAATGGCAAAGCCTAGAACACAAAGGTTTGGGATTTCCGAGACTAGAGTCTGGTTTAAATATCCAGGGGTGTGGAGATTGCTTCAAAACTACCTCGGCTTGAACTCTGTATGGCAGCCCCATAGGTTGAGGTAGCTTTATGCGCCTCGATTCTGGATACCGAATCAACCTAGTCTGTCACCCTGTTGGAGAATAGGGAAAGTTACAAACACAGTTAGGGAGAAAAGTAGTACCCGTGGTTTTCGCGTGAAGATTATACCTTTAGTGGGCATTCCGTTATGTTCTTATGTGCTATATTTATTTCGGATGTCAATTGAAGGTAGAAATGGTTAAGTATATTTGGGTTGTACTAGCTCGAAGGCTATAAACTACGCTGGGTTTTATTACCTGGGGGATTCTGAAGTGGCAACTTTATGCCATAACTCTGGTGCCTTTTGTTAGGTGTTGAGAGTTAGTTAAAAAAAAAAAACATGCTTTCATGTTTATTTTCTGTGTTTTTAAAATTAAAAAAAAGGGTTATACTTGTTCAATTTAAAAATAAAAATTAAATTTTTTTTTTTTTGTTGTTATACATGTTCAATTGTAAACAAATACAAATTTAAAATATTTAAAAAATAAAAAAATAAATAAATAAAATTGTGACTTTGAACAAATTGCCCCTTGCTTTAAAAGCAGGTGCGGGCTGGAGCGCCATGGCCAAGCCGCACGTGCGGCTTGGGCCCCGCACGTGCGGGAATTTTCGGAAAAAAAAAAAAATTTTGTTTTGTTTTGTCTTTTTCTATTTTTATTTTATTTTTAATTTCATTTTTTAATTTATTTACTGATTTCAAAACAAATAAATAAGTAAATAAATTTTAAATAAATACATAAATAATTTTTTTATATATATATTTTTTTAAAAAAATTTGTTTTGTTTTGTCTTTTTCTATTTTTATTTTATTTTATTTTATTTTTAATTTCATTTTTTAATTTATTTACTGATTTCAAAACAAATAAATAAGTAAATAAATTTTAACTAAATACATAAATAATTTATAAATAAATAATTTTTTATATATATTTAAAATAAAAAAAAATAAAAAAACTTGTATTTTATTATTATTATTTTTTATTTAGTTTTATTTCCTATTTTCTATTTTTCATTAAAAAAAAAAAAAAACCTCAGAAATCTTGGTGCTAACAATAATCATAATTTAGTTTTTTTTTATTATTATTCGCTATATTTGTTTAGTTTAAATTGTTTCATTCGTTTCATTAGTCTGTGGATTGTTTTGGTTTTATTTTTATTTTTAATTTTATTTGGTTAGTTGGTGATTTCATTTTAATTATTTATTCTATGATGTAATTGTTCATTTAATTATTAAGTAGTTTAGTTTTTATTTTATTTTATTTTCTGAATTTTTATTTCATATTATTTTCTTTTCTTTTCTTCTTAAAAAAAAAATATTTAGTTTAGGTTATTTTATTCTATACTTTGCTTTGTCTCTTTTATTTTTCTTTTTCTTTTTCTTTTCTTTTTAGTTCTTTCTTTTCTTAAAAAAAAAAGAAAAAAAAAAAAAGAGTGTGAAGTGTGTATATGTTACTCTCTGCCTACCTGGATGTGCACCTACAATTCTGGTAATATTCTCTCATTTCTCTTTACTTTTCCATTGAAGACAATGTCATATTCAAGTTGGGGGATGAGGGTTATATTTTCTTTTGTGCATTTCTATTTGGCTCATAATTCATACTTATACCTGTTTCACTTGATTGCATTACTTCACTTGATATGACTTTTTACTAGTAGGGTGATGATATTTGCATATGTTAATTGGAGAGCATAGTAGACTTGTATGAAAAGCGTTTATTGGGTAGATACTTGCATGCGATGTTTGCACGAGGAGAGTTATCTGTGTTTGTGGTATTAGTACACTTGTCATGAGTATGCCTTAATTCATATGAACATACTATCATAGCGGTGATCTTTTTATTATAATCTTTGGTGTACATCATTGATAATAGCTAGAGTTGCAGAAAATAATAAATGAGGAGCCAAGATTCTTAAAAATAAAAAATAAAAAATAAAAAAAAACCACTTGACTAGTTTGGGTTCGTAGCATTTTTAACTCGAGTTATTAAGCCCGTAGGGGTGTCTCTACATCTAATGCCCTAAAACCGTCTGGTTTGGGAGTCATTGGCCCAAAACTTGCTACATGGGTTAGTTAGGAAGCTTAAGGGACTTGGACATTGCACAGTTAAGGAAAAATAAGAAGAATGACTAGTTCGGATTCGTAGCCCTTTCAACTCGAGTTATTAAGCCCGTAGGGGTGTGTAGACACCCCATTTTTGACCGTCCTCAAGACCTGGACGTCACCGCTTGAACCTTCGGTGATTATCCATGTTTGCGTTCGTTTGGAGTTCCCGGAGTTCTCGGCTCGCGCGCCTTGCCTCAGGACTTCCGAACTCGACCGTCTTGTGTCTGGTTTTGCACCAAACACTTGTGTTTTGCCTTGGAAGGGCAGGGAATGCTTTGTGAGGCATCCCCACATACCACCGGCTGTGGCTAGAGGCCACCGGCTGGCTGGTGTTGCCATCGGCACTTTATTGTGCCGACCGGCACTCTTTTGTGCCGACCGGCACTAAGTTTTGTCAAAATGACACTCTTTGCCGGCCGGACACTGTGCAGTTGCTTTTTGAGATATTTTCAGACAGCTGTATAGTTTTGGTTCCCCTCCATACACGTGTATGGAGGGATGACCCTCTTAGTTAGCTTAGCTTGTAAGCTTTGCAAGCTTTGCAAGCTTTGCTTGCCTATAAGAGGACCACTCCTCTTCTTGGCTTAGGGTTACAAAATTTTAGCCATTTTTAGAGAGAACCAAGCTCTGGTTTCTAGGGTTAGAATAGATACACATCCTATCTCTCTCTTTCTCTTTTGTATTCTAGGTGTTTTGGTTCACATTATTGCACTAAAACACCTAGTCTTCCACCTTTCCTTGGTGTCCTCCAAAATTAGAGCTTATTCTTGAAGTTTTTGGCTGGTTTGAAGCTCAAGGAAGCAACAATATCAACCTTTGTGAAAGTGGTCATCAAGGGTAAGAAACTAGCTCTTTTTACCCCATTCTTGCACTCCATTTTTGCCTAGTTTTGAACTGCTTTTGTGCTTAGTGATTAACACATAAAAGTTCTGTTTTTTAAGCCTCTTTATTGTTTATTAAGAGTGTTTTGTGGTTTGAGCAAGTTTGACCATCCTTAGGCCTTGAAAAGGCCCTTTTTTGTGCTATTTTGTGAGAGATCCGAGACTTTGGTGCTTGGGCCTCTCCACCACTGAAATCTTGAGGGATTTCAGTGGTGGAGATGGTGCCTTGAAGTCTCCAAAAAGGGGAGGGCCACCCCCTCTCCTTGATGTCCTTGAAAAGGGCAAGTTTTGGCCTCCAAAGGAGCACCATGTTTGGTTGTTTGTTGAGCATGTCTTGGCTGCATTTTATGTTTATTATGCCCTAATATGACATTGTTATAAGTTGGTTTTGGTCCCCTATGCATGCTTAGCATAGTTGCCTTGTAATGCCTCTTTGATGCCTTAACATGCCTTAGGTTGTTAGCCCTAATTTGAGCATGCTTTAGGCTTAGATTTGTGAATGCTTTGTGCTTATTTTGCCATGTTTTAGCTCTGTCCATAGTCATTTGGGTTGATCCTGGCATGCATTATATAGCCTCTTTGCATTTTAGGCTTGCTAGCCTTTGAGCACGCGTGTGTAGTATGTGTTGCTTACCTCATTTTGACGGTTTGGAACCATTTTGCATGCTATTTTAGTCCTTCATCCATGTTTGTTTGATTGCTTAGCATGCCTCTTTAATGCTTTAAGAGTATGTGTTAAATGCTCCATGTTTTGGCCTTAAAGCATGCCTTTGGTTTCATGTCATCTAGATGCCATTTAGGTGGTCCTTTAGACTTAGTTTTACATGTTAAAACTCTGTTTTTGTTTGGTTAAGTATTGCCATGTGTGGTTGTGCTAAGTGTGGTTCAAAGCCTCATTGATTTGCTTTGAACCTTAGACCATTTGTATGCCTTGTTTGGCTTGCTTTGTTAATTGGTTTGGAACCATGTTTAGCATGATTTTCAGAGCTTACAATGCATGCTCATTGCCCATATTTGTGCCTCTTAGGTGCGTTTAAGAGTTGCTTAATTATGCTCAAGTGTTGGTGCCTTAACTTGTGCATGTGTGCATGTGTGTTTGGCCCTCATGATTTAGCATTTTGGCCACTGATTTTAAGCCTATTTGAGTTGCCTAAGTCATGTGTAAGATCATCGTTTAATTGGTTTGCATGCTTGTCTTGAATGCTTGCTTGAACCCTTTGCATAAGTATGTTGCATTGTCCATGTTGCATGCCTAGTTGACACGCTTAGAGTTGCATTCGCATTGTGCATGTTTGACCTCTTGAAGTGGAGTATGATAGAGGTTTAGCACCCTTGTTTGCTTGTTTGCATTGCATGCATTTGAAATCAAAGTTGCACTCTTGGTTCTTTGGGCCATCATGCATGGAAATGCGTGATTGGTGGTCCGGGAATCGAGGCACATCCCCCCTTGAGTCAAAAACATGATAAGGGGTGTGTATAGTGCATAAATATCTTGAATCACATTGCCATGCATGTTGTTGTCCTCTGCTGCTGTGAGTTGCAGGTTCTGCAGGCATTTTGTGCCGACCGGCAGTGTTTAGTGCCGACCGGCATTCAATTATCAGCCGATGGATAAATTCTGTGCCGATGGCCATATATAGCAGCCGGTGGCTATTCTGTTCAGTAGGTGGTGATCCCCAGTATCTAAGGAAGTAGTTCTGAGACTTTGGCAGTTTTCAGAGGAACAAAGCAGGGAAAACAGAGGCAAGCTAGGCATGGCAGTGCAATTCCGAGCAGGATCCGAGTACGCGTGCATTGAGCCCTCGCCCCGAGGCGGTTTACTGTTTTCCTTAGATAAATTAATTTGTTAATTTAATTAATTTGTAATATTTAATTAGCTTGCGTAGTTAATTATTTGTATTATTCTTTTGTTCCCTCCGTGCGAGGGCAAATTTGTAATAAGTGTGCGTGAGTGGGTGTATGTCTTCCAATCCCCACTTCTTTCTTCCCTTTTCTTTACCTGCTTATGATGGTAGATTAGGGCACGTTTATTTTTAGCATACCTTATGCAATGCATGCGTGCATTCATGCATTTGTATTACATGCACCGGGCTCGGTACATCATACAAACTGCATCGTACTTTCAATTTCCAAATTGAATACGTGCTACTTGCGCATTTCATATGCCATGTTTAGGGTTAGCCGAGCCTACTCTAGATTGCATCTATGTCTGTGTTGCATTAGCCACTTAACATGAACTAGGTCATGCATGTTTTGCTAACTAGTTTACTGTTTTGGCACGGAGTATGATGTAAGTATTTACGCTTTAGCATATCGCATGCGTGTGAATGTTAACATGACAGTATGCTTGCCATGCGGCTAAATGCTTATATGATATAACTGTTTGAACGCCTGTGGGTGGAGGTTGGATTGCTTGAGTTGGAATAACTCATTGAAATCCGTATTTTAGCCTACTTGCGAGTAGCAAATTCCAAAACGCTTTCAAAACAAACGGATATGCAATGTTTGTTTCCAAATTAGGCAATCTAGTCTATACTTGTTTGCTGCGCGCATAACATAGTAATTCTAGGCTAGTAACCGGAATAAGAGCATGTAATGTTTTCAAAATCGGATATCACGGTTAGTAGAGGCCGGTCTTCGGACCGGGCGAAAGGGGGTGCTCATAGCTGACCTTCCCCGATCGTACCCAAGCTCCCGAGCCAAGACAACTTTGGTAATGACGGACACGTGGCCTTCGGCACCGAGTCAGGGTTTCCTAAATTCCCCCATAAAAAATATTTAGGTGGCGACTCTGTGATCTGGCAAAGCAGTCCATGTTTGGCACTACTTTTTCAAAAATCTGTTTTTCTTCAAAACGATTTGCCAGAGTTGGACTCTTTGGTTCAGATTTAGAACCACAAAACAAAAAGGAGAGTCCGAGCTGTAGAGTGAAGCCCACGGGCGCGTCTACAGTTTCTGGCGACTCCGCTGGGGAGTTTAGAGAACTTGACTCGAACTCGTGATATCCTGTTTTTGACTACGTTTATGTGTCTCTTTGCATTGCATGTGCATTGGTGCGCCTAGGACACAGTGTTGGCCATCTGCTATTCCTGAGCGGTTTGCCGGAGGCTTGTCTTGTCAAGGCATGTCCATAAGGCTGACCGGTTGCGGGCTCTGCCAGTATGGGAACATAAACCTCGGTTTTACTGAGGCACCCTTTTTTCGACCATTCGACCTAGTGCATATTCGGATCCATAGTGACCATTCCAAATTAGGACAGGTTGCTTACCCGATATAGGTTGTTTGAAACCGCTGTGTGCGTAGTGAAACCCTAGCTCCTGACAAAATAGGACAGGGAAACCCTACCCCAAACATAGGGGTGTATTGGCTCTCTTCTACCTGTTATGTGCTTTTAGAGTGTATCTCTGCAGGGGGAACGCATATATCAGGTTGCAAAGTCTGAGCATCAGGCCTGAGGGCACTAGCGTCAGTATTGTTGAAAATCAGTTGTGTCTGCGGGTATTAGTTCAGTTTTGAACAGTGATTCTAGGGAACAGTGATCAGTAGTAGAGTACAGTTGTCCGGCTACATCCGTGCTTGATCTGTTTGGGGCTGAAATACTGCTTGTTTTCCGTTTCAGTTCAGAGATTCAGAGAATTGATCCAGAGTAGTTAGTGTCTTCTCCTTGCTGCGGCAGGACTTAGCATGATGCAGAATTCAGAAGAGATCGTGGTCATGACAACCGCGCTGAGTCAAGAAATCACCCTACAGGATGAAACTACTGTTGACACGCCGCATCCGTCCAGATCGCCGGCCGCGCACCCAGTTTGGGCCCCTCAGCTATATCAGGCTCGCGAGCCCACTACATTTGAACTAATGGGAATGATAGGTGATCTTCAAAGGTCCGTGACGGATCTCGCCTATGGGATGTCAGTTTCGCCACCAGCCGCACCGTATGCCGGAGGCTTTGTACCCCAGGAGCCCCCGCTACTGGGACGAATTGTAATTGAACTCAGCCAACCGGAGATGGCCTCCAGCTATGGCAACGACGCATCAAACCAAGTTCTGAATCAGGCCGAGGCCAGAGATAAAGGCAAGATGAAGACAGATGCCGACCCTATCGAACAACTGCTGTGGGCAGTAGAGGCTTTGAAAGCCGAGGGAATGAACAAGCAACAGATATCCGCAGTTATGTCAAAAGCTGTGGAGGGTGCTTTCCCCACTCCGCCTGAGGGCAGTTCCAGTCAATCAGAGAATCGGGATAGGCCCCGTCATGCCAAAACAGTTCTTCCCCCTCCCGACCCTGCATCCGGGAAGGATCAAAAATCCAAGACCGCACCCGCCGATCCGTTTGCTAGTGCATCTAGCAAGAATGCTCCAAAGTACCAGCCCCGAGGGCGCAGGGTCTTTCATGCTCTTTACATGCCATTATCCAAGGCATTGCAGATCCTTGCTGAAAGGGGACACCTTAAGCCCCTGGAGCCTCGGCCCCTCCCGAAGAATCTCCCGGCCACACATGATGCTGCTCAGTACTGTGCGTACCACCAGCAGACAGGCCATGCTACCGACAATTGTTTTCGCCTCCGGCATGAGGTGCAGGATCTGATTGACAACGAGGTTATCCTCCTGCCTACTTCAGCAAAGTTCGTCACCACTCAGTTGTTGGATTTTGAGGACACAGATACTGCGAGTATGTAATCAGAAGGTGAACCGCCTGTGGGCAATGCTTGGCGCATTTTTGGATGTGGCGTTTGGCACGCATTTTTGGGCACCTATTAACTTCTGTAAATTCTGACTTAGGTGTCGAGTCAGTCTTCTGTTTTGTCTTGAGCCTGTCTCATTATTTTGAGACATTCTTTTTGCTTAAGGGTCTGTCTAATTGTAATGAGTCAGTCCCTCTTGTATAGAGTACCATGGTGATTTCGGGGTTGTTGCCTCAAACACCGTTTTATCTTATAAACAGTTGTTTTTGCTTTTTGAGTCTGTTTCTGTCGGGGAGCCAGTTATGCCAACAGATCTGAATGAAACAGCCGTGGCCATCATGCATCGTATTTGTTGTTATTTGAATTAGCCGTGCCAAAGGGTGTGAATGGAACGACAGTACATACCGCCTGCTCTCTCGTACCTTGAACATCGTTATGATGACCTAAGCTTTTCATAAAACCCTTTTCAAACACTGCGGTGATGAAAACGAAGAGGAAGTAATTCCTCGGGTTTTGTAAAATTTTGATCATTTTGAGAAAAAGAAACGCATGCTAAGCTTTTTATGAATGAAATCATACCTGTCAGCGTGAGTACTGAGAAGGATCCTGGCTTAGTCCAGATTGGTTCCACACTTTCTTCAGCGCGAGCGATTTGTCGCCTTCTTGAAAACTTTCAAAAACAAAATGTTTTGCGCAGTCTCGCGAAGACTTGTGTGGAATGGCTCTTGAGATCGTGTAGCCCAGGATCGCTCTCGGCCTCAAGATTCGATTTATCTGTTGTGAACCGGAATCCGTTCAGAACATTCAACAGTGCCATGAAACGCCTGTGTGGCCCATTTTGAAGCAGCCCTCGAGCAAGAGGCCTCAAAGACAGATCAGGGAGATCAGATCCCACCAAACAAAGCTCGAGAAGCAACCGTGATGGACTTTTCTTGCAAATCAACCCAACAGCCGCTCTCCCGGATACAGAGGGCTTCCATTTCAAAAACCATTTGGCATGGGCTTGCTACACTTTTACCCTTTGAGAGGCTCGCTGGGCCGAAAACCCAGAAGGGCGGCCCAGGCAAAAGTTAGAGCAAAGAAAAGAAAAGACAAAAAAGAAAAATACAAAAAGAAACAAAAAAAGAAAAGAAAAAGAACAAAAATAGCAAAGAAAAGAAATGAAAATGCAAAAGAAAAGAAAAGAAAAAGAAAAACATAGCTCGCAAGGTCGAAAACCCGCATTGGGCGCCTTGGCAAAAGTTAGAGCCTAAACAGTGAAGGTTAAAATACCCGAGTGTACCTTAACCGGAACTACGTAAGGGTTGATTCCCATGTTTGGGATACGTAGGCAACTTCATCCTGAAGTCTAGCCCCCAGCGCTTCCATAGCGTCTCAGTTCATGTAATGGTTTTTGATCACCTGTGCCTCCTCTGAATCCGATGTTTCGGCTGCAATGTCTGGAACTACGTGATCAACTTCCTCCCGAAGTCCAGCCACCAATGTTTTCAAGGTGACTGTGTCCATATATTGTTTGTGGCCGTCTTCGTCCTCTCCGTGCCAGAGAGCCCGGTCGCGATCAATCATCGATGAGCATGCCGCGACATTACCCAAACAAGGGGCAACTTTCCGTTGCCACGCGTCGCCGTAAGTTGCCATCCAAACTAGGGGCAACTTTCCGTTGCCATGCGTCCCTTCAAGCAAGGGGCAATTTTCCCAAATTGCTTCTGATCCGAGGTTGCGTGTCTCGAGGGTAGGTTCTGTGCTTGTTAAGCATTGACTGTTCGCGAAAATAGTTTTTGAAAATTTTTACTGAGGTTGACTTATTTTCTCGAAAACTGTTTCATTTTTCAAAATGGGACCATGTTTGGACCCAGAAGGAGAATTTTCAGTGCTCACAGCCTGATTCGCGTGATTTTTAAATCAAGAATCGAATAAGTGTGTTAATCCAACTCTCATTTTGATCAAAACTGTTTTAGAAAACGTAAAAAATGGTCAAGGTAATGAACTAAGGGCACAGTTGAACCAGGTGTTCTGTCCCCCCCCCTCATCGTCAACGCACTCGCCAGAAGGGCATCCTATCTACTAGAAGTAATAGCCGCGAGCCGGCTGTATCAGGCATGAACCCGCCGCTTCCTATTCATCTATCAATCACCCTGGGGAGGGATGAAAAAAATGAGAGAATAAAGAATAGAGAGGTGTAAGTCGAGAGAAAAGTGAGCAAGAAGGTTTTGTGAGAAAAGCCGAGCTTGAGGGCCGAGGGACGTGAGAATCACACAAATCAGAAAGGGTGGGAAATGATACCCGAAGGAACCGGCTCCCCGAGATTCCAGGTCTCTCCTTTTGTAAACACGTCTGTGTGTCGTGTCTTTTGATTTGTTGGTTTCGGCTTTAGCCTTGAGTCTTTTCCGAGTGTGTCTCGTTGTGTTCAGGTCGTGTGCCTTTTGTTTCTCTGTTTGAGTCTGTCTCGCTGTGTTCTGTGGTAGGCTCGATACCCCGGTTGTGAAATCCCTTTTCCAAAGATTAATCGTTTGTGCTCAGGATGCTGTGCCATTCTCTACATTCGTGCGAAGCAAGAGAAAAGAAGAAAATGAAATTTGGGACATCCGAGTGTGTTTCAACTTCAACCGTTTCAGTTTTCTGATCCGTCTTGTCAGATTGGGTTATTTGTTCAGGGTTTGCTATGTGCAGAATGAGCCGAGTGCTGTGTTATCAGCTGTATGCAGATCAATCCCCAGTAAAGTATGGGCTGTTATTTGTTCAAGCAGTGGTTTGTATGAGTTGTTTGCTGTTAGTTGGTTGGTCATCCGATTATCATAGTACAATTGCTCAATTTTCAGACAAACGAACCATTTTCACTTACATTTGAGGTGTAACATGATGCAATGCAGTGCAAAGTATGAAATACGCAGATATATACAGATATAACACTTTTCAGATAAAAGTTTGTTTCATATCATCTCTTTCAAGTACATCGTTTCGGAAACAAAAATCTGCCTGCGGCAGTACAAAGTACCCTAACTACAAAAAGGGAAAAAAGTACAAAAAAGAACAAAAAGCAGCAAGAATCTGAAGTAGCATCAATAGTCTCGCGCCTAAGGATCCGTCCTCGCCCTCTTCCTGGGCAGAAGCCCAGGAGCATCACTAGGAGCATCGCCGTCTGAGCCTGAGCTGTCTCCGGTCTCCTCCTCCGACGACCCCGCCTCCGCCTCTGTCTCTGCCTCAGACTCATCATCCGGAACCGGAGCCCGTGAGCTACTCCCGGCGAAAGTATGCCCTCCTCTGGTGCGGGGATAGGCTCTGCCGTCCCGAGTAGAAATGGGAGGTCCAGCTGGAGCGCCGCCCACCGGGGGAATCTGGAAGGGAGGCTGAAAAAGCATGAAAAGTGAACACATCAGAATAATGTGAATGCCGTGAGCAGTGAATCAGTGCAGAATGCAGTGTATGAGTACAGTGTATGTGAATGCCGTGAGCAGTTAATCAGTGCAGAATGCAGTGTATGAGTACAGTGTATGCGAACGCCGTGAGCAGTGAATCAGTGCAGAATGCAGTGTATGAGTACAGTGTATGCGAACGCCGTGAGCAGTGAATCAGTGCAGAATGCAGTGTATGAGTACAGTGTATGTGAACACCGTGAACAGTTTATCAGTGCAGAATGCAGTGTGTGAGTGCCGTGAGCAGTTATCAGGTTTTACGCAGTACATCAGACTGTATGAAACAGTCAGAGAAAACATACCGGAATGCCGTAAAGGGCCAAGATGTCGAAGGTCCGCTGCAGCATCCCCATCATGGAGGCATTCAACTCCACGGACTCCCAGGTGTACTCGGAGGACGCCTGCAAAAGTATCAGATGCATCAATATTCTGTGGAATACCAAACAAACTGAAATGGAATGACAATGCAAGATACAGAATGAAGTGATACGTACCGGAGGCAAGTCGGGAATACCGGCTAACTCATGACCAGCCGGGGGAGGAGCAAAGGGGATCTGAAAGGTCTCCCCACTCTGCCCTCTGTATGTCAGCATAGTGGGCAGAGCAGGCCAACCGGCCCCCCGTCCTCTCTGAACCCCCCCTCTGCCGCGGACTCGAGCCCTCCTCGGCGCTCCTCCTCCTACTCCTGCTCCGACCGCCGGCGCCGCAGGTCTCTCTCTCTCAGCTCGGCAGCCGCCGCTCAGAGGTCGCATGATGAAGGTCCGGACGTACTCTGAGTAGTCGCTGTAACAACCCTCGTACTGATTACCGATAAACCACTGAATTATATACTGATTATTGCTAAACTGAACTGATAATGACTGATAATTGAATGAATTGAGTTACTGAATAAACCGATTGAAATTGAAACTGAAATTGAATAAGTTTAGTTATTGAATTGTATATTGCATCTGTTTGATTGATTGATTATCTGTTTGAATTCGTGTGTTTAATTGCTAATTGAAGGCCTTATCGACGGCCGAATTAGAAACCGTTTAGTGTTCCATGATCAGTAGAATATTTCTGATTTAATGGTATACTTATCTGAAAATTGATTAGGAATGATTAAATTAGAATTAAATGAAGTAATTGTCAAGTTTGACTTAATTACAATATTGCCATTGAGTGGAGGTTTGTTTATTCATAGCTGAGGCCTTGTTTATACCATATCAAAACATTTATCAGCTTCATTTTTCCTTGCTTCCACCGAAATTAGAGTGAGAAGGAGAGAATTGAGAGAGAGACTTTGGGTTCAACTTGTAGAATTGCTAGAAGAACTTGAAGACTTGGAGTAGATTGAAGTGTATTTGCCTGATTGAGCTTCTAGGCTTAAATTACAAGACTTAGAAAGGTAATTGGACCTCTCATTGTTGCATTTAAGGTTGATTCTTGCTAGATTCATGGAAAAGGATAGAGCTAAGACATGATTTTTGCTCATATATGTTGATTTAGAGCTCATTCCTTGCATGCATGTGTATATTGAAGAGTTTGGGTTGATTTCTTCGCAAAATGATGCATGCATGTCCATATTTTTATAAAGTCCATGTTTTCCACATTGTTTTCAAAGATTGGAGCTCATTAGAGCAAGATTTGAAGCTCAAAATTGGTTTAAAGTTCATGCATTGCATGTTTTGAAATTGTTCTTGAAATGGGTTTGGAAAATGGCTTTAATTGACCAACTCTTGGCCCTTGCATGTGCAAATTAGCTTTTGAAACTTGTTATACATTGTTTTGGGATGTGTTTTCCAGAAAATGGGCCTAAGAGAATCGAATTTGGAGCACCAAAACTTGGTTTTAAGCTTGAATGTGGAATCTGCATTTTTCCAGAATTCTGCATCCCGCTCGAGCGGAAGAAGTAGCGCTCGAGCGGAGAAATCATACTCCCAGCATTTCTTCGACTGGTTTCACAGTCCGCTCGAGCGGATAAAGGTGAGCTCGAGCGGAGAAATCGAGCATCCAGCACTTTGCATTGTCTATCAGACCGCTCGAGCGGAGGAATGTGCGCTCGAGCGGAGGACTGTGTGTCACGCTCGAGCAGATGGATGTACGCTCGAGCGGGGATCTTTGTTTGCCTGTGCGCTCGAGCGGGGATACCTGCGCTCGAGCGTAGACCCTGTTTCACTGTAAATTCTGAAATTGTTTTCCATGCACATTTTTGCATCCTCATCTCATCCTAGGCACTCGTAGGCCTAGTTTAAGACATCTTAATGAGGATTTAGACATAGAACCACACCGAGGAAATTTAAGGATTTAATTATCATCCTTCCCGACTGTGAAACTTAGTGTGTGTTCTATTTGTTAACTGTTTAGGGTTGGCTCTCGGGGACGCGCTCTAGCTGCTACTAGCCCAATCTCTGTGAGTAACAGTTGTGTAAAGATATGTTCAAAATGGTTATCTTTTGAATACTGAACTGAACTGTTTATTGAATTGTTATTGTTTACCGAATGAATGTATGTCCTGTATTCTGAACTGTATTGTGGCATCCTTAGCAATTATTGTTACTGTTACAGAGCTCTGTCGGTTCCCTTGTGGAACCATACTGTTTACTGAATGACTGGCCATCATTACTGTTGGGTCTGTTAAGACCCGGTCCTTTGGACCTACTGTTTATAGGCTAATGGATGTACCACATATGACTGATTGACTGAAATACTGTTTAATGAACTGCTTTCATTACTGTAAGGACATTCATTCATAACCTCTTTACGCTTTATGTTATTCACTGGGCTTTAGCTCACTGTTTATATATATATGTAGGTTCTCAGCAGCCAGACCAGAGCTAGGAGCGTGGGTTGGTCCCCAGTTTTGTCAAGCCAGCCTGTGTGCCTCACAGTGAGGTTCCGAGCCTGTTATGCTAAGGCTTAGGGGTGTTTTAGTATCTCCCCCTTTTTGTACTGTCTCACTGTTTTGTAATGACTGAACGGATTGTATAGACTGACTGTTTTACTATACTGTATTGAGGGGTTAAGTCCCCGTACTGAATGTTGTGTATGATTGTATAGACTGCACTGTTTTGAACGGTATGAATGCATGAAAAATGTTTTTGGCATACAGATTATCACAGCTCAATGGACACTAGTTATTTACTGTATTGGCTTCCGCCAGGCCCTGAACTCTGTTATACTGTATTACTGTTAAGTAGGCCTTCGGTAATCTCGGATTACTGGCCGGTTACGGTGCTAAACCCATAGGGCCGGGTTTGGGTCGTGACAGTCGCCCTCGCCTCTGTAGCCGTCCGCCTCCCAACCGATGGTGTAGTCCGCCATCTGCTCAGCAGTGAAACGCTTGGTGTCCCTCATATGCTCAGGAGGATGCACCGGGACTATCTGCTCCGGTAACCCTAAGGTCTGACGCAAGAAGCGCTCGCCTAGGTACCAAGCCCGACAGACCGGGCCCTCCAGCAAAATCCGGTAACGTGAGGTATCGGCGGCGCCGGCAAACCGATCTCGCGCCACGGCTGGCAGTGGAGCCCAAGGCTGCCAGGTGATCTGAAATTGAAATACAGTGTGTTACCTACTGTTATTGCTAAAATACAGTGAAAAGACGAAGCTTAAATGAACTGCAAGTGAAACATACCTCGGCAGGAGTAATGGTATCAAAGTAGCGGCGGAAGAAGCTGAAGGTCTCCCGGGGCCTCCGCACGCACCTCCCGTCGAAGCGGCGTGAGAAAGGGATGACCAGAGGGGTCTCTGCATCGGGTACAGGAGCGAGCCTAGGGAAGTAGGCGTAAACCCACAACTGCAAGATAAATACCAGTGCATTTATCAGATAAAGTAGAATACAGAGTGAAGCAGAAATAACAGAGCCGTGTGTTGTGTGTATTTTGCAGAGTGTACAGTGTGAACAGTGTACAGTCAGTATAAAGCAGAGTATGTGTGTGCCGCGTGTACAGTATACAGTCAGTGTGAGCAGTGTGCAGTACAGAATACAGAAAGTATGTAGAGCAGAAATGTAAAGCAGAGAAGAAGACATACCTCCCAAGCCCGCCAGTAGCCCCCGAGCAACTGCCCGCTGCCACGAGAGACTGAGCTCATGTAGCCGTAAAGGGTGGCCAGAGCGGCGCCGCCCCTGTCATATCGCAGGAGGTCCCGGACGTCCACTAGTGCGCTAAGAAGGCAGAGGGGCACTGTGTTCGCCCGATCGGCGAAGAGGGTCGTCCCTAACAAAAACATCAAGAAGCCGCGTGCATATCTCTCCACGGCCTCCGGGGTCATCGGAGCTGCGTCAACGAGGAGGGGTTGGACCCTGAACTGCACCTTGAACCAAGAATACCTGACGTAGCCAGGGCGCGCAAGAGGCGGTGCCACGCCAAGGAGGTAGACCTGAGCGGCGGTCCACTCATCCATATCGATGTCAAAAGGGATCGGATCACCCCCTACCCCGATGCCGGTGAGCACCGAGAAATCGTAAGGGGTCATCGTCATGTCCCCAGCTGCAGAAAGATGAAATGAATCGGTGGTGTCCCACCACCTCTTTGCCAAAGCGGCCAGAAGAGGTCTGCACGCCGTGAGCCTGGAAAGTCCCCTACAAAAGGAACCAAAGCTGGCCTGCTCCACAATATGGCGAACGGCGTCGGGGAGCTCGCCGTACCACTCACGAGCCGCGACATTCCCATACCCGCGGATGGCATGGGAATCTCCCTGTTTTCAAGCAAATAGTTGCAAAGCAATATGAGATGTACAGTTCTGAGGAAAAATGTTAAAATCGATACAAATATGGCATGCGTGCAGGTTTAGCAGGTTCAAACAGATACCGGGTGCCGGTGCGCTTACAGTAAACTACAATATGTGATGCGTCAGTGTGTTTTTGAGTGGTGCAGTGTGAACATGCTGCACGCGTGTATGTTTTTCTGATGCAAGCAAATGTCAGGTTTCAGTGTACCAGTACGTGGACTACGGCCTGTGATGTGTCAGTGCTCCTGTGCGGATCAGTATAAATCTAGCATGTGTGCAAGTTTTCAAAGTTTAAACAGATGCCGGGTACCGGTATGTTCAGTGAATGACTAGCGAGTGATGTGTCAACGTGTCTGCGTGATTCAGTGCAAGTTTAGCATGCGTGCAGGCTCTTCAGATTCAAATAAGTGCCGGGTGTCGGTGAGTTCGCGGTAAGGTGCAATGTGCGCCGTGTGCTCGGGTGGTTGAAGCTGGTGCAGTGTGTGTGCATATGTCGGTCCTAAGCAGATATCAGTTGTGAAGTTGTCTACAATCAACTACAGTATACGGCATGTCAGAATTAAGCAGTTAACGGGTGCAGTTAGCTACGGCAGTCGACAGAAAATTCTACATTGCAGAAAATAAAACAAAGTAGAGATGTTACCTCGGAAGCGCTGAAGGACAGGTGCGAGGTCGGCTCGCGCAAGAGGAGCTCCGGGTCCAGAGCCCTATCGAAGCCGCAGAAGTGGCGGAGCCCATCCAGTGGAAGCACGTGAATAGCCGGGCGATAGGTCGCCAGATCGAATGGGCGCTCGCTCAATGGGAGGAGCTCGACCCCGGGATCCATCTCGTGATCCGGGGGAGTCCCGACATGTGGAACGTCGTCTGCCATAGTAATGGTGGTGAGAAAATGGCCGGAAAAACCGGAATGTGAAAAGTCAACTGGAAAAGTCAACCCCAAGCGGGCCGAAAATGGCCGGAAAGGCCGGAAGACGAAAATACACGGAAATGTAGAGAAAATCGAGGGGAACAAGTCCTGAAAAGGCGAAAATAGCAAAGGAGATCCCGAAATGAGATTTCGATCGGGTGGAAATGTCCGAAACGCGAAAAATATCGCGAATCCAACGGTAAAATGGTGCGAAAACACGAGGAAATCGACGAAAAATCAAGAGAACAAAGCTCTAGAGAGAGAGAGTGAAGGATTTCGGCGGAAGAGGAAGTGGAAAATAGGGTTTAGAAGCCCTATTTTGTAAAGCCCGAGGTGAAATGGCAGATTTGCCCCCGATCAGGCATTTTCTGCCGGTCGGCACTATTTTGTGCCGGTCGGCACATTATTGTGCCGGTGGAGAAGTTTAGGCAGCCGGTAGCCTTCCCACCCAGCCGGTGGTGTTCCCAAGGCCTTGTTTTGGCAAATTGAGGAGTTTTGGGTCTTCATAGCTCAAGAAAGTGCAAGAAAGTGCATCCCCGATGCTCAACCGGCCTCCGTTTTGACCTCGGACCGTGTCTTCTGTGCGTGGCACTCAGATTCAAGCAAAGATTGTATCCTTTTGTTTCCTTTTGTCTTTTATAAGATTCAAAAGTTGCCCCGTGTGCGTTGCACGCATCCATCACATTGTCCGGTGCGTCGCATCGCGCCGTCTTGCACGTCCCTTGCGACTTGCACCGTTTTGCACTTTCGTGTGGCATGCGTGTCATACTTGCATTTCATTTTCCATTCAATGAGGTATGCGTGCCTCATTTTGCATTTCATTGCATCTTGAGGTACGCGTGCCTCGTTTTGCATTTCATTTTCCATTCAATGAGGTATGCGTGCCTCATTTTGCATTTCATCGCATCTCGAGGTACGTGTGCCTCGTTTTGCATTTCATTTTCCATTCAATGAGGTATGCGTGCCTCATTTTGCATTTCATTGCATCTCGAGGTACGCGTGCCTCGTTTTGCATTTCATTTTCCATTCAATGAGGTATGCGTGCCTCATTTTGCATTCCATTGCATCTCAAGGTACGCGTGCCTCGTTTTGCATTTCATTTTCCATTCAATGAGGTATGCGTGCCTCATTTTGCATTTCATTGCATCTCGAGGTACGCGTGCCTCGTTTTGCATTTCATTTTCCATCAAATGAGGTATGCGTGCCTCATTTTGCATTCCATTGCATCTCGAGGTACGCGTGCCTCGTTTTGCATTTCATTTTCCATTCAATGAGGTATGCGTGCCTCATTTTGCATTTCATTGCATCTCGAGGTATGCGTGCCTCGTTTTGCATTTCATTTTCCATCAAATGAGGTACGTGTGCTTCATTTCGCATTCCATTGCATCTCGAGGTATGTATGCCTCGTTTTGCATTTCATTTTCCATTTCAATGAGGTATGCGTGCCTCACTTTGCATTCAATCGCACTGTCATGTGCATTACATCTCATTCGCGTTGTCTAACGCATCGCGTTGTTTAGCGCATTGCACTATTTTGTGCATCCATTCAATCGCACTGTCATGTGCATTACATCTCATTCGCGTTGTCTAACGCATCGCGCTGTTTAGCGCATCGCACTGTTTTGTGCATCCATTCAATCGCACTGTCTTGTGCATCTCTTTGCATTTTGCATGCATGCTTTGTTCACGCTATTTTGCGTATCGCGCTACCTTGCGCACTTCAAGTTCCCCTATATACACATTGCATTGTATGCGTGCACTGCTTTACTGATATGTGTTCAAGTCCCCTATATACACATTGCATTGTATGCGTGCTTTGCTTTACTTATATGTGTTCAAGTTCCTATACACATTGCATTGTATGCGTGCATTGCTTTACTGATATGTGTTCAAGTTCCCTTTTTATACACATTGCGTGCGTGTGTGCATTGCTTTACTCACATGTGTTCAATCCCGCCATGTTGCTAACAATATTGTACCTGCTAAGTTTGCTTTCTTTGCAGGCACGATATTGTATGTACGGTTCATTTGAAGCTGGTCCGACGGGACCGAAAACACGCACGGTCTGACGAGACCTTAAACACGCCCCCCCCGGTCTGGCGAGACCTTAAACACGCACGGTCTAGGAGACCTTAAATCCTCGGGAGGTGCAAGACCTTCGGTGCATTGAGGTGCACCCCATCGCATTTGGCATGCATCATATCGCACTGTCTTGTGCACTCGCGTTGTCTAACGCATCGCGCTATTTTGCGCATCACACCGTCCTGTGCACGCATGGTCCGGCGGGACCGAAAACACGCACGGTCTGGCGAGACCTTAAACCCGTCCATTTGCATTGTTATGCATCTCGAAAGCCGTGCGTTGGCGCGCATTTCAAACATCATGCATCATGTGCATTTCAAATGCACACATTTTGCATCCCGGTCTAGGAGACCTTAAATCCTCTGAAGATGCAATTCCTTCGGTGTTTGTCGTGCCCGAACGACTTTCGGTGGTCTGGTAAAGCCACCTGTCTGTGTTTGCGGTGAGTTCCTAGAAGACCAACTGGGACGGTGAAAACTAGAGTTCGAACGGCTTATGCCTAGAACGCAAAGGTTCGGGATCTCCGAGACTAAAGTCTGGTTTAAATACCCAGGGGGTGTACCCTCGGTTTGAAATCTGTATGGAAGCCCCATAGGTTGAGGCGGCGTGTTTACGCCTCAATTCTGGATACTGAACCAACCTAGTATATCGCCCTGTTGGTAAGATAGGGAAAGCTGCAATCATAGTCATTGCATCATACTGCATTGTCATGCATCATCCTAAATATTGCATATGTCATGCATTTAAAAAAAAAACAAACAAAAAAACACATGCATATGTCATGCATTTCATTGTAGTATAGTGTATATGTCATGCATTTTCTGTAAATATCCATTTCTATTGCATCGTAGTTACATGCATCCATTGCATCACTTCCATCTATGGCTTGCACCTTTCCAGGTTGAGTTTGGTCTAGTATGTGCCCCTACTTTTCACGTTGAAGCACAGTTTTTGTGTACGCGCCTATTCCTTGATGAGCTTGGTTTGAGGGTTGCGGCACATTTCCTGTGTTAAGACGCGGTTCGTATGCGTACATGCCTTTCCTAGGCAAGATTCGGTTTGGCCTGCGTGCCATATCCATTGTATCCATTCCATTGCATGCATCCATTGCGTCACTTCCATCTATGGCTTGCGCCTTTCCAGGTTGAGCTTGGTCTGGTATGTGCCCCTACTTTTCACGTCGAAGCACAGTTTTTGTGTACGTGCCTATTCCTTGACGAGCTTGGTTTGAGGGTTGCGGCACATTTCCTGTGTTAGACGTGGTTCGTATGCGTACATGCCTTTCCTAGGCAAGATTCGGTTTGGCCTGCGTGCCATATCCATTTCCATTACATTGTAGTGTAATTATTGTGTCCGGTATTAGGATCATTATTCCCTCCTCAGCGGGTCGTTTCCCCACTTATGTCATTCCACCCAATACTTGTTCTTGTGTCCGTGCGAAGTACTCATAGATCAGACATCGTTCTATGGGAGACGGACTGGTTACCTCCATCAATCTATTTGACATTCGTGTGGTTTCGAACCGCTCATGATTGAATCATGATTCAATTGCCCTGCACGTAGTTTGCATAGTTTCAATTGCACTGCATATCATTTGCATTGTTTATACATAGTTTTGTATATTTTGCATATCATTTTGCATTCATTTCGCATTGTCATGCATATTGCTAACAATATTGCACCTGCTAAGTTTTGCTTTCTTTGCAGGCACGATATTGTATGTACGGCTCATTTGAGGCCGGTGCAACCGGACGAGCCGCACAGGTATTGTATCCTCCGAGTGAGACGTATCGAGAATTGCATAATTCTCTTACATCCTTTCTACATTGTAGTGTAGTTTGGTGCATGCTAGCTTATAACTGTCGCATGTGTGCTTCATTACAGCTTTCTTTGCATGATCATAAGTTATGCTCGACCTTTTGCATCGTCAGTTGCATCTCGCCCCGCCTACGGGCGCATACCTTATCTCGGCTTGTATGCCTGTGCCTGAACTACGCTGGTTTGATTCCTAAGGGATACGTAGGCAGCTTGCGAGTTCAACCATTTGCGCTTTGTATGTTTGTCCAAGTCTTCGGCCTTGTCAAAAATGGGTCGTCTCTGGGCTTTGACATTCACTCCCGTCATTGTTATGACTTTCGAGTTCTGTCAAAGAGGGGCAACTGTAGACACCCCATTTTTGACCGTCCTCAAGACCTGGACGTCACCGCTTGAACCCTCGGTGATTATCCATGTTTGCGTTCGTTTGGAGTTCCCGGAGTTCTCGGCTCGCGCGCCTTGCCCCAGGACTTTCGAACTCGACCGTCTTGTGTCTGGTTTTGCACCAAACACTTGTGTTTTGCCTTGGAAGGGCAGGGAATGCTTTGTGAGGCATCCCCACATACCACCGGCTGTGGCTAGAGGCCACCGGCTGGCTGGTGTTGCCATCGGCACTTTATTGTGCCGACCGGCACTCTTTTGTGCCGACCGGCACTAAGTTTTGTCAAAATGACACTCTTTGCCGGCCGGACACTGTGCAGTTGCTTTTTGAGATATTTTCAGACAGCTGTATAGTTTTGGTTCCCCTCCATACACGTGTATGGAGGGATGACCCTCTTAGTTAGCTTAGCTTGTAAGCTTTGCAAGCTTTGCTTGCCTATAAGAGGACCACTCCTCTTCTTGGCTTAGGGTTACAAAATTTTAGCCATTTTTAGAGAGAACCAAGCTCTGGTTTCTAGGGTTAGAATAGATACACATCCTATCTCTCTCTTTCTCTTTTGTATTCTAGGTGTTTTGGTTCACATTATTGCACTAAAACACCTAGTCTTCCACCTTTCCTTGGTGTCCTCCAAAATCAGAGCTTATTCTTGAAGTTTTTGGCTGGTTTGAAGCTCAAGGAAGCAACAATATCAACCTTTGTGAAGGTGGTCATCAAGGGTAAGAAACTAGCTCTTTTTACCCCATTCTTGCACTCAATTTTTGCCTAGTTTTGAACTGCTTTTGTGCTTAGTGATTAACACATAAAAGTTCTATTTTTTAAGCCTCTTTATTGTTTATTAAGAGTGTTTTGTGGTTTGAGCAAGTTTGACCATCCTTAGGCCTTGAAAAGGCCCTTTTTTGTGCTATTTTGTGAGAGATCCGAGACTTTGGTGCTTGGGCCTCTCCACCACTGAAATCTTGAGGGATTTCAGTGGTGGAGATGGTGCCTTGAAGTCTCCAAAAAGAGGAGGGCCACCCCCTCTCCTTGATGTCCTTGAAAAGGGCAAGTTTTGGCCTCCAAAGGAGCACCATGTTTGGTTGTTTGTTGAGCATGTCTTGGCTGCATTTTATGTTTATTATGCCCTAATATGACATTGTTATAAGTTGGTTTTGGTCCCCTATGCATGCTTAGCATAGTTGCCTTGTAATGCCTCTTTGATGCCTTAACATGCCTTAGGTTGTTAGCCCTAATTTGAGCATGCTTTAGGCTTAGATTTGTGAATGCTTTGTGCTTATTTTGCCATGTTTTAGCTCTGTCCATAGTCATTTAGGTTGATCCTGGCATGCATTATATAGCCTCTTTGCATTTTAGGCTTGCTAGCCTTTGAGCACGCGTGTGTAGTATGTGTTGCTTACCTCATTTTGACGGTTTGGAACCATTTTGCATGCTATTTCAGTCCTTCATCCATGTTTGTTTGATTGCTTAGCATGCCTCTTTAATGCTTTAAGAGTATGTGTTAAATGCTCTATGTTTTGGCCTTAAAGCATGCCTTTGGTTTCATGTCATCTAGATGCCATCTAGGTGGTTCTTTAGACTTAGTTTTACATGTTAAAACTCTGTTTTTGTTTGGTTAAGTATTGCCATGTGTGGTTGTGCTAAGTGTGGTTCAAAGCCTCATTGATTTGCTTTGAACCTTAGACCATTTGTATGCCTTGTTTGGCTTGCTTTGTTAATTGGTTTGGAACCATGTTTAGCATGATTTTCAGAGCTTAAAATGCATGCTCATTGCCCATATTTGTGCCTCTTAGGTGCGTTTAAGAGTTGCTTAATTATGCTCAAGTGTTGGTGCCTTAACTTGTGCATGTGTGCATGTGTGTTTGGCCCTCATGATTTAGCATTTTGGCCACTGATTTTAAGCCTATTTGAGTTGCCTAAGTCATGTGTAAGATCATCGTTTAATTGGTTTGCATGCTTGTCTTGAATGCTTGCTTGAACCCTTTGCATAAGTATGTTGCATTGTCCATGTTGCATGCCTAGTTGACACGCTTAGAGTTGCATTCGCATTGTGCATGTTTGACCTCTTGAAGTGGAGTATGATAGAGGTTTAGCACCCTTGTTTGCTTGTTTGCATTGCATGCATTTGAAATCAAAGTTGCACTCTTGGTTCTTTGGGCCATCATGCATGGAAATGCGTGATTGGTGGTCCGGGAATCGAGGCACATCCCCCCTTGAGTCAAAAACATGATAAGGGGTGTGTATAGTGTATAAATATCTTGAATCATATTGCCATGCATGTTGTTGTCCTCTGTTGCTGTGAGTTGCAGGTTCTGCAGGCATTTTGTGCCGACCGGCAGTGTTTAGTGCCGACCGGCATTCAATTATCAGCCGATGGATAAATTCTGTGCCGATGGCCATATATAGCAGCCGGTGGCTATTCTGTTCAGTCGGTGGTGATCCCCAGTATCTAAGGAAGCAGTTCTGAGACTTTGGCAGTTTTTAGAGGAACAAAGCAGGGAAAACAGAGGCAAGCTAGGCATGGCAGTGCAATTCCGAGCGGGATCCGAGTACGCGTGCATTGAGCCCTCGCCCCGAGGCGGTTTACTGTTTTCCTTAGATAAATTAATTTGTTAATTTAATTAATTTGTAATATTTAATTAGCTTGCGTAGTTAATTATTTGTATTATTCTTTTGTTCCCTCCGTGCGAGGGCAAATTTGTAATAAGTGTGCGTGAGTGGATGTATGTCTTCCAATCCCCACTTCTTTCTTCCCTTTTATTTACCTGCTTATGATGGTAGATTAGGGCACGTTTATTTTTAGCATACCTTATGCAATGCATGCGTGCATTCATGCATTTGTATTACATGCACCGGGCTCGGTACATCATACAAACTGCATCGTACTTTCGATTTCCAAATTGAATACGTGCTACTCGCGCATTTCATATGCCATGT
The DNA here is from genome assembly GCA_030407325.1 of Camellia japonica. Classification (NCBI taxonomy): domain Eukaryota; kingdom Viridiplantae; phylum Streptophyta; class Magnoliopsida; order Ericales; family Theaceae; genus Camellia; species Camellia japonica. Next base: position 22,715,178 of record JAPPVO010000014.1, read on the forward strand.
TTAGGGTTAGCCGAGCCTACTCTAGATTGCATCTATGTCTGTGTTGCATTAGCCACTTAACATGAACTAGGTCATGCATGTTTTGCTAACTAGTTTACTGTTTTGGCACGGAGTACGATGTAAGTATTTACGCTTTAGCATATCGCATGCGTGTGAATGTTAACATGACAGTATGCTTGCCATGCGGCTAAATGCTTATATGATATAACTGTTTGAACGCCTGTGGGTGGAGGTTGGATTGCTTGAGTTGGAATAACTCATTGAAATCCGTATTTTAGCCTACTTGCGAGTAGCAAATTCCAAAACGCTTTCAAAACAAACGGATATGCAATGTTTGTTTCCAAAATAGGCAATCTAGTCTATACTTGTTTGCTGCGCGCATAACATAGTAATTCTAGGCTAGTAACCGGAATAAGAGCATGTAATGTTTTCAAAATCGGATATCACGGTTAGTAGAGGCCGGTCTTCGGACCGGGCGAAAGGGGGTGCTCATAGCTGACCTTCCCCGATCGTACCCAAGCTCCCGAGCCAAGACAGCTTTGGTAATGACGGACACGTGGCCTTCGGCACCGAGTCAGGGTTTCCTAAATTCCCCCATAAAAAATATTTAGGTGGCGACTCTGTGATCTGGCAAAGCAGTCCATGTTTGGCACTACTTTTTCAAAAATCTGTTTTTCTTCAAAACGATTTGCCGGATTTGGACTCTTTGGTTCGGATTAAGAACCGTGACAATTTGAGTCCGAGCTGTAGGTTGGAGCCCACGGGCGCGTCTACAGGGTGTCTCTACACCTAATGCCCTAAAACTGTCTGGTTTGGGAGTCATTGGCCCAAAACTTGCTACATGGGTTGATTAGAAAGCTTAATGGATCAGGACATTGCACAGTCATAATAAAAAATAAAAATAAATAAAAATAAAAATTGAGAATCTTGGCTGCAACAGGTTAGTTTTTCTGTATATGTTGGGTGTTATTATGAGTTACACTGGGCTATTATAGTGGATAGTTAACTAATATGGAGATTGCACTTTGCACAGAATACTCATGACTTGTCTACTAGCATGCACAAGTATGGGGAACTTTACTTTTGTATTAACTGAATTGTGGTTTCGACTCAATAGATTCCTTCATGCTTGTCCACTGTGCCTTTAATGACTCATGATGTCTCAATATCACACTGTAGTGGCACATAAGTTGATTGTTAGGTGGAGTAGTGTGGTCATTTGTTGTTTGAGTATATATGAATATGTTAATGTTTGTGGGTATCATTTCTGGAAACCCTCACGAGACTTTACTCATCCACTTGGGGTAACCTTGTGATTTAAAGGTTTGTTGCATATGCTAAATGCAACCGTTTTCTCACGAAAGAGGAAATAGATAGATTTTGTTTAATTTTATTTTATTTTACTTGCTTGAGGACTAGCAAGTAGTAAGTTGGGGGATGTGATTAAGGCCGAAATGTACATCATTGAGGCCGTTAATTAGAATCTCTTAACTTCACTTGCTGGTCAAACTGTATACTTTATGTGTGTTGAATGTCAATCAGGTTGTACATCGTCGGAGCATAAAATGGGCAAAAAGAAAAAATTTGGATAGAGTTGACTTTTTCTGGGAAAGTCAATGGAGAGCATAGTAGACTTGTATGAAAAGGGTTTATTGGGTAGATACTTGCATGCGCTGTTTGCACGAGGAGAGTTGTCTGTGTTTGTGGTATTAGTACACTTGTCATGAGTATGCCTTAATTCACATGAACACACTATCATAGCGGTGATCTTTTTATTATAATCTCTGGTGTACATCATTGATAATAGCTAGAGTTGCAGAAAAGAATAAATGAGAAGCCAAGATTCTTAAAAAAAAAAAAAAACCACTTGACTAGTTTGAGTTCGTAGCCTTTTTAACTCGAGTTATTAAGCCCGTAGGGGTGTCTCTACATCTAATGCCCTAAAACCGTCCGGTTTGGGAGTCATTGGCCCAAAACTTGCTACATGGGTTAGTTAGAAAACTTAAGGGACTTGGACATTGCACAGTTAAGGAAAAATAAGAAGAATGACTAGTTCGGATTCGTAACCCTTTCAACTCGAGTTATTAAGCCCGTAGGGGTATCTCTACACCTAATGCCCTAAAACTGTCTGGTTTGGGAGTCATTGGCCCAAAACTTGCTACATGGGTTGATTAGAAAGCTTAATGGATCAGGACATTGCACAGTCATTAAAAAATAAATAAATAAATAATTGAGAATCTTGGCTGCAACAGGTTAGTTTTTCTGTATATGTTGGGTGTTATTATGAGTTACACTGGCCTATTATAGTGGATAGTTAACTAATATGGAGATTGCACTTTACACCGAGGGTACTCATGACTTGTCTACTAGCATGCACAAGTATAGGGAACTTTACCAGTGCTGTAGTCAAACACTACTTTAACTCCTGGAAAGCTCTATCACAATCATCTGTCTATAAGAACTTCACATTCTTGCAGGTCAACTTGGTCATGGGTGCTGCAATAGTGGAAAACTTCTCTATAAATCTCCCGTAATAACCGGTTAGTCCTAAAAAACTCCTCACCTCTAAACGGTTCGTGGGCTGCTTCCATTCTTTGACTGCAACAACTTTCTCAGGATCTACCTCTATCCCTTGATTGGACACAACATGTCCCAAAAACCAAACTTCTTTCTCTCAAAAGTGACACTTATTGAACTTGGCGTATAACTGATGCTCCCTCAAAGTCTGCAACACTACTTTCAAGTATTCTCTGTGCTTTTTCTCATTCTTAGAATACAATAGGATATTATCTATGAAGATAATCACAAACTTATCTAGATACGGTTGAAAAATTCAGTTCATCAAGTCCATGAAATAAACAGGAGCATTGGTCAAACCAAAAAGTATTACAGGAAATTTGTACAACCCATACCAAATTCGAAAAGCAGTAAGCGATATACTTTTCTCTGACACACCCATCTAATGGTAACCCGTTTTGAGATCAAACTGAGAGAACACGGCGGCCCCCTTCAACTGATCAAAATAAGTCATTAATTCTAGGTAGTGGATACTTATTCTTAATAGTCACCTTGTTCAGCACTCTGTAATCTATGCACATGCATCTTTCTTGGAGACAAAGATCACAGGTGCTCCCCATGGGGAGTTACTTGAACGAATGAACCCTTTATGAAGCATCTCTTCCAGGTGCTTCTTCATCTCCACAAGCTCTTTAGGCGCCATTCTATATGCCTCCTTAGAAATTGGTGCAGTTCCCGGCACTAAGTCAATGCGAAATTCTACTACCCGTCGAGGTAGAGATCCATGTATCTCCTCAAATACATCCTCAAACTCACGTACCACATCTACCTCAATAATATCATGCTTGGGGATTTCTACTGAACACAGAAAACTTGTCATCACCGACTCTCCTCCATCGTTATAAGTGTGGGTAAGCCGTGATATACCGGGAATATCTATATTTACAATCCTTCTAGCACAATCTAGAGTCACAAAGTGTTTTCGCAACCAATCCATATCTAATATAATTACAAATCCCTTAAACCCTAACACAATTAGGTCCGCATACAAGACTCTGCCTGCAAAATCAATCTCAAAATCTTTACACATCTCATAAAGAGTAACTGCCCCTTCTGAAGTGGTTTCAACATGAATAGGTATAAACAATGATGTAGTTACAAGGTGTTCTCTTTCTACAAACTGTCTAGATATGAAAGAATGAGAGGCACCAGTATCAAAAAGTACTCTAATGGGTTCTTGAAAAAGATTAAAGGTGCCTTGCACTTTGTCATTTTCTGGCATCACTGCAAATGCCCTGGTTAGAGCTACCGGACCCTATTACGCCTGCTGTTTCTGAGGGCAATCCTTGACTACATGTCCCAACTGTTGACACCCAAAACACTTCCTATTGATCTGTTGAGGTGCTACTGCTCTGATAGGTGGGGGCCCCTCCAATTGAGGTACGAGAGGACGATAACCTAACTGTGGCACTTGCTATCACTGTCCTTAATAACCCTATGGGCTCAAACCACCCTGCCTTTGATAATAGTGCCCTTGGGGCTAAAAATTGCCTTGAGGTTTGAAATTTCTCTGACTACCCTGTTACTATGGCCTCTGAAACTGCTGATCCCTATGCATTTGATCGTAGGGTCGGTATCTGCTCTCATCAGGTAACTAGAAATGACTTCATCTGAAGATCTCTTCGACCCTGCCCTTCTCTTCCTTAAATTGTTTCTCCTTTTTCTCATACTTTAGTGCCAAGTCAAAAACTTTATCAAACGGTTCAACATCAAAGGAAATAAGAGACTTAGACAGGTAATGATTTAATCCCTTAATAAACTTCTCATTCTTCTTGGTCTCTTTCATGTCAACCAAGTAAGAGGCATAACGAGACAACTCATTAAACTTGGTGACATACTCGATCACTATTCTACCCTCTTGAGTCAACTTCAAAAATTCATCACTCAGTTGAAATCGAATAGTAGCAGGAACAAACTTCCGGTCAAAACGGGTCTTCAAATCTGCCCAAGTCAAAGTCATCAAATCTAGACCCTTCTTCCACAAGTTCTACCAAAATAGGGCTGCTCCCTCAAGCTAATATGTAGTCAACTCCTGTTTTTGGACCTCAGTGAGCTACATACGACCAAACACCATCTCACATTTCTAGACCTAAGCGTCAACTGTAGTGGGTCCTCCATCTCTAGAGAATTTCTGACCTCTCAAAAAACCAAAATCTTTGTTTCTCTTTGCAAAAGGATCTTCCTGCTGGCCTTGATTATTGTTCTGCACAACCTGAAGTAACTGAGCAATCATCTCCCCCACATTAAGCTGCTGTCACGACCCAAACCCGCCCCTATGGGTTTAGCACCGTAACCGGCCAATAATCCTAGATTACCGAAGGCCTGCTTAACAGTAATACAGTAAAACAGAGTACAGGGGCTTGGCGGAAGCCAATACAGTAAATAAACAGTGTCCAATGAGCTGTGACAGTCTGTATGCCAAAAAGATTTTTCATATCATTATACAGAACAGTACAAAACAGTATGCATATCATATACAACCAGTCAGAAACAGGGACTTAATCCCTACTATACAGTACAGTACAGTCTATACGGTATTACAAAAACGGTACAGAGACAGACGGGGAAGTAAAAACACCCCTAAGCCTTGGCTTGGCAGGCTCGGAACCTCGTAGTGAGGCACATTGGTTGGCTTGACAAAATTGGGAATCTACCCCGACGCTTCTAGCTTTGATCCGGTGCCTGTACACCTACATATATATATGAGCAGTGAGCTAAAGCCCAGTGAATAACATAAAGCGTAAAGAGGTTTAGAATGAATGTCCTTGCAGTAATGAAAATAGTTCATTTCAATCAGTATAACAGTTGTTCAGTACAGTAAACAGTCATATGTGGTACATCCATTAGCATAACAGTAAACAGTAGGTCTTAAAAGACCGAATAGTAATGATGGCCATCAATCAGTAAACAGTAGTGGTTCCACGAGGGAACCGACAGAGATCTCTGTAACAGTAGCAGTAGACAGTAGGTGCTAAGGATGCCACAGTACAGTTCAGAAATAAAGGACGTACATTCATTCAGTAATCAATATCAGTTCGGTAAACAGTTCAGTTCAGTATTCAAAGATAATCATTTGAACATATCTTTACACAATTGTTACTCACAGAGTTCTGGGCTACAGTGAACTAGAGCGCCTCCTCGGAAAGCCAACCCTACACAGTTTACAGATTGAACACACACTAAGCTACACAGTTGGGAAAGATATTAACTTAATCCCTAATTTGCCTCGGTGTGGTCCTATATCTATATCCTCTTTAAGATGCCTTAAATATGCCCTAGGAATACCTAGGATGGAAAGAGGATGCAAAGATGCACTAGAAAACACTTTACAAAATTTGCTGAAAACAGGGGTCTCGCTCGAGCGAGGCTTTCTTCGCTCGAGCGGACATGCAGACAAAGGAGCTCCGCTCGAGCGTGGATTCCGTCGCTCGAGCGGACTGTGTGCTACAGTAAAAATGTTGGATGCTCAGATTTTACGCCCGATGCTCGCTCGATACTCGCTCGAGCGTGAGACACAGCTCTTCGCTCGAGCGTAGGTCCCTTCGCTCGAGCATACGCCTGAGCGCACCAAGATGCTGAGAGCTTGAAATTTACGCTCGAACCACCATTCCCTCGCTCGAGCGGAGCTCAGAAGAAACGATGGTCGCTCGAGCGTAGAATCCTTCGCTCGAGCGTAGAAGCCAAATTCTGGAATTTCCAGATTTGCCTCCCAAGCTCAAACTAAGCATTCCTAAGCTCAAAATTCGACCTCTTGGGCCCAAATTCTGGAAAACACATCCCAACTCAATGTACAACAAGTTTCAAAGCTCAATTTGTGAATTTAAAGCCCAAGGGTGAATCAATTAAATCCAAATTTCAAACCCATTTTCATGAACATGAAGAACATGCAAACATGCATGAATTCAAACCATTTCAAAACTTCAAAACATGCTCTAATGAGCTCATTCTTTTCAAAACAAGTTGAAAACATGGACTTAAGCTTAATTATGAACATGAATGTGACAATTTGCCATGAAATCAACTCAAAATTGATCAATACACACATGCATGCATGAAATGAGCCACAATACAACATTACAAGCCATAACTTGGCTCTAGACTTCAACTTAGCTCTAAGCCAAGGAAGAATCAACAAAAAGCACAATCAAGGAGATGGATTTCTACCTTAAGTCTTGTATTCAAGGTTTAGGAGCTCAATTGGCAACTATACTCCAATTTCCTTCAATTTCCCAAACAATGCACAAGGTTGAAGCCAAAATCTCCCTCAATTCTCTCCCTCTCTTCCTATAGTCGGTTGAGTGCTCTAACACGGCTAAGGAAATGTTTTGATTCAAGTGTGATGTAGCTCAATGTGCCTAGGTAGTGGCCCACTAGATGGCTTTTTGGTAAATAAGTCAAACTCATGTAATTTAGCTTATTTTAATCCGATTTAATCATTCAAAATAGATTTTTAATTAATACACCATAAAATCACATAAATTCTACTGATCATAGAACATCAATCAATTTTGAATTCGGTCGCCGATAAGGCCTTCAATTAACAGTTTAACATAAAAACTGAACAGATAATTAAACACTCCAACAGATAAACATGCAATTAAACAGATACAGTTAATCGATTCAGTTTCAGATTCCAATCAGTCAGTTCAGTAATTCGATCAGTTCAATTATCAGTCAAGATCAGTCTCAATTTAACAGGAATCGGTAATTAATTAGTAATTTGTCGGTAACAGCGTGGGGGTTGTTACAGCTGCATAGTATTGGTTGCCCCAGTAGCAGCTGCTGCCGTCGCTGCCGCATTAGCAGTTGTTTTTTCCTCTGTGCCACTAGGCTCAACATTTCTCAAATTATACCTTCCAGCCATCACCTTCAAGTTAAACACACAAAAAAAATTCGTTCGTAAATACTTTAAATAAATTCAACCACCAAACTAAACTAGCTAACCCACGTTTACACAATCTGAGGATCACCTAAACTCTTACAAGTCTCAAGTAACCTACAGCTTTAATACCAAACTATCATGCCCCAAAATTTGGACAATTAAATATTAAATTAGGATTAAACCCCAAAAAATATTCATCAAATCCTAGGGGTGAAACAAAATCTAAATGTTCCCGTCTCCATAAGGTTTAAGTAAAGTTCCATGCTCAAAAGATTACAAGAGATAAAAATAAATAAATAAATAAATTAAATTAACAAAACGCCAACCAAACCATTCACCATAATTTCATAACTATCCAATACCTCCAAAAGTAACAACAAATAGTCAAAACAACTTAAAAAATGCAAAGTTACAAAATAACCCACCATGCCAAATTATCAAAGTACTAAGGCCATAAAAAAATAATAAATACATAAACTAATATCAACCCTAATCTCAAGAAAACAAAATAAGTCCAAGAGACATGTCCAACAACTATAGTTATTTCTCGTCACCATCGTAGTCCCAACTAATCCTGCAAAGGAAGTTCAGTTGCGCTCAAATATAATGCACCTGAGATGCCAAGAGACAAAAACGGGTCAGTATACAAATATACTGAGATGAGTACTAGATTTGACACCTACGTGTCCACCAGACACAAACAAAATTATATTTAATTCTTGTTACAGGACAAAACAAGTAGTTCCACCCGTACCGAAACGAATGAGTAGTTTCCCGAGATACAGTGGCATTTAGTTTCTTACCCCGTACACAACTAAATATAAATTGAGTATAGAATAAACAAGATAAAAATAAAAATATGGTGGGTCAGTCCTGTATAAAAAGTTAGTAAGACCCACTATTCTGCAAAAATAAAGTTAGTATAATTTAATCATAAATAATTTGCTGAAGAAGTATAAAAATGCACTGTTTCATTCTTAAATAATTCAAATTGACCAAAACTCAAAGAACAAAAGTTGTATAGAATCAAATTTTATAAAGGGAAACAATAACAAATTTAGTAGAAACTGAATAGGTTGAGAGAAAAACTTGATAGAAGAACCCAGACAGAATTCAACGGAAAAAAACTGAAACTGAAAACGAAAAGAAACTGCCCTAAGATGATTTTTTTCGGAAAAGTTTAAAACATGAAAAGCGTTCAGAATACTGTTTTACTTCAGTTTTCACGAAACCAATAAAAATGAGTTCGTTTCGTGGGTTAAAACAACATCTAAAATCTGCATTATTAAAATAAATAAAAACTATTGTAACCAATATCATCCGTGGGTTAAAACAACTCTCTCTCTCTCCTTTTCTTTTTCTTTTTCTTTTTTTTTTCTTTCTCTTCTTTGCCTCTTATGTTGATAACCTAATAACTATTATAATCTAATAACATTATATTATATTTTATTATATAAATACAATATATATAAATATAAATATCCTATAAGTTTAGTATATATATAATATATGTATAAACATTCAAATTAATTATATATAATTAAATATCCCATTAAATTAATTAAATACCACATTAGATTCTCATATATCCACATAATTAATAAAGCCAAAAATAAAATAAAGTAATAATAATAAATAATGACTTACGAAAAAATTCAGGTCGCTACACGCAGTCCCACCACCACACTCTCTTTCTCTCTCATCTAATCTCATCTCTTTCTCTCTCTCTCTCTCTCTCTCCAAATCTCTTCTCTCTTTCTCTTATTTGTTTGTGTGGCTTTATTTTATTTTATTTTATTTATTTTAGTTGTTGTTGTTGATGATAATGAATGTTGTTGTTGATGAGTTCTCATTTTTTTTTCTTTTTTTTTTGTTGTTGTTGTTGATGATGATTATGAATATTGTTGATGATGAATGTTGTTGATGAATGTTGTTGATGAACAAGAAACAGATGGTAACAGATTAAAAAAATTGAACATATATGTTCAAAAATTTAAACAGATTAAATTCAACAGTTGGAGAATAATTTGAACAGATAAAAAATTAACAGATTGTTTCAATAGATTAAAATTTTTTAATAGATAGATTTTATTTGGATAGATATTCGAACAGATAAAGGAAATTTCAATTGAAAAATCAAAACATTAAGCAGCTATAAAATTGAACATATAAGAAAAAAAAAGGGCGAATTATACTAATAGTCCCTATAGTTTGAGACTTGTGTCACTTTGGTTCCTAACCTTTCAATTGTGATACATTTGAACCTAAATTTTTAATCTTGTTCCAAATAAGGACCATTAAAGATATTATTATTCCATTTGAAAGGCAAAATCGTCATACAATTTATTTTATATTAGTCAACTTATATTTATAATGGCATTTTTTTTAATGAATAATGTTGGAACTTTTTTGGTTATAAAATTCTATTTTGTTTGGTTTTCAGAATCTATTTTCAGAAATTTTTTCTAAGAAATTAAAAATAAATCGGTGAAAAAAATTTAAAAATACATTATTTTTATATAATTTTATCTTTTGGGAGGGTAGAAATTCTTTTTTTAAATAAGTTTTTTTTATATTTATTTTTGTTAAATTAGTTTTTATTTTTTCAAAAGTTAAACATGACGACAAGTTTGATATCATTATTAAACTAATCTATTAAATCCAAAAAATTCAAAACTAAAAATATTTCATATATTAAACATGTCGATTATACATTAAAAGTCTAATAACAATCCATTACACGATAACCATCCAAAAATATCTGTTAATAACAAATATAACCATCTATTACATGATAACCATCCAAAAATATAAACAAAAACAACCACCCATTACATGATCATTATCCAAACATATACTAAAAATTAATTTGGTAAAAAATAAAAAATAATAAAAATGTAAAAGATTTATCATTTTTATATAATTCTAGCTTTGGTAAGTGGAAATAATTTTTATAAATTTAAAAATAATTTTTTGACATTTATTTTTGTCAAAATAATTTATATTTTATCAAATTGACAATTTTTCCCTTGAAATGGAGCAACAATGTCTTCAATTGTCCTTATTTAGAACGAGATTCAAAATTCAGAGTCAAATGTATCACAATTAAAAGGTTAAGGACAAAAGCGCCACAAACCCCAAATTACAGGGACAGTTAGAGTAATTTGCCCAGAATTTTTATTTGAATTTGAACAGATAAGAGAAAAAAATTGAACAGATAGTTAATAAAAATGAAACAGATAAAAAAAGTCAACAGAAAAATTAAGGGTAAAATTAAAAACAAAATGTCCTTCAAAATAAATAAAAAAAAACTTCTCACCAAAGTATTTTACAAATGCTGGATCTCTTATCAATAAAAAAATATTCACTGAACCTAATACCTTATAGCTTCCTTAGGTTGAAATTTTCAACAATTAACCCATTATTAAATCAATTAAAAATTTTAATAATGTTAAAAATATATTTCAATTAATAATTTAGATAATTTTATTATGGATTAATTACCAAAAAGTCCTATCTACATATTTGGTGGTAGCTTAGGTCCTGTCAAAAAGTTTTTGAACCATTAAATCCCATTTATAGGTAAAAAGACGTTTTGCCCTTTAATCCCAAAAATGAGAATGTTCTCAATTTTAAAACTGAGAATGTTCTCAATTTATAATTATCAAAACTAAGAAATTTCTCAATTTTTTTTTAGTATGAACTAAGAATATTATCAAAACTAAGAAATTTATAATTATCAATTTTGAGAAATTTCTTAATTTTTTTCATGATTAAAATTGAGAATATTATAAACTAAGAATGTTCTGATCAATGTTAAAAGTATCATCTTCTGATACACTTTCTGTAACAAATTCCAAATCCATTAAATCTTTATCTGCAAAGCGAACAATAGGTTTTTTTAAAGCACTAATCAATGAAATGTAATAAAATTGATATCGAATTACTAAATTAAACATACAAAATTTTATCGAACCGAATTGTAATATGCTCGATTGTGTATATTGAATCTCACTGCTGTGAAATTCCTAAGGTTTTGAAGAAAATAGGGATTTGCAGATTAAAGGCGTGTTTGGATGTGATTATTAGCTTGAAATCAATAGTATGTGGAGCTCTATATTTTTAGAGATGGTTGAATAGAAGAGAGAGATTTACCAGTGAGAAGATTGAGAGAGAATGCAGGAAAGTGGGTCTGGGTTTGGAGGAACATACCTCAGAGAGAGAGAGAGAGAGAGAGAGAGAGAGAGAATTGATCGAAAGAGAGAGGAAGAGAGGAATCGAAAAACAGAGAGAGAGGTCTTGGAAGTAAAAATTTGGCTATTAAAAATTAATGGGACTTAAAAAGGAGTAAATAATTTTATTTAAGACTTAATGGATTATAAATTCACAAAATGGGACTTGTATGTAAATGCCCCTTTTATTATTGTATACAAATGTAGTTAGAATTTTATGTTTTTTGTTAATTCTATTAAATAATATTTTTTATCAAAATGGTATTTGTAATTTTTCAGAACGACAAGGAACAATCCGTACTCTAAGTATATTTAAGGAGGTGTATTTATAATTTACCTTTTTTATTATTATTATTATTATTATAATAAACTCAATCAAATAAAATTTGAATTTATTGTCATGTTGTTCTGGATGAATTATTAGTTGTGTATTGTGAGTCTCTACCGTTCTTATTTGAGTTAACTATATGACTCTTATAATTTAGACACTAAAATGTACCGCATGACATTGGATTCAAATTAACATGCGTGAAAAATGTGCTTTGACATAAAGAGAATTCTGTATTTATATCTAATTATCATTTGCAATAAAGTATAAGTGGATAAACCATTTTTTCTTTTTTTTCTTTTTTTTCCTTTTGGGTGATGTAGGGGTCCAAAATAAACAGTAATAATAATATCACTTAGAGGGATAAAGTTATGTTAATGGGTCAATAATTTGGAAAGGTTGGAGAGTGTATAGCAGGTGAACGTGGAGTAAGTGGTCCAGAAGAAGGAAATGTCAGTGCAATCAAATGGGCTACGTATCCCCCCAATCCCCAAAACATTCTCTTCTAAACCTAAGGAATTAGGCCCTATTTATAGGCTTTTCCTTGATACTAGAATATATCAAGTGGCCAAATAGTGCAGCAACACGTCGCGGGATATTCCGTCCTGAACCACCAGGCCTTGATAAACATGTGTCCCTTAACATGTACTATATGTTTGGTATAAGACCTCAGCGAGTGCCACTGTACTATCTGTCTAGCACGAGCCTTAGCATATACTTTTTTGGTACGAACCTCAATAGGTGTCCTAGTTTCGTGGCACCTACCTTCTGATCACCTCGGTTTCCCAAAACATGTACTCTCAGGACTTTAGACCTGCTATTAGCCATACTAGTGCTTACTTTAGCGACTCCTCTATCCTTAATCACCTAGCCACAAAACTCCCCAGCTTCCTAAGGCACAGGCCACAGTAGGGGTTGTGCCTCGTACCAAGCTTAATGGGGCTTCCTTGGTCCTATCTGTGCAACCAAGACAGGTCCTCAACTTGGTATATGGAAAGGGAGTCCTTTGTTTTTGGACTACCTTGCTCCCATCTTCACAGGGTCACTGTGGTATGCTGGCATCTTTGGTGCTTACTATTAGTTCCAACCAGTAAGTGTTGGGGTATGCTATCAGTGCCAAGCTATATGTGCTTTGGGCCTATTATCAGCCCTTGGCTATTAGTGCCATGGTGCTTGCTATCAGCACCAAGTGTTTGTACATTATCTTGTATGGAGGAGGCTTATCTTGAAGGTTGTTGTTGTGCTTTAGAAGGTAGTTGCAGAGGTTGGAGTTGCCACAACTCCCTTTCCCTTAGCAAATGGTAAAGGCGGCCTTGTAATAAAAAATGGTGGCGCTGAGGTAAGGTCTACCTCATCAACTGAACCTTGGCAAGTAATACCTCAACCAGTTCCCTTGGCCATTGCTTGGTCTTGGCCCATTTGGTCCGAACAAGTTGGATCTTGTTCGATCTTCCGGTTGACCCATTTCTTTTGGGTTTTGACCCCTATTCATTTAGTGATACTTATTCGCCTAATTGAGGCGACTTTAATAATTAAGTTAGCGTCTTAATTTCTCTCCTTCTACAAATGAATAAATCATAAATAAAATCAAGTTTATTTTGTGTTCTAAGAAAAAAACATGAAAATTTACAAAATAAATAAGGCTATTTGTGTATAAAAATATTTTAATATTTTTCCTTGAGTCGGTAACGATAAATACTTTACAATTACATAAAATTATTTGCATATTTTTAATTGTAAAAACTAATCTGGCTATGGAGGTAATATAAAACTGGGTAAATCATCCAATTTTTCTTTAAGTTTGGAAAAAAATACGACAATTTTCATTATTTTAACATAATTACATTGAATTCTTTTAAAATTTCAATTCATATAATATATAGCTTTCATTTCATCAATAAGTCGTTAGTCAAATAGATAGAAAAACGTTGTCATCGCTTTTACATTAAAATTTATAATTTTATTATTATTTATTATTATATTTCTATACCATTTATATTAATTTTAGTCCATTTAATTGTATTAAGAAAATTAATATAATTATTTTAAAATTATAATACTTATTTTATTTTATGCAAACCAAGAAAATTGAGTGTAATTTACCCTTTAAAATTTGACCATCTACATATCCAACCCAAATAAGACAAGGGTCCTCCTAAAAAGTACTCCTAAGCAATGTCTTAAAACCCGGACCGGTGAGCGAACCGGAAAAAAGACCGGGTGGACAGGTCACTGGTTCAACCGTCGGGTCAAAGCGGTCGAACCGTGACGTCATAATTAATATTATATAATTAAAAATATAATTAAAAATTATAAATAAATAAAAATATATATAAATACTCAAATAAAAATAAAAATTGCTGTATAGTATTTATTAATAATATTTAATAAAGTCATAATTGATAAAAAAAAAAATCACTTGTTTTAAAGAAATTAAAATTTTTAAACATTCTTTCCAAACAAATTGATTGAATGTTAGGTTTAATTTTGGAGGGAAATGAAATTTTCAACTTTCCCTCCAATCAATATGTTTCAAATAATTTGATTGAATCTCACATAGAATCTTGTAGGTTCTCTTTGAAAAATATTTTCCTAGAAATAGGAATAGACTTTCATAATCTTCTTAAACTTTTAATGAGACTTTTCCTTATGAAAGGAGACTCTTGAAGTAAGAATTTTTAGTCAAAATTTTGAAATATATATATATATATATATATATAAATATATAAGAAAGAAAGAAAAGAAAGAAAATAAAAAAAAATAGGAAAAATCAACGGTCCAACCCACCAAACCCGGTTCGGGTCACCTGTTATCCTGGTTCAATCGCTGGGTCTTCCGGTTTTCCATTTCTAGGCCGGTTTTGATCCTACTCCGGTTTTAGGGGTTGACTGGACCGGAACAAGGCCTGGTTCCCGGTCCAACCGGTTTGACCGGCCGGTCCGGTGCGGGTTTCACAACATTGCTCTTAAGACTTAAGTAACAGATAAAATTTTTAAAAAAAATAAGTCATTTTTTTAAAAATATTAATATATTTTTATTTAAATTAATATGTTTTTCAATATTTTTATATAATTTTTACATACTTTTCAATATTAACTAACCTATCACCCATGCTATGCATGGGATAATTATAAATATTTATATTTGTTTTAGATTTTTTTTAATATATAAATTATGTTTTTTAAGATTTTTTATAAAAATAATTTAACAATCTTATCACTAACCATAGTGTATGGGATAAGTTAAAAAGGGTACTGCAGTAACTATGCACGGATTGTATCTATAATTATTTGTATGAGGTGATTTTAAAAGCTAATTAGAAAATTTTGATCAAATCAATAAATGCAGGCATGTGAAAAGACATGTAGATTGAAAAAAGTTAATAAATGCTGATTAGAGGATTTTGACCAAATCAATAAATGCTGAGGTTTTTTTTTTTTTTTAAATAAAAAATTTAGAAAATTCAGATTGGGATATTTAAATAA
This sequence comes from Camellia japonica, assembly GCA_030407325.1. Taxonomy (NCBI): domain Eukaryota; kingdom Viridiplantae; phylum Streptophyta; class Magnoliopsida; order Ericales; family Theaceae; genus Camellia; species Camellia japonica. The sequence goes on from JAPPVO010000014.1 coordinate 22,730,682, forward strand.
AAGTTAATAAATGTTGAAGTTAATAATGCTATCTAACTAACTACAATCACATTTTTCTCATAATAAAAAAAAAATAATTGAAAAAAAGAACCATTAAAATAGTAAATAAAAAGATTATTTAGAACCATTGAACAAACTACAATCACATTTTTCTTTTTGTGAGTGTTTATGTTTATCTAACTTCAATCATATTAAAAAATCAAATTATAAACAAAAGGAGATAACTTCAATCATACAAATCACAATTTTTTTAATGCTATCTAACTACAATGACATTTTTCTCATAATAAAAAAAATAATTAAAAAAAATAACCATTAAAATAGTAAACAAAAAAGATTATTTAGAACCATTGAACAAACTACAATAACATTTTTCTTTTTGTGAGTGTTTATGTTTATCTAACTTCAATCATATTAAAAAATCAAATTATAAACAAAAGGAGATAACTTCAGTCATACAAATCACAATTTTTTTAATACTATCTAATCATCATCAATAATTAAAAAAATCAATCACAAATTAAGTCAATTGATAATTAAAAAACACAATAATTTATTTTTCAAAAAACATAGTGAGTTAAAAAGATCAATTGCAATTTTTTTTTTGGGGTCAAAATACAATCTAATTATTATCAATAATTGGTACATTATGTGACCCTAATGAGTACAATCCACTTTGTTTTTCAAAAAACACAGTGAGTTAAAAATCAAATCACAAATTAAGTGAATTGATAGTTAAAAAAACACAATAATTTTTTTTCAAAAAATACAGTGAGTTAAAAAAATCAATTACAATTTTTTTTCTTCAAAATACAATCTAATCATTATCAATAATTGGTACTTTAAAAATCAAATCAGAAAAAAAATCAAATCAAATCACAAATATTTTTATGCTATCTAACTATAATCAGATTTTTTTCATAAATAATTGTAAAGAAAAACCATTAAAACATTAAGTAAAAGATTAAATCACATTAAAAAAAAGAACCATTGAACAAACTACAATCACATCACATTTTTCCCATAATAAAAAAAATAAATAAATGAAAAAAAGAACCATTGACTAACTACAATTACATTAAAAAAAGAACCATTGAACTAACTACAATCACATTTTTTTCTTTGTGAGTGTTTATATTTATCTAACTTCAATCATATTAAAATAAAATTAAGATAGTAAATAAAAAGATTAAATAATATTTAAAAAAAAAACCATTGAACTAACTACAATAATCATATTAAAAAAAAGAGTCATTGAACAAACTACAATCACATCACATAATTTTAAATAAAAAAAAAAGAACTATTAAATTAACTACAATCACATTAAAAAAAAAGAATCATTCAACTAATTATAATCACATTTTTCTCTTTGTGAGGGTTTATATTTATCTAGGGCAAATTACACAAATAGTCCCTATAGTTTGGGGCTTGTGTCACTTTGGTCCTTGACTTTTCAATTGTGACACATTTTACCCTGAATTTTGAATCTTGTTCCAAATAAGGACAATTGAATATATAATTAGATTTTTCAAGGGTAAAATTGTCAATTTGATAAAATATAAACTAATTTGACAAAAATAAATGTCAAACAAATATTTTTAAATTTTTAAAAATTATTTCTACCTACTAAAAATAAAATTATGTAAAATTGATAAATCTTTTAGACATTTATTTATTTTTTTTACCAAATTAATTTTAAAAAATTAATCATGTAATTTTTATTAATTTTACATAATTTTATCATTGGTGGATAAAAATAATTTTAAAAAAATTAAAAATATTTTTTTGACATTTATTTTTATCAAATTAGTTTATATTTTATCAAATTGACGATTTTACCCTTAAAAAATCTAATAATATTTTCAATTGTCCTTATTTGAAACAAGATTCAAAATTCAGGGTCAAATGTGTCACAATTGAAAAGTCAGGGACCAAAGTGACACAAGTCCCAAACTATAGGGACTATTAGTGTAATTAACCCATTTATCTAACTTCAATCATATTAAAAAATCAAAAATAAAATTAAAATAGTAAATAAAAAGATTAAATAACATTAAAAAAAAAAACCATTGAACTAACTACAACAATCATATTAAAAAAAAGAGCCATTGAACAAACTATAATCACATCACATTTTTCCCATAATAAAATAAATAAATGAAAAAAAAGAACTATTAAACTAACTACAATCACATTAAAAAAAAAGGAATCATTCAACTAATTATAATCACAATTTTCTCTTCGTGAGGGTTTATATTTATCTAACTTCAATCATATTAAAAAATCAAATTATAATTTTTTATTCGCTAGACAAATCACAAATATTTTTATGCACTATCTAGCTACAATATTAAAACAGTAAACAAAAGGAAAAGTCAAGAAGAAAAAAACAAAAATAAGACTTACTGTTTGCATACGTGAAGTTGAAAGTGTAGAAGTGAGAAGTCAAGAAGGAGAAAATAAAAAGGAGATTCACTGTTTGCAATAGGTATGTAAAAAGTTAAAAAGAGTGTGTGTATTGGAGAAGTTAAAAAGACTTGGAAGAATTTAATAAGTGCTAAGTTTTTTTTTTTCAAAAAAAATCAAAAAAATTAAGAAATTAAGGTTCAGATATTGGAACTCCCACAAAACTTGTGGGTTAGACATAGATATAAATAAATAGATAGATATAGATATAGATATTTATATTTGTTTTAAATTTTTTTTAATATAGAAATTATTTGTTTTGGAAAAGGTACTACAGTAATTACGAGAGAAGTTAAAAAGTCTTGTGGGTTGAGAGAAGTTAATAAATGCTGAGGTTAATTTTTTTTTTAAAAAAATTAAAAATTAAAAAATTAAAATTGACATATTGAAACTCCCACAAGTTTTCAAAGTTAAAAATCCTCCTTTTAATTAATATATAGTATAGATACTTAATGGCCCTTTTTGGATATTTGCCATAAGATAAACGGTAGAGAAACGGTGAGGAGGAACACAGTGGTGGAGATGGAAAACATTAACATTGGCATGGCTACGCGACGACTAACGGAAAGCTAGTCAATAACATTAAAGGCCACATTGAATTCTTGTACCTAAAAGTGGTTGAAAATAATGAGTCCACACAGAAAGAAAAAAGTTTTTTATTATCGTGTGGATTGGAGTGGAATGGTGACATGGTCGTTCGGAACTTGCACTCACAACAAAAAATTAGTATTCATGTACAATCAACATCATCCTCCTATTCGCTCAAAAAAACAAAAAACATCATTCTCGGAAAATGTTTGAAACCTCCTTTAGAAATGACCCTTACACTCTTGTAGTGATCTTGGCTCTTTATGTATGTGTAGAGCTTATTTATATATGTGCAGGATTTATATAATGAGTGATTCAAATTTGTAGAGGTCTTGTGAGGGGTTTTATGAGGGTGAGAGTCTCAATCATTACTCTCCTCCTATCCTATGTGAGTTTAGGCTCTGTTTGTTTGTAGGTTTTTGTTTTTAGGTATGAATGATAGGTGGGATTGCAAATGAATTATGTTGCTCATGAATAGTTTAAGCTGACTGAGTTAAAACTCAATTCGTTCACTAAAAGAATAAATTTAAGCTTAATTTTTATGCTTGTTTATTAATTGCCAATCTTAAGTTGTCCCAAACTCGGCTTAATAAGACTCATTAATATAAAAATAAATAAATTAATATTTTTTAATAATATATTAAATAATTTATTTAAATTTTTTATTTGTGTTTGGTATTTATATAAATTTATATATTTAATTGATGGAATTTATTATTAACGTAAGTATTCTTGTATATTTTGTTCATAATTTTTTATATTTTATTTTAATTAGTGAAATAACTTAAATTTAATATGTTTTTCTAGCTCGACCTCGAGCTCGATTATTTAAGCTCAACTAAATCCTCATAAACAAGCTTGAACACTTAAAAGATTGGCCGGCTAAGCATGTTTGCAACCCTAAGAATGGGATTGAATTAGTGTTAAGGTGAGGCCTATAAAAATCGTATTTGCTTTGAAAAATTGTAATGTGATTAAGAGTCTCATGCGATTATAAAACCCCTCTAAGGAGAGAACTAGCAATCCCATGAGTGAGGGGGGATTGAAATTACATATAGGATTGGAGTTAGAAAGACTATTTTATCATTCGCTTTACAAAAATGACAAAATCACCTTCTATATAAGGAGAGCTTTTATGTAATTTTATAAATTTTATCTTAACCAATAGTTTCACTACATTAGTGTATAAATAAATATAATTTATCTTACATCTTCAATCTAATACCACCAAACTAGTAATCTCTCACTCAGTCACAAAGTAATAATACTCCTATCTTACTTAGTCCAATAAACAAATGAGGCCTTAGATTCAAACTCCAACTGCTTTTTAACCTCTTTCTTTTCATTTTGAAAAATAAAATAATGCTATTTTTTGAGTGAGTTTTGGGGTTGACTTTTATTTTTTAATTTTAAAAAATTTGTTAAAAAAGTATTTTTTTTTTTTTATAAGTAAAGAAGTTAATGTGATTTTAAATTTTTTAGATAATGACAAATAACTCAATTAAGTTTAGTTAAAAATTGTTTTTGTGAAAAGGTTGAGCACTACTAATTTGTTTTTATGTTTGTTTGTTTGTTTGTTTTTTTTTTTTTTTGATATTATACAGAAAATCTTAAAAAAATAAAAAGAAGTAATAATAAGTTTCATAATTTTTTTTTTTTTTACCATATCATTAAAGTGGGTTTTGTTTTAAGTTTCAACATTTTATGGTTACACACGCATTAATTAGTAAGAAAATGTTAACTAGGCCTTTGGCAGAGTGGTCCTTTAGTACCACTTTATGGTGTGAGATTGGAGGTTTAAATCTTAGGGATATTTATTTGTAAATTTTAATAAGTAGATTTATTATTTAATATGTTCTATAAAAATTTATGTCATTTTTCATCAAACACTATTAAAAAATGTCACTAATAATTAAATTTCAGTGGCAATTTGAAAATTATTACAAAAAAATGTCACTAATTATAAATTTTAACGGCAGTTTAAAAAAATTATCACAAAAAAAACACTAATTTTTAACTTTCAGTGACAATTTAAAAATTTCGTCATAGAAAAACGTTAATAATTGTAAATTTTAGCAACAATCTATAAAAATCTTAACCAAAAAAAAAAAATCACTAATCGTCAATTTTCAACAACATATGTAAAAAATAGTCACAAAAAATTATTTTTAACAACGATTTTACTAGAACTTATTTTCAATAAGACTTGATGGAAATTAAGTCAAACCACTACAAGAAAATACACCTTTGGCGACTAAATTTTTAGTTGCCAAAAGTCGTTTTTTAGTCGCCAAAGGTCGAATTTCCACTTTCCGCGACAAAAACTTTTAGTCGCCACTGTTGTCGCCAAAAACCGGTCGCCAATACCTTTGGCGACTAAAAACTTCTTAGTCGGCAATGTACAGGTCTTCAGCGACGAAAAAAATTGTCGCCAAATGCAATATAATTTTTGGAAATTCGACCTTTGGCGACTAAACTTTTAGTCGCCAATAGTATTTTTTTTTTTATTATTTAAACCTTTCGGCGACTAAAGTCGTTGGTCGCCAAAAACCATTTCCAGAAAAAAAAAAATATGTTGCCTTGGCTGCTGCTCCCATGATTTGAACCTGGGACGTCCAAGCCAATGTGCCCACTGTGCCTTCACCCACACGCGTTCCCCACTAGACCACCCCAACCTCACATGCGTAATAGTGCAATATATATTATTTATATAGTATATTAACCGCAATTACAAGAAAATAATATTTATAAATATAATTTTTTTAATTCAAATAATTTATGTCAAAAAATAAATTATTTACTAAAAAAAAAATTAGTCAACTTTTGGCGACTAAAACCATTATTTAGTCGCTAATTGTATTATTTTGGGCTACTAATTATTTATTTGTCGCTAAAAAAACAGGTTCTGAATTAAAAAGCAGCAGTTTTGGCGACTAAACTGAAATTTCGTCGCCAAAAACCCTACTTTGGGTGACTAAAATGGATTTTGGTCGGCAAAACCCCCACTTTCAGCGACTAAATTGTTTTTAGTCGCCAAAACACCTACAATCAGCGACTAATCTGCTTTTTAGTCGCCCAAAGCAGCACCTTTAGCTACTAAATTGGTTTAGTCGGCAAAAACCTTGACTTTTGGCGACGAAAATTCTGTTAGTCGCTGAAAACCATATAATAGGCGACCAAAATGATTTTTTGTCGCCAATACATATACATTTGGCGACCAAATTGTTTTAGTCGCCAAAAGTCTTCATTTTGGCGACCAAAATGGATTTAGTCGCCATTTCTGCACCTTTCAGCGACGAAATTCAAATGTTTAGTCGCCAATGATGCTTTTTGTTGTAGTGAACTATTAGGACTTATTAATAATTTACTCTAATTCCTATAGAGAAAAGTTTAATACATTTATAATGTTTATTTTTATTGTTTATTGCTTTCCTAATTTGGTGTGCGTTCAAACTATTGTTTGGACTTTAATTATTCAATTTGATATATTATTTCTCATATTTGTATTACTTTCTTACAAATTGACAAATTAAAAAAGGGGGATGCACCAATAAATCCCAAATTAATAACTTATGCACTGTTTAGTCCTAAAAATTTTCTTATAGACTGAAAGGTCCCATTACAATGTTAATAACATCAGATACAATGTTAATAACATCAGAGTCATGTTACAAACATTAGATTTCAAACATCTAATGTTCATCAAATTTCAATAATGTTTGAAAATATAGGATGAAAAACATCTAATGTTCATCAGATTTCAATAAATTTTGAAATTATAGAATGAAACATCAGATCATTTACATCATTTACATCATGCTGATGTAAAAATGGGACTAAATGGAGCATAAGAAAACTTTTAAGACTAAATGGTTCAACGTTTCAAAAACTAGGACTTATGGGTAAATTTTCCTTTAAAAAAACATGTTATAAGATTTTTGTTAGTATGTTTAACAGTTGTTCAATTTTTGACATATCACAACTGTATTAAAAATCGATGTAAGTAACGGAATTCATTAAGCCAATAAAACTACTGTGATACATGAGATAATAAGCCAAAGGATAATTTATACCCATGATGCTTGTCATTTTTCTTTTGTGTTAATCTGATCATTGTAATTTTAATTTTATTAATTTTTTTATTGTATCAATCTTTTTACTTAATAATATCCCTTAAGAAATTAGATAATTTTCAAGTGCAAAATGATATATTGAAAATCAAATAGATCATTTTAAATTAGGCATCAACTGGTTCATCATTTCGATTAGATTGCGGAGATTATTTTGCCTACTAAAAAATAGATAGTCTATTTGTTGGAAATTAATGATTTTTTGGTGACTTTAATACAATATTAAAGTGGGTGTCAATCCTCAATTGAAGTGGATTAGAGTGGGTTTAGATTCTTTGTAACAAAATCTTTACACTATAAAAATAATGACAAAAAACCATTAAGATTTGAATAAGACATTGACTCTTTAAATTGGCCGCATAAAAGAGGTGTTGGCTAAGGTGTGAAACCTTCTATCCCACATTGATTATAGAGGAGAGCATTGATGGGCATTTAAATCTCATCTTTTGTTTAAAGGTGTGAGCTTTTTGGGGCATTCAAATTTTCCGAAGGAAGGGAGTTATGGATGCTTCAATGATAGACTTGGGCCAAGACTACCGACTAAGTTGGTTATATAAAAATTGCCACATGCGCACATCGCTTGCCTGGACCGGTCCAGGTCCTTGGATCTTGGGACTGAGGCTATGGCTTAAGATTGTTGGACTAGATTGAGTGTAGAGGTTGGGCTGAGTTCTTGGCCCGCTCATTTTAATCTTTTTTTTGTCAAACCAGATGTGTGGCTGTAGGAATATACACAATACACGTGTATAAAAGCTGATAACTCCTCTATATTCATGGTGGATTAAATCCATCAATTTTGCAAAGTCTAATACTGCATTTATGATAGGTCTTGATGACAGGAGCCTCTTCCTCTCTTCTTCCATATGTATAAAACAAGGCCCCTCTCCTTTAGTTTTCCACTTCCAAAAATTCTTGTTATTCTTGCTCTCTAATTTTCTCCAGTTTTATATTCTTCCCAGTGAGAGAATGTTGTATGAGTTCTATTCGCTGAAGCTACACCGTAGGTGTTTGGCTGTAATTGGTCCAACCTTCGTATTCTGGGAGATAGACGTCAAACAACCTCCAGCACCCCAATCAGTGAGGTGGCGAATCTGTTTTAAGAAAACTATCTAGTTCAGGCTTTGATTTACGTTCTTTTGCCATTTTATTTTGTTATGTACTGTTCAACTTGTAATTTTTCAGCATGTTTCTTATTATAAAATTTCAATTGTCAATTATGTATCTATTTGTGTTATTTTGTTACACAATTTTGTTGGAAATGGTTATAAAATTCTGGGTAAAACCAGAATTTTATCCTAAGTTTGGTCTACTATTTAGGTGGGCCCCGTGCGTCGATTTACGCCGGTCAAAGTGGTAACGCGTTCTGTGCCGCGTTGTGATTCACGTGGTATATTTGGTTGCTCAAAACCATTACCGAGTGAATGAGAAATTGAAGCCAAAGTGTGCTCCATGGAAATGGAGTTTTGGTGGAAAATCCTTAAATGTATTGAATAAGGCTTGTCCCACATTGATTTGGTGGGAAGTTTTGAATGGGTTTATAAGGCATGGGTTTGGTACTTGGGGTGTGCCCCAAGGGGTACCCAAGTGTTTTAGAGGGAGAGGTTATGGGTAAAATGGGCTAGACCCATTGGACCCAAAAAATCACCACACGCACGCGCGCCGCCGCCGTCCGTCCGGTCGGGCGTCCTGGGCCTGGGCGCGTGGTGTGAGGTTGGGCTTGTTCGGCCTAATACTAATCTTTTTGGGCCAAAAACATTTGAATTTAATTTTATTTTTGGTAAAAAAAAATCCAGAATTCAAATTAAACTGGTTTGGATTTACTGTACATCCAAACAGGGCCATTCCCGTTTTCAAACAGAAATAAACTAGTTTGGTATTATTGCACACCCAAACAAGGCCCTTCCCGTTTTTGTATCTGTTTAAATTTAAACCCAACAGATTCAAATCTGTTTGAATTCAAAGCCAACAGGTATCATACCTGTTCAATTCAAAACCAAGAGCCACCTTTACATCTATAAATAGGACAGCCCTCATTTGGATTTTGTAACTCTAATTTTCGTCCTTCATAATTCTGAAAACATTCTCTTCATGTTGCTGCATTATTTTCTTGTCAGAGAGAGTATAAACACTTAGTGTGTTCGTTAGGCAAACAATTTGTAGTAGATCATTTTATCCTGGGTGATAGACGTCCAAATTCTGAAAGCACCGTGGAGAGGACGAATCTGTCTTAAGGACACAGTGTCAAACACTGGACTTGATCAGAATAATTTTTCAAACAATTAATCATGTAAGTTGTTTAATTTATTTTCTATTTCATTTGTTTGTTTAAATCAGATTTTAATTTTGTTTTTGTAACAAAATAAAATCTGTTTTTATTTATTTATTTCTAGTTTGATTTTTGTAATCAAACAAATTCTCTCATTTCCTTTATTTCTTTATATTCTTGTTGTTATTTAATACACAACAGAATTTAACTATTTGAATACAGTGAAGATTACAATAATCTTAAAACAGATTATGTATATAAATAGATTCATCTGGAATAGGATTATATACATTGTTATTACTTTCTGTGTTTCATAATAATAATAATAAAATCGTTGCCCAGAATTTTGTTTTGATCTCCGTGTATTAGAGCATGTATGCAGAATATGTCAAGATCACTGTTTGTTATTTAGAAGTCATGAGTTTTGTGTTGATACATTTTCTTTTTATGATAGAATAATAAGTGCACTGTGTGGTTCATATCTAATTGTCCTTTGTACATCACTTCATGTTGTTGCATGTGTGAATATTAAATAATAATACGATACAAAATAAATATATTTATATGCATTCTGCTGTTTGGTTTTCACAACCACCGAAACCGAATCACTATGTACATTCATATACGGGAGGTTAAGTTTGAATTTCTCAGTTTAATACTGGCATACATATAGACATTCAATTTGATTTCTTGAATTGTCCATTATTTTTCTGAAAGTGCTTGATTGTAAATTAATAAATGCCATGTTTAGCTCTAATTTATCAGTTTAATTAGAATGATTTTTAATTTCTAGATTTTAGCATAATTTGCACACTTATTTGTTTTAGTATGATTTTATTTTATGAATACGGGTTTAATTCCCAGCCATGAATTTGTATGTCTTAAATTTTCTAAATTATTATGTAATTTGCATGCTAATTGCTTTCTAATTTTTGGGTAATCTGCTTGCTAATTGCTTTTTAATTTCTAGAATTATTTACATGAGTTCTTTACATGTTAATTGCTCTAGACACTATAGGAAAAATGAGTTTTAACGGCTTTTTTTTGACGACGTTTTTTTAAACGTCACTTTTTGTAATTTTTAACGGTATTTATAACCGCCGCATATTTTATTTACCAAAACAGCACCGTTTTATGATTGAAGGCGATTAAAAACGCCTCCAAATGCGGTAGGAACATGCGCTTCCTCCATCCTTCGTTTTTGAAACCCTTATTTTGAATCTGAGCCCCCCCCTCTCTCTCTCTCTCTCTCTCTCTCTCAACCCTCTCTGCCCCGGCGATTTCTTGACCTTCTTACTTAGGGTTTTTGATATTTTTATATAGAATATTCATAAATGTAAAAGTGAATATCCCCACTAGGTGTTGTCAACGAGAACCATATCTGCACCGAAACTCCATCTGCACCGGCGATTTCAAAGATTTAGAGCGATTTCGAGATTCAGAGCGATTTTGAAGCTCCATCGCCACCACCATCTGCACCGGTGAGATAGCGAACTCCACCGTCTCTCTCTCTCTCTCTCTCTCTCTCTAGATCTATGAAATCAATGTTTTAAGGCATTCTTACTTGATCCTCATTTGCAGAGATTCAGTGATTCAGAGATTAAGGGATTGCAGAGCGATTTCGATTTTGAAACTCCATCACCACCACCATCTGCACCGGCAATTTCAATTTCACTAAAGTGAGCTACACTCTCTCTCTCTCTCTCTCTCTCTCTCTCTCTCTCTCAAACTACTTCAAATTTTTTGTGGCTTCTCTTCTAATGATCTGAATCTTGTTTTTTTTTTTTTTTTTTCATAGTCAAGTTCAAGCTCCTTATCCTGTCCAAGCCCAAGACGCTAAGAAGAAAGGCGGTAAGTTGTTTGATTTCACTTCTGAATTTGAATTTAATTGCTTTTTATTTTATTTTATTTTTATTATTATTTTTTTGGGTGTCATGTTTAGTTTTTAAGTGTTTTGTGGTGCAATAGAATTGCATTGGTGGTGTTTGTGGAATTACATCTTGTATTCTGGTAATTGTTCCGTTTGAAGGATCCATAAGTCTGTATTGTATGTGTAATTTTCTATTTAAGTCATCATGTTTTCGACTCTAGGATATTGGTAGCTTCTTGGTCTTGCTTTACTCAGGTGTTTTCTTCTTTTCTCTCCTATTGATCATGCTCCTTTGCACAAGGATATCCCATGCACTAGAATTTTTTAGTTTTCATGTTTATTGAATTAGAACTTAACTTAGATGGTGTTTGGTGCCAGCTTTTTCCGCGGTTTTTTGACAGCAAAAAATCCTCAAAAAACCATAAAAAAAAAAGAGCTTAAAAGCCTACACCAAACACTTCACTGTTTTTGTGTGGGCTACTCTATATTCTAGTTATTTTGAAAAATGTGGGTTTGATTTATCAAGGACCTTTTAGGCTTAAAGTTAAGGATCCATGGAGAATTGAAGTTGGGAATTTGATAGATGCCACATATTGTTGAATTGTTACGTGCCTCAGCTCATATTGTTGAATTGGCACGTTCTTAGTTCAATATCCTCAAATAGTGAATCATGGATTTCCATTCCTTCTTTTTGTAGAATAACACAGAAAAGTTTATGGTTTTGAGTTGATTGAGTTGCCATCTACTGAAGACACCTATAGAGACAGATGAATATCCACGAGTGTGCTTTGTCTTATCTTTCATGTCATACAATGTTTAGTTGGGTCATGCCATGTTGCATGTATATTTTTTCTTTTACCTGTCTCAAAATCTCATTGGTAATATGGGTTAGGATTTTTTGCAATTATGTACTGACTTATTTCTGTCAAGACCATAGTTCTAAATATCGGCCGGTACGGTATGTACCGGCCAATTCGTACAGGAAAATCAGAGGACCGATTCGGATATGGACGGGTATAGCGGTGAGACTGAAATTCGCAGCTGTAGCGTCCGAGTCCTGGTACGTAGCGGCTTGAATCCGATACTTATTACGTTACAGTCTGATTCTCGCCGGTACGGATGAAAATCAGCGCAGAGAACTGCTCGTGGCTCCGATGCTGTTTCTGGGTTTGGATTGCTGGTCTTTGCTAAAGTGAGAGTGCAACTATGAGGTTCACACAAAGAGGTCGTGCTGTCCTTCGGCGGCTTCCGGCGTATTTCAGAATGCTTTTCTTGGTCATGCGTCGTTGAGTGAAGCTTTGAGGCTACAACAAACTATGTATTGTACGGGAAAGAAATAAACCTTCTCGTATAATCCTGTTGATCAAGTCTGCGTTCCTCTGTACGACGTCGCTTTATCACCTGAAAATACAAACGTGAGCTAGCCGGCTGGTGTGTGCCGGAAACCTCTCCGATGCCTAAGTCAGTAAGCTTGACAAATAGACAAAAGCTCCGTGTATTCAGAAAACAATGTTGTGTTACCTCTCCATAAGTGATGTTTGTGAGCTTTTATAGGTTCCGTGTGGCACAATCCTAGTAGGACTTTTACTCCTCCATGTAGAGTTCTCATAGGATTCATACTCCTGAAAGATAATGCTTATCCTTCAACACCCCCCTCACTGCTCGAACCAAGTGAGATGGTTTTATCATGGTTGGACTTCCATATGACCGAAGTAATTATGGCCATGCTGAGCCGCAGAGTAAGCCGAACTATCAATAGTTCGGTTCTTGCATTCATTGTTCTTTAGACCGAGCTACCGAATAGTAAAGTTCTGACCGGTCTAGCCGTAATGCGTTATGACCGGACTAAATCCGAGACCAGACTAGCTTCAAGGTTTTCTTGGACTGGACTAACCTCAAGTATCTTCCGGACCGAAATAACTTTGAAGCCATTTTCACTCAACCTTTCGTACTATGGCCTACAACGGCCCATTTACCTAGCTCGGCCCAATTTCCATATAAATTACCCTCTCAATTGCCCCCTAATTCTATCTGCATAGCATGATAGGGATTACATGACTACCAGCCGAGCTAAAATCGCTAAGCCTTTCCAGCCTAGCTACAGTTTCTTAAGCCTTTCCAGCCGAGCTAAAAAACCCTTTAGCTTTTCCAGCCGAGCTACTTTCACACCGGGCTCTGCTTGTCCGGTCATAACGTCTCTTCAATCACAGAAAATGAATCGCTTCTCCTCCACATGACACGTGGCACACTCTGATTGGCCAATCTAATCTGTCACACCGTCTTCGTGTTTCGCAAATTTTGAACAGTTCCCGCTTTTTCCCTTTTCGTCCTTTTTACAAAACAAACTCTTCATTTCAAATCATTCACTTTACTATTTACTTCTTCTCTCTCTCTTGTTCCTGAGTCCTGAGCTTGAGCTTGCTGTGTTCGTGTTTTTCATTACTGCCGTTGCTTCCATATTCTAGCTTTTTTGATCAGGTAAGCTGTTCAAATCTGTTTTTCCTTCTTTGTTTCTGCTTTCGTTTAATCCATAGAAAACTATTTTGCAAAACACTTTTTCCTGTTAGTTTTGCACTTTTCTGGGAAAAAACTTCATAAGAACCCCATGAACTTCATGTAGTAATCTGTAGAACACTGTTTGATCCATGAACACGTCCCAACCGAACTAAGATATTGTTTGTGCTAGATATAAGTCTAGTCAGTTTATAACCGAACCAATACTTCATGTTTACACCAGTTAGGTTCAATAAGGCAAACCACTTCTTGATTCACTCTAGCCGAGACAAACGAACCGAACTAAGTCCGAACTTAGTATACTGGAAACCTTAGCCTTCGTCCGAGCTAGGTCTTTTGGGGCTAAGCTAGCTTTCCTAGTTTTAAACCAAACTAAGAAAGCTGCCCCAAGAGGCTCGACCGAGGTAACAAAACCCGTAGTTGTAACCGAGATAACCAACCCCATACACAAACCGATCTATCAAACCCCTTGCTCAATCCGAGCTACCAAGCATCTTGTTGAAACCGAGATAGAACCTGTAGCATCCCACATAGCTGAAGTAGGGCTTCTTTTATCTTGCTTTGATTTTGTAGCACGGTCAACGGTCTGTGCTTAACACCTGTGTTTTCCACTTTGTAGACTTTAGATTGCCCAGGCACTCCTCTGCACGCTCAACCGAGCTACTGAGCACAATTTTCCGACCGAACTAACTTATTTATAATTTATAAAATAAATGGGGAAGTATAGATTCTTAGTAGAGACACCAGGTGGTCTAGCCGAATTCCGAAAGGATTACAATATACCTGACGACGTCCACCTTACCCTAGCCGAACAAGATACCATTCCATGGGGAAACGAAGGCTTTGTACCCTTCACCCTTCTTTCAATAATAGAAACCGGACTAAGATTTCCAGTCCAACCCTTAATCTGTGAATTCCTTAGACAAACCAGAATATGCCCAACTCAGCTTTCCACCAATTCTTACCGTATAATAATGGGAATAGCCAAACTAAACCGCCGAGCCGGCATTAACCTTGGCCTAGCCGAGATACTCCACCAGTACTCCATAGGCTCAAAAGATGATGGATGGGTTTATTACCTCAGAATACGCCGCCGCCGAGAAAAAATAATAAAAGATACACCGGACAAAGACTTAAACGATGACGATTTTTTCTGGGTATCTAGGAATTTTGAAGACCACCAAGCCCAGATCCCAGGCCGAAGTATAAACTGGAACAAAGGAATCCCCGGTACAACCTACTTCGATTTCCTTTTTCTTTGTATTTTATCTCGGTTTCCCATTTTGAAGTGATCTAACAGTTGTTTTCATTATGCAGATTCAACACATATTCAATCCTTGTATAATTACCCCAACCTGAACACGCTCCGTGTCGCACTGCGTTATCCAGAACGGAGTTGGGCTAAGCTGTTAAATTTTGAGCCGACCTACAGATACAGCGGTCGCCGAAAAGCCAGAGTAACTGACTTTTTGTTGGAAGACGCTCCCGCACCGGACCCAACCTTGCCGCAAATCAACTTAATCCCACTGACTACTGAAGAAGAAATGGCCAAAAGGAACAGAGTCAGGGCCCTTTTGACCAAGACAAACAGGGCCGAGGTACCACCACCCAACCAATCACAAGAAACCGTGGTAGCCCTACCATCGCAACAACCCTCCACATCACGCCGAACTAAGCGCGCCCGAACTATTGAGACCGAACAATGTTTAGTCGATGAAGACGAAACTTTACTTCCACCAAGCAACCCACCAAGTCCACAACTGGAGCTCGCTGACCGAGCTAGCTCCTCAAAATGGAGTCCAAAATGACCTTTCAAAACCGTGCTATTCTTGACACTAACTCTGTGGTGGCGGACAAAGACCACATGTTAGCCTTCAATCTGGCTAAGGGTGTGTGTCTGCCCTCCGACATGGAGCATCACAAGCACTTGACCGAGCTTAAGGCCATTCGGTCGGCGACTAAATCCATGATCCTGGTAAGATGCCCCTCTTATATCTCAAATTTGACAAACTTTTAGTTCGGTTTTGTCATTGATTTTTTTTCCATTCGTTTCAGTCTCTTCAAAAGAGCCAAATTGCCCATAAAAAGGTGTTAGAGCTCAGGAAAACAGCTAGGCAAGCCATGGCAGAGGTCGAAGAAAAAACAACCGCACTGAAGGAGTCAAAACAAAAAACGACCGAGCTAGAGGCTGAGGTAGCTCGTCTAACCAGACTAGTTACCTCGGCTGAAGCTGACAAACAGAAGGCGTTGACCGTGATGAAAGACAAGTACCTTCGCGAGCTAGTCAAGCTCGAAGGGAAAAAAGACGCAGAGATTGCTGAACTAAAGAAGAAGGTGAATGGTGCCAACGCCGAAGGTTTCAAGGAGGCGGAGGCCCTCTACATTCCGCAATGTGAGGCCGCCAAGGATCTGTTCTTCAAGTGTGGCTGGAGAGGTGCTGTGGAGCAGCTCGGCTGTGGGCCCGAAACCGAGGTCTACAGTGCTCCTCAGTATTTCATTCCGGCCTCACTGGCGGAGTATGCTGCCGACCTTCAGAAGCAATTTCTTGAAGCATCTGATGATGAAGTGTAGACACCCCATTTTTGACCGTCCTTGAGACTTGGACGTCACCGCTTGAACACTCGGTGATCATCCATGTTCGTGTTCGTTTGGAGTTCCCGGAGTTCTCGGCTACGCGCCTTGTCTCAAGACCTCCGAACTCGACCGTTTTGTGTCTGGTTTTGCACCAAACACTTGTGCTTTGCCTTGGAGGGGCAGGGAATGCCTTGTGAGGCATCCCCACACACCACTGGCAGTGGCTAGAGGCCACCGGCTGTTTAGTGTTTCCATCGGCACTGAATTGTGCCGATCGGCACTATTTTTGGAAAAATGACCATTTTGCCCTGCCGATCACTTTACAGCTGTTTTTGGAGATATTTTCAGACAGCTTTGTAGCACTTGTTTCCCCTCCATACACATGTATGGAGGGATAAGCCTTTGGTTTACTTAGCTTGTAAGCTTTGATTCCTATAAGAGAGGACTCTCTTCTCTTGGCTCAAGGGTTGAAGAAGTTAGACATTTTAGAGAGAAAACATAGAGAAGAAGGTCTGGTTTTAGGTTAGAAATCCTATATCTGTCCTATCTCTCTTTTCCTTGCTCATTTTGTACACTAGGTGCTTTAGTTCATACTATTGCACACAAGCACCTAGTGTTTCACCTTCCTCTTGGAGTTGAGGTTCTAAGAACTTATTCTTGGAGTTTTTAACTGGTTTAGAGCTCAAGAAGGCAACAAAACCACCATTGTTGAAGAAAGGCTTCAAGGGTAAGAAACTAGTCTTTTATTCCCCATTCTTGCACTCCATTTTTACATAGCTTAGAACTATTTTTGTGCTTAGTGTTTAATACAAAAAAGTTCTGTTTTTTAGCCCTCTTGATAGTTTATTAAGGGTACTTTGTGCTTTGGGGAGGTTTGGCCCCTCTTAGGCCTTGAAAGGCCTCTTTTTTGTGCTATTTTGTTAAGCTCCGGGATTTTGGTGTTTGGGTCTCTTCACCACTGAAATCTTGAGGGATTTCAGTGGTGTAGATGATGCCCTAAAGTCCTAAGAAGGAGAGGGCCACCCCCTCTCCTTGATGTCCTTGAAAATGGCAAGTTTTGGTCTCTTAAGGGAGCATAGTTTTGAATGTTTGAAGAGCATGTCTTGGCTGCATTTTATGTTTATTATGCCCTAATATGACATTGATAAGTGTTGGTTTTAGCACTCCTTGTATGTTTTGCATAGATGCTTTGTAATGCCTTGTATTGCCTTAACTTGCTCTAGGTTGTTAGCCCTAGTTTGAGCATGCTCTAGGCTTAGATCCATGAAGCTCGTATGCTTATTTTGCCATACCTTAAGTCTGTCCATGCCTATTTTGGTCGACCATGGCTTGTATCTTGGGTCCCCTTTATGTTTGGCTTGTTGGCCTTAAGAGTACAAGTGTGTAGCATGCCTTGCTTGCTTTATTTTCAATGGTTGGGAACCATTTGGTATGTCATCTCAGTCCATTTAGCATGCTTGTTTGATTGCCTCGCATACCTCTTTGATACTTTGGAAGCTTGTGCCTTATGCCTCTTGTTTTAGCATTTGTGCATGCCTTTGGATTCATGCCATTTAGATGCCATCTAAGTGGTCTTTTGGGCTTAGTTTTATGTGTTAAAACTCTGTTTTTAATTGGTTAAGTGTTACCATGCGTGGTTGTAATAGGTGTGGTTCAATGCCTCATTGGTTTGCCTTAAGTACTTGAGCCACTTGTTGCATGCTTAGCCTACTTTGTTGCTTGGCTTGGCACCATGTTTTACATGATTTTTCAGAGTTTGTGATGTATGCTAAGTGTCCATGATACCTCCTTTCAAGTGTGCTTGAAGGTTGCTTGCTTAGTGCCTAAGTGTCAAGTCTTAACATATGCATGTGTGTGTGTGTGTAGACTTTCTTTTTGGGCATTATTGGCCACTGATTTTAGGACTATTTAGAGTTGTCTAAGTCGTGTTTAAGTCCACCCCATTGTTTGGGTTTGCATGCTTGTCTTGTATGTGTGTTTGCATATTAACATCCTTACATTACATTGTCCATATTGCATGCTAGCTAACACGCTTAGGTTGCATTGCATCTTGCATGCATGCTTTGTTCCTTGACTTGGTGATAGGAATTGGGCCTTGTTTTGTTTGTTTGGTTTGCATGCATTTGACATAAAAGTTGCATACTTGGTTCTTTGGGCCATCATGCATGGAAATGCGTGATTGGTGGCCCGGGAATCGAGGCACATGCCCCTTTGAGTCACAAATATGATAAGGGGCATGATTAGTGCATACATGCTTTGAATTGCATTGCCATGCCAGTATTTGCCCTCTGCTGCTGTGAGTTGCAGGTTCTGCAGGCATTTAGTGCCGGCCGGCACTGTTTAGTGCCGACCGGCAGTAAATTGGCAGCCGATGTATCAATTTAGTGCCGATGAGCTCAATCCACTGCCGGTGGAAGTTCTGTGCAGCCGGTGATGATCTCCAGTTCCCAAGGAAGTATTCCTGAGACTTTGGCAGTTTTTCAGAGGACTATAGCAGGGGAAACAGAGGCAGGCTAGGCATGGCAGTGTAATTCCGAGCAGGACCCGAGCACGTGCTGCATTTGGCTCTCCTCCCGAGGCGTTTACTGTTTTTTTTCTTAGATTAATTAATTTGTTAATTTAATTAATTTGTAATATTTAATTAGCTTGCGTAGTTAATTATCTGTATTATTCTTTTGGTCCCTCTGTGTGAGGGCATGATTGTAATAAGTGTGTGTGGGTGTGTGTATGTCTTCCAACCCCCACTTCTTTCTTCCCTTTTATTTACTTGCTTATGATGGTAGATTAGGGCACGTTTATTTTTAGCATACCTTATGCAATGCATGCGTGCATCCATGCATTTGTCGACATGCATCAGGCTCGGTACATCATACAAACTGCATCGTACTTTCAATTCCAAATTGAATACGTGATAGTTGTAGCATTTCACATGCCATGTTTGGGATAGCCGAGCCTGTCTAATTGCACTCTGTATGCGTCGCATTAGTCATCTTAACATGAACTAGGACATGCGTATTTGCTAACTAGTTCCTTGTTTTGGCATGGAGTACGATGTAAGTATTTACGCTTTAGCATACCACACGCGTGTGAATGTTACCATGACAGTATGCTTACCATGCGGCTAAATGCTTATATGATATAACTGCTTGACTGCCTGTGGGTGGAGGTTGGATTGTCTGAGTTGGGAAAAACTCATTGAAATTCGTGCTTTAGCCTACTTGCGGGTAGCAAATTTCAAAACGCTTTTCAAAACAAACGGATATGCAATGTTTATTTCCAAAATAAACAATCTGGTCTATACTTGTTTGCTGTGCGCATAACGTAGTAAAACTAGGTTAATAATTGGAATAAGAGCATATAATGTTTTCAAATACGGATATCACGGTTAGTAGAGGCCGGTCTTCGGACCGGGCGAAAGGGGGTGCTCATAGCTGACCTTCCCCGATCGTACCCAAGCTCCCGAGCCGAGACATTTGGTGATGACGGACACGTGGCCTTCGGCACCGAGTCAGGGTTTCCTAAATTTCCCATTTTAAAAATATTTAGGTGGCGACTCTGTAATCTGGCAAAGCAGTCCATGTTTGGCACTTCTTTCTCAAAAATCTATTTTTCTTCAAAACGATTTGCCAGAGTTGGACTCTTTGGTTCAGATTTAGAACCGCAACACAACAAAAGGGGAGTCCGAACTGTAGCGAGGTCCCCCGCGGGCTTGTTACAGTTTCTGGCGACTCTGCTGGGGAGTTTAGAGAGCTTGACTCGAACTCGTGATATCCTGTTTTGACTACACTTATGTGTTTCTTTGCATTGCATGTGCATTGGTGCGCCTAGGACACTGTGTTGGCCATCTGCTATTCCTGAGCGGTTTGCCGGAGGCTTGTCTTGTCAAGGCATGTCCATAAGACTGACCGGTTGCGGGCTCTGCCAGTATGGGAACACAAACCCCGGTTTTACCGGGGCACCCTTTTTGACCATTCGACCTAGTGCATATTCGGATCCATAGTAACCATTCCAAACTAGGACAGGTTGCTCACCCGATGTAGGTTGTTTGAAACCGCTGTGTGCGTAGTGAAACCCTAGCTCCTGACAAAATAGGACAGGGAAACCCTACCCCAACATAGGGGTGTATTGGCTCTCATTTATCTGCTATGTGCTTTTTAGAGTGTATCTCTGCAGGGGAACACATATATCAGTTTGCAAAGTTTGAGCATCAGGCCTGAGGGCACTGGTATCAGTATTGTTGAGAATCAGTTGTGTCTGCGGGTATCAGTTCAGTTTTGAATAGTGATTCTGGGGAACAGTGATCAGCAGTAGAGTGCAGTTGTTCGACTACACCCGTGTTTGATCTGTTTGGGGCTAAAATGCTGCTTGTTTTCCCGTTTCAGTTCAGAGATTCAGAGAATTGATCCAGAACAGTTAGTGTCTTCTCCTTGCTGAGGCAGAACTAAACATGACGCAAAGCTCAGAAGAGATTACGGTCATGACGGCCGCGTTGAGTCAAGAAATCACCCTACAGGAGGAAACTACTGTTGACATGCCGCATCCGCCCAGGTCGCCGGCCGCTCACCCAGTTTGGGCCCCTCAGCTATATCAGGCTCGCGAGCCTACTACATTTGAACTAATGGGGATGATAGGTGATCTTCAAAGGTCCGTGACGGATCTCGCCTATGGGATGTCTGTTTCGCCGCCAGCCGCACCATATGCCGGAGGCTTCGTACCCCAAGAACCCCCGCTATTGGGGCGAATTGTAATTGAACTCAGCCAACCGGAGATGGCCTCCAGCTATGGCAACGACGCATCAAACCAAGTTCTAAATCAGGCCGAGGCCAGAGATAAAGGCAAGATGAAGGCAGATGCCGACCCTATCGAACAATTGCTGTGGGCAGTAGAGGCTTTGAAAGCCGAAGGGATGAACAAGCAACAGGTATCCGCAGTTATGTCAAAAGCTGTGGAGGATGCTTTCCCCACTCCGCCTGAGGGCAGTTCCAGTCAATCAGAGAATCGGGAGAGGCCCCGTCATGCCAAAACAGTTCTTCCCCCTCCCAACCCTGCATCCGGGAAGGATCAGAAATCCAAGACTGCACCCGCCGATCCGTTCGCTAGTGCATCTAGCAAGAGTGCTCAGGCCCCAAAGTACCTGCCCCGAGGGCGCAGGGTCTTCCATGCTCTTTACATGCCATTATCCAAGGCACTTCAAATCCTTGCCGAGAGGGGACACCTCAAACCCCTGGAGCCCCGGCCCCTCCCGAAAAATCTCCTTGCCACACATGATGCTGCTCAGTACTGTGCGTACCACCAGCAGACAGGCCATGCTACCGACAATTGTTTTCGCCTCCGGCATGAGGTGTAGGACTTGATTGACAACGAGGTTATCCTCCCGCCTACTTCAGCAAAGTCCGTCACCACTCAGTTGTTGGATTTTGAGGACACAGATACTGCAAGTATGTAATCAAAAGGTGAACCGCCTGTGGGCAATGCTTGGCGCATTTTTTGATGTGGCGTTTGGCACGCATTTTTGGGCATCTATTAATTTCTGTAAAATTCTGACTTGGGTGTCGAGTCAGTCTTCTGTTTTGTCTTGAACCTGTCTCATTGTTTTGAGACATTCTTTTTGCTTAAGGGTCTGTCTAATTGTAATGAGTCAGTCCCTCTTGTATAGAGTACCATGGTGATTTCGGGGTTGTTGCCTCAAACACCGTTTTGTCTTATAAATAGTTGTTTTTGCTTTTTCTTGAGTTTGTTTCTGCCAAGGAACCAGTTATGCCAACAAATCTGAATGAAACAGCCGTGGCTATCATGTGCCGTATTTGTTGCTATTCGAGTTAGCCGTGCCAAAGGGTGTGAATGGAACGACAGTACATACCGCCTACTCTCTCGTGCCTTGAACAACGTTATGATGACCTAAGCCTTTCATAAAACCCTTTTCAAACACTGCGGTGATGAAAACGAAGGGGAAGTAATTCCTCGGGTTTTGTAAAATTTTGATCATTTTGAGAAAAAGGAACGCATGCTAAGCTTTTCATGAATGAAATCATGCTTGTCGGCGTGAGTACTGAGAAGGACCCTGGCCTGATCCAGACTGGTTCCACACTATCTTCAGCATGAGCGATTTGTCGCTTTCTTAAAAACTTTCAAAAACAAAATATTTTGCGCAGTCTCGCGAAGACTTGTGTGGAATCGCTCTTAAGATTGTGTGGCCCAGGATCGCTCTCGGCCTCAAGATTCGATTTATCTGTTGCGAACCGGAATCCGTTCAGAATATTCAACGGTGCCATGAAACGCCTGTATGGCCTATTTTGAAGCAGCCCTCGAGCAAGAGGCCTCAAAGTCAGATCAGGGAGATCAGATCCCACCAAGCAAAGCTCGAGAAGCAACCGTGATGGACTTTTCCTGCAAATCAACCCAACAGTCGCTCTCCCGGATACAGAGGGCTTCCATTTCAAAAACCATTTGGCATAGGGCTTGCTACACTTTTACCCTTTGAGAGGCTCGCTGGGCCGAAAACCTAGAAGGGCGGCCCAGGCAAAAGTTAGAGCAAAGAAAAGAAAAGACAAAAGAAAGAAATAGAAAAGAAAAAGACAAAAAAAGACAAAAAGGACAAAAAAAAAAAAAAGACAAAAAGAGACAAACAAAAAAAAAAAACAAAAAAAAACAACAAACAAAATGAAAAAGAGAAAGAAAAACATAGCTCGCAAGGTCGAAAACCCGCATTGGGCGCCTTGGCAAAAGTTAGAGCCTAAACAGTGAAGGTTAAAATACCCGAGTGTACCTTACCCGGAACTACGTAAGGCTTGATTCCCATGTTTGGGATACGTAGGCAACTTCATCTTGAAGTCCAGCCCCCAACGCTTCCATAGCGTCTCAGTCCATGTCATGGTTTTGATCACCTTTGCCCCCGCCGAATCTGATGTCTCGATTGCGGCGGCCGAGAACTCCGTGATTAACTTCTTCTTGAAGTCCAACCACCAACACCTTTCAGGTGACTGTGTCCATATATTGATTCAAACCGTCTCCGTCTCCTCCGCGTCCGAGGGTCCGATCGTCGTCAACAAGGACTGGCTTACAATGTGCCGCGGCATCATCCAAACAAGGGGCAACTTTTCGTTGCCATACAGTGCCATAAGTTGCCCTGAGTTACCGTCCAAACCAGGGGCAACTTTCCGTTGCCTTATCCCCCTTCAAGCCAGGGGCAATTTTCCATTGCCTCCGATCCGAGGTTGCATATCTCGAGGGTAAGTTCCGCGCTCGTCGAGCGTTGACTGTTTGCAAAAATAGTTTTTGAAAATTTTCACTGAAGTTGACTTATTTTCTCGAAAACTATTTCATTTTTCAAAATCGGACCATGTTTGGACCCAAAAGGAGAATTTTCAGTGCGCACAGCCTGATTCGCATGATTTTCAAATCAAAAATCGAATAAGTGTGTTGATCCGACTCTCATTTTTTGATCAAAACTGTTTTAGGAAGAAAACAAAAAATGGTCAAGATGACGAACTAGGGGCACAGTTGAGTCTGGTCTTTTGTCTTTCTCCCGTCAACATACTCGCCAGGAGGGCACCCTATTCACCAGAAGAAATAGCCGTGAGCTAACAGTGTTGGGCGTGAACCCACAACCTCTCGTTTACCTATCAACCACTCTGGGGAGGGATGAAAAATGAGAGAATAAAGAATAGAGAGGTGTAAGATGAGATAAAAGTAAGAAAAGGGTTTTTGAGAGAAAAACCGAGCCTGAGGGCCGAGTGGTGTGAGTATCACAAATTAGAAAGGGTGGGCATAATACCCGAAGGAATTGGCTCCTTGAGATTTGAGGTCTCTTTGTAAACATGTCCGCGTATCGTGTCTTTTGATTTGTCGGTCTCGATTTTGGCTTTGAGTCTTTTCCGAGTGTGTCTTGTTGTGTTTAGGTCGTGTGCCTTATATTTCCTTTGCTGAATCTTTCCCGCTGTATTCAGTCGTGGACTCGATACCCCGGTTGTAAACCTTTCTTCATTACAAAATCGTTTATGCTCAGAGTGCTGTGCCGTTCTCTACATCCACGCGAGGCAAGGGAAGAAAAGGAAATTTGGGACATCCGAGTGTGTTTCAACTGCAACCGTGTCAGTTTTGTGATCCGTCTTGTCAGATCGGGCTGTTTGTTCAGGGTTTGCTGTGTGCAGAATGAACCAAATGCTGTGTTATGGGTTATATGCAGGTCAATCCCCAGTAGAGTATGGGCTGTATATCCGGTTTGAGCAGTGGTTTGTATGAGTTGTTTTGCTGATTAATTGGTTGGTTACCCGATTATCACAGTACAATTGCTCAAGTTTTAGACAACAGATCAATATCATTTACATTTGAGGTGTAACATGATGCAATGCAGTGTAAAGTAGGAAATACACAGATATGTACAAATATAACACTCTTTCAGACAAAAAGTTTGTTTCATTTCATATCATCTTTTTCGAGTACATCGTTTTGGAAACAAAAATCTGCTCGCGGTAGTACAAGGTAATCCAACTACCAAAAAGAGAAAAAGTACAAAGAGAAAGAAAACAGCAAAAATCTGTATCAAATGTCAAAAGGGCTTCGGGGCCGTCAATCTGTCCTGGTCCTCTTCCTGGACGAAGGTCCAGGAACGTCATCAACAGGGGCATCACTATCTGAGCTCGAGTCCGAGCCATCATCAGTCTCCTCCGCCTCTGTCTCTGCCTCAGACTCATCATCCGGAACCGGAGCTCGCGAGCTGCTCCCGGCGTAAGTATGCCCTCCTCTGGTGCGGGGATAGGCTCTGCCATCCCGAGTAGAAATGGGAGGTCCAGCTGGAGCGCCGCCCACCGGAGGAATCTAGAAGGGAGGCTGAAAAAGCATGAAAGGTGAACACATCAGAATACTGTGAATGCCGTGAGCAGTGAATCAGTGCAGAATGCAGTGTACGAGTACAGTGTATGTGAATGCCGTGAGCAGTGAATCAGTGCAGAATGCAGTGTACGAGTACAGTGTATGTGAATGCCGTGAGCAGTGAATCAGTGCAGAATGCAGTGTATGAGTACAGGGTGTGAGTGCCGTGAGCAGTTTATCAGGTTTTGCGCAATACATCAGATTGTATGAAACAGTCAGAGAAAACATACCAAAATGCTGTAAAGAGCCAAGATGTCGAAGGTCCGCTGCAGCATCCCCATCATGGAGGCATTCAACTCCACGGATTGTCGGGTGTACTCGGAGGACGCCTGCAAAAGTATCAGATGCATCAGTGTTCTGTGGAATATCAAATAAACTGAAATGGAATGAAAATGCAAGATACAAAATGAAGTGATACATACCGGAGGCAAGTCGGGAATACCGGCCAACTCATGACCAGCCGGGGGAGGAGCAAAGGGGATCTGAAAGGTCTCCCCACCCTGCCCTCTGTATGTCAGCATAGTGGGCAGAGCAGGCCAACCGGCCCCCCGTCCTCTCTGAACCCCGCCTCTGCCGCGGACTCGAGCCCTCCTCGGCGCTCCTCCTCCTGCTCCTGCTCCTGCTTCGGCCGCTGGTGCCGCAGGGCTCTCTCTCTCAGCTCGGCGACCACCACTCAGCGGCCGCATGATGAAGGTCCGGACGTACTCTGAGTAATTGCCCTCGCCCCTGAAGCCGTCCGCCTCCCAACCGATGGTGTAGTCCACCATCTGCTCAGCGGTGAAACGCTCGGTGTCCCTCATATGCTCAGGAGGGTGCACCGGGACTATCTGCTCAGGTAACCCTAAGGTCTGACACAAGAAGCGCTCGCCTAGGTACCAAGCCCGACAGACCGGGCCCTCCAGCAAAATCCGGTAACGCGAGGTCTCAATGGCATCGGCAAACCCATCCCGCACCATCGCTGGCAGAGGAGCCCACGGCTGCCAGGTGATCTGAAATTGAAATACAGTTTGTTATCTACTGGTATTGCAAATATACAGTGGAAAAGTGAAGCTTAAATAAACTGCAAGTAAAACATACGTCGGCAGGAGTAATGGTGTCGAAGTAGCGGCGGAAGAAACTGAATGTCTCCCGTGGCCTCCGGGTGCATCTCCCGTCAAAACGGCGTGAGAAAGGGACCACCAGAGGGGTCTCCGCCACAGGTACAGGAGCCAGCCTGGGAAAGTAGGCGTAAACCCATAACTGCAAGACAGATGTCAGAACATTTATCAGATAAAGCAGAATACAGAATAGAGCAGAAATAATAAAGCCGTGTGTTGTGCAGTGTATTGAGCAGAGTATACCGTGTGAACAGTGTACATTAGAGTATGTGTGTGCCGTGTGTACAGTATACAGCAAGTGTAAAGCAGACTACAGTGTGTGCAGTGTGCAGAGTACAGAAAGTACAGAACATAAATGTAAGGCAGAAAAAAGGAAATGTACCTCCCAAGCTCGCCAGTAGCCTCCGAGCAACTGCCCTCTGCCACGAGAGACTGAGTTCATGTACCCGTAAAGAGTGGCCAGAGCCGCACCACCCCAATCAAAACGTAAGATGTCTCGGACGTCCACCAGTGCGCTGAGTAGGCAGAGAGGCACGGTGTTCGCCCGGTCGGCGAAGAGGGTCGTCCCTAGCAAAAACATCAAAAAGCCGCGTGCGTACTGCTCTACAGCCGCCTCGGTCATCGGAGCCGTCGCCACCAACGCAGGCTGCACTCTGAACTGCACCTCGAACCAGGAGTAGCGAACAAAGCCTGGACGAGCAAGAGGTGGCGCCTTGCCAAGCAAGTAGATCTGAGCGGCGGTCCACTCGTCCATGTCGGTGTCGAAGGGGATCGGATCACCCCCTACCCCGATGCCGGTGAGCACCGAGAAGTCGTAGGGAGTCATCGTGATGTCTCCCGCCGCGGATAGGTGGAATGAGTCGGTGGTGTCCCACCACCTCTTTGCTAGGGCAGCTAGAAGAGGCCTGCAGGCAGTAAGCCGGGTCAGACCCCTGCAAAAGGAACTGAAGCCCGCATCGTCCACGATGCGTCGAACTGCCTCGGGAAGCTCCAAGTACCAATCTCGAGCTGCGACATTCCCATACCCGCGGATGGCATGGGAATCTCCCTGTTTTCAAACAAATAGTTGCAAAGCAATATGAGATGTACAGTTCTGAGGAAACATGTTAAAGTCGATACAAATCTAGCACGTGTGCACATTTTTCAGATCCAAGCGGATATCAGATTTCAGTGTACTACGGTGAACTACAGTGTTTGATGCATCAGCGTGTTTTGAGTAAGTGCAATATAAACATGGTGCACGTGTGCACATTCTTCAGATCCAAGCAGATATCAGGTTTCAGTGTACTACGGTGGACTACGGCCTGTGATGTGTCAATGTGTTTGCGAGAGTCAGCATACATATATAGTGCATGTGTGCACATTTTTCAGATCCAAGCGGATGTCGGGTTATAGTGTGCCAGTAGGTGAACTACAACGTGTGATGCGTCAGCGTGTTGTGTGTGGTTCAGTTTAAATACAGTATACAATATGTTTTCAGATTCGAATAAGTGCCGGGTGTCGGTAAGTTTGCAGTGAAGTACGGTGTGTGCCGTGTGTTTGGGTGATTGAGACTAGTGCAGTGTGTGTGCATGTGTCCGTCTTAAACAGATATCAGTTGTAAGCATGATTGCAATTGACTACAGTGAACAGTATATCAGAACCATGCAGTTAAAGAACGGAAACAACTTTGACAGTTAACAGTTCTACATTGCAGAAAGTAAAATAGAGAAGAGTGTTACCTCGGAAGCACCGAAGGATAGGTGAGAGGTCGGCTCGCGCAGGAGGAGCTCCGGGTCCAGCGCTCGGTCAAAGCCGCGGAAATGGCGAAGACCATCCGGAGGTAGCACATGAATCGCGGGGTGGTATGTCGCCGGGTCGAAGGGACGCTCGCTCAATGGGAGGAGCTCAACCCCGGGATCCATCTCGTGATCCGGGGGAGTCCTGACGTGTGGAACATCGTCAGCCATGGCGATGGTGGTGAGAAAATGTCCGGAAGAGCTGGAATATGAAAAGTCAACCGAAAAAGTCAACCCCGAGCGGACCGAAAATGACCGGGAAGGCTGGAAGATGCAAAGGAACGGAAATGAAGAGAAAATCAAGGGGAACAAGTCCCGAAAAAGTGGAAATGGCAAAGGGAGTGCCAAAACGAAATTTCGATCGGTCGAAAATGTTCGAAACGCGATGAACTTTGCGAATCGAACGGCGAAACTGTCGCGAAAACGCAAAGAAATGAGCGAATGAGGAGGAAAAGAGACTCTAGAGAGAGAGGGAGAAGTTTTTCGGCGGTGGGAGAGTGAGGAAATAGGGTTTAAAACCCTATTTTAAAAGACCCAAGGTGAAATGTCAAAACTGTCCCCGATCAGCAACTTTTGGCCGGTCGGCACTATTTTGTGCCGGTCGGCACAATATTGTGCCGGTGGAACTTTTATGCAGCCGGTGGCTAGCCGGTGGCCTCCTATCCCGGCCGGTGATGTTCCTACAGCCTTGTTTAGGCCATGTGAGTGGTTTCTGGTCTTCATAGCTCAAGAAAGTATAAGAAAGTGAATCCCCGATGCTTAACCAGCCTCCGTTTTGACCTCGGACCGTGTCTTCTACGCGTGGCACTCAGATTCAAGCAAAGATTGTATCCTGTTGTATCCTTTTGTCTTTTACAAGATTCAAAAGTTGCCCCGTGTGCGTTGCACGCATCCATCACATTGCCCGGTGCGTCGCATCACGCCGTCTTGCACGTCCCTTGCGACTTGCACCGTTTTGTACTTTCATGTGGCATGCGTGTCATACTTGCATTTCATTTTCCATTCAATGAGGTATGCGTGCCTCATTTTGCATTTCATTGCATCTCGAGGTACGCGTGCCTCGTTTTACATTTCATTTTGCATTTCATTGCATCCTGAGGTATGCGTGCCTCATTTTGCATTTCATTGCATCTCGAGGTACGCGTGCCTCGTTTTGCATTTCATTTTCCATTCAATGAGGTATGCGTGCCTCATCTTGCATTTCATTGCATCTCGAGGTACGCGTGCCTCGTTTTGCATTTCATTTTCCATTCAATGAGGTATGCGTGCCTCATTTTGCATTTCATTGTATCCCGAGGTACGCGTGCCTCGTTTTGCATTTCATTTTCCATTCAATGAGGTATGCGTGCCTCATTTTGCATTTCATTGCATCTCGAGGTACGCATGCCTCGCTTTGCACCTCATTTTGCATTTCATTGCATCTCGAGGTACGCGTGCCTCGTTTTGCATTTCTTTGCATCTCGAGGTACGCGTGCCTCGTTTTGCATTTCATTTTGTATTTCATTGCATCCCGAGGTACGCGTGCCTCGTTTTGCATTTCATTTTCCATTCAATGAGGTATGCGTGCCTCATTTTGCATTTCATTGCATCTCGAGGTACGCGTGCCTCGCTTTGCACCTCATTTTGCATTTCATTGCATCTCGAGGTACGCGTGCCTCGTTTTGCATTTCATTTTGCATTTTATTTTGCATTTCATTGCATCTCGAGGTACGTGTGCTTCGTTTTTCATTTTATTTTCCGTCTAATGAGGTATGCGTGTCTCATGTCCATTTCAGTTTTGCATCTTGAGGTTTGCGTGCCTCACTTTGCATTTCATTTTGCATTTTGCATCTTGAGGTATGCGTGCCTCACTTTGCATTTCATTTGCATTTCATTTTGCATTTTGCATCTTGAGGTATGCATACCTCACTTTGCATTTCATCTTGCATCTCATTTTGCGTTTCATCGCGCTATTTTGCGCACCTCATTGTTTGCCCCTACGGTCTGGCGAGACCTTAAACACGCACGGTCTGGCGAGACCTTAAACATGCACGGTCTAGGAGACCTTAAATCCTCGGAAGGTGTGAGACCTTCGGTGCATTTCAAAAGATGTGCGTTGTTACGCACTTTAGTTCATTCGCATTGTCATGCATCTTTCGATCTACATTTCAGTTCAAATCTTGGGGTACGCGTGCCTCAATTCCTTGAGGCATGCGTGTCTCATTTACATATCATTTTCCATCCCTTCATGGCATGCGTGTCTCATTTGCATCATACATCGTATTGTTTTGCCCCTCCGGTCTGGCGAGACCTTAAACACGCACGGTCTGGCGAGACCTTAAACACGCATGGTCTAGGAGACCTTAAATCCTTGGGAGGTGCAAAACCTTCACCCGCATTGTCTAACGCACCGCGCTGTTTTGCGCATCTCATTGCATTTGGCATGCATTCCATCACGCGATCTTGCGTATCGCGCTGTCTTGTGCACCACATCTCAATTCATGCATTGCCCCTCTGGTCTGGCGAGACCTTAAACACGCACGGTCTAGGAGACCTTAAATCCTCGGGAGGTGCAAGACCTTCGGTGCATTAAGGCGCACACCTCATTGCATTTGGCATGCGTCTCAAAAGCCGCGCGTTGACGCGCGTTTCAAAAACATCATGCATCATCAGCGTAAAACAAGAAAACATGCGTTGTCATTGCATCCTGGTCTAGGAGACCTTAAATCCTCTGAAGGCGCAATTCCTTTGGTGTTTGTCGTGCCCGAACGACTTTCGGTGGTCTGGTAAAGCCACCTGTCTGTGTTTGCAGTGAGTTCCTGGGAGATCAACTGGGACGGTGAAAACTAGAGTTCGAACGGCTTATGCCTAGAACACAAAGGTTCGGGATTTCCGGGACTAAAGTCTGGTTTAAATACCCAGGGGTGTACCCTCGGCTTGAAATCTGTATGGAAGCCCCATAGGTTGAGGCGGCGTGTTTACGCCTCAATTCTGGATACTGAACCAACCTAGTATATCGCCTTGTTGGTAAGATAGGGAAAGCGGCAATCATAGTCGTTGCATCATAGTGCATTGTCATGCATCATTTGTAAATACTGCATATGTCATGCATTTCAAAAAAATCCAAAAACAAAAACACATGCATATGTCATGCATCATTGTAAACACATGCATATGTCATGTATCATCGTAGGATATAGTGCATCATCAAGCATTTCCATTGTAAATATTGCATTTACATTCCATTGCATATTTGTAGATATTGCATTGTAGTTGCATGCACCCACTGCATCATCTTCCATCTATGGCTTGCGCCTTTCCAGGTTGAGCTTGGTCTGGTATGTGCCCCTACTTTTCACGTCGAAGCACGGTTTTTGTGTACGCGCCTATTCCTTGATGAGCTTGGTTTGAGGGTTGCGGCACATTTTCTGTGTTAGACGCGGTTCGTATGCGTATATACCTTTCCTAGGCAAGATTCGGTTTGGCCCGCGTGCCATATCCATTGTATCCATATCCATTTCTATTGCATCGTAACTTGCATGCATTTACTGCATCATCTTCCATCTATGGCTTGCGCCTTTCCAGGTTGGGCTTGGTCTGGTATGTGCCCCTACTTTTCACGTCGAAGCACGGTTTTTGTGTACGCGCCTATTCCTTGATGAGCTTGGTTTGAGGGTTGCGGCACATTTTCTGTGTTAGACGCGGTTCGTATGCGTACATGCCTTTCCTAGGCAAGATTCGGTTTGGCCCGTGTGCCATATCCATTCTATCCATATCCATTTCTATTGCATCGTAACTTGCATGCATTTACTGCATCATCTTCCATCTATGGCTTGCGCCTTTCCAGGTTGAGCTTGGTCTGGTATGTGCCCCTACTTTTCACGTCGAAGCACGGTTTTTGTGTACGCGCCTATTCCTTGATGAGCTTGGTTTGAGGGTTGCGGCACATTTTCTGTGTTAGACGCGGTTCGTATGCGTACATGCCTTTCCTAGGCAAGATTTGGTTTGGCCCGCGTGCCATATCCATTGTATCCATTTCCATTGCATTGTAGTGTAATTGTTGCATCCGGCATTAGGATCATTGTTCTTTCCTCAGCGGGTCGTTACCTCACTTATGTCATTCCACCCAATACTTGTTCTTATGTTCGTGCGAAGTACTCATAGATCAGACATCGTTCTATGGGAGACGGGCTCGTTACCTCCATCAATCTATTTGACATTTGTGTGGTTTTGAACCGCTCATGATTGGATCATGATTCAATTGCATTGCATGTTACATTGCATATCATTTGCATTGCATATAGTTTCAATTGCATTGCATATTAGTTGCATTATTCATGCATTGTTGTTGTATATATTGCATATCATTTTGCATTCATTTTGCATTGTCATGCATATTGCTAACGATATTGCACCTGCTAAGTTTGCTTTCTTTGCAGGCACGATATTGTATGTACGGCTCATTTGAGGCCGGTGCAACCGGACGAGCCGCACAGGTATTGTACCCTCTGCGTGAGACGTGTTGAGAATTGCATAATTCTCTTACATCCTTTCTGCATTGTAGTGTAGTTTGGCGTATGCTAGCTTATAACTGTCGCATGTGTGCTTCATTACAGCTTTCTTTGCATGATCATAAGTTATGCTCGGGCTTTTGCATCGTCAGTTGCATCTTGCCCCCGCCTACGGGCGCATACCTTATCTGCGGCTTGTATGCCTGTGTCTGAACTACGTTGGTTTGATTCCTAAAGGGATACGTAGGCAGCTTGCGAGTTCAACCATTTGCGCTTTGTATGTTTGTCCAAGTCTTCGGCCTTGTCAAAAATGGGTCGTCTCTGGGCTTTGACATTCACTCCCGTCATTGTTATGACTTTCGAGTTCTGTCAAAGAGGGGCAACTGTAGACACCCCATTTTTGACCGTCCTCGAGACTTGGACGTCACCGCTTGAACACTCGGTGATCATCCATGTTCGTGTTCGTTCGGAGTTCCCGGAGTTCTCGGCTACGTGCCTTGCCTCAGGACCTCCGAACTCGACCGTTTTGTGTTTGGTTTTGCACCAAACACTTGTGCTTTGCCTTGGAGGGGCAGGGAATGCCTTGTGAGGCATCCCCACACACCACCGGCAGTGGCTAGAGGCCACCGGCTATTTGGTGTTTCCATCGGCACTGAATTGTGCCGATCGGCACTATTTTGTGCCGGTCGGCACTATTTTTGGCAAAATGACCATTTTGCCCTGCCGATCACTTTACAGCTATTTTTGGAGATATTTTCAGACAGCTTTGTAGCACTTTTTTCCCCTCCATACACGTGTATGGAGGGA
Source organism: Camellia japonica (assembly GCA_030407325.1). Classification (NCBI taxonomy): domain Eukaryota; kingdom Viridiplantae; phylum Streptophyta; class Magnoliopsida; order Ericales; family Theaceae; genus Camellia; species Camellia japonica. The sequence continues at coordinate 22,764,136 of JAPPVO010000014.1, forward strand.
TAAGCCTTTGGTTTACTTAGCTTGTAAGCTTTGATTCCTATAAGAGAGGACTCTCTTCTCTTGGCTCAAGGGTTGAAGAAGTTAGACATTTTAGAGAGAAAACATAGAGAAGAAGGTCCGGTTTTAGGTTAGAAATCCTATATCTATCCTATCTCTCTTTTCCTTGCTCATTTTGTACACTAGGTGCTTTAGTTCATACTATTGCACACAAGCACCTAGTGTTTCACCTTCCTCTTGGAGTTGAGGTTCTAAGAACTTATTCTTGGAGTTTTTAACTGGTTTAGAGCTCAAGGAGGCAACAAAACCACCATTGTTGAAGAAAGGCTTCAAGGGTAAGAAACTAGTCTTTTATTCCCCATTCTTGCACTCCATTTTTACATAGCTTAGAACTATTTTTGTGCTTAGTGTTTAATACAAAAAAGTTCTGTTTTTTAGCCCTCTTGATAGTTTATTAAGGGTACTTTGTGCTTTGGGGAGGTTTGGCCCCTCTTAGGCCTTGAAAGGCCTCTTTTTTGTGCTATTTTGTTAAGCTCCGGGATTTTGGTGTTTGGGTCTCTTCACCACTGAAATCTTGAGGGATTTCAGTGGTGTAGATGATGCCCTAAAGTCCTAAGAAGGAGAGGGCCACCCCCTCTCCTTGATGTCCTTGAAAATGGCAAGTTTTGGTCTCTTAAGGGAGCATAGTTTTGAATGTTTGAAGAGCATGTCTTGGCTGCATTTTATGTTTATTATGCCCTAATATGACATTGATAAGTGTTGGTTTTAGCACTCCTTGTATGTTTTGCATAGATGCTTTGTAATGCCTTGTATTGCCTTAACTTGCTCTAGGTTGTTAGCCCTAGTTTGAGCATGCTCTAGGCTTAGATCCATGAAGCTCGTATGCTTATTTTGCCATACCTTAAGTCTGTCCATGCCTATTTTGGTCGACCATGGCTTGTATCTTGGGTCCCCTTTATGTTTGGCTTGTTGGCCTTAAGAGTACAAGTGTGTAGCATGCCTTGCTTGCTTTATTTTCAATGGTTGGGAACCATTTGGTATGTCATCTCAGTCCATTTAGCATGCTTGTTTGATTGCCTCGCATACCTCTTTGATACTTTGGAAGCTTGTGCCTTATGCCTCTTGTTTTAGCATTTGTGCATGCCTTTGGATTCATGCCATTTAGATGCCATCTAAGTGGTCTTTTGGGCTTAGTTTTATGTGTTAAAACTCTGTTTTTAATTGGTTAAGTGTTACCATGCGTGGTTGTAATAGGTGTGGTTCAATGCCTCATTGGTTTGCCTTAAGTACTTGAGCCACTTGTTGCATGCTTAGCCTACTTTGTTGCTTGGCTTGGCACCATGTTTTACATGATTTTTCAGAGTTTGTGATGTATGCTAAGTGTCCATGATACCTCCTTTCAAGTGTGCTTGAAGGTTGCTTGCTTAGTGCCTAAGTGTCAAGTCTTAACATATGCATGTGTGTGTGTGTGTAGACTTTCTTTTTGGGCATTATTGGCCACTGATTTTAGGACTATTTAGAGTTGTCTAAGTCGTGTTTAAGTCCACCCCATTGTTTGGGTTTGCATGCTTGTCTTGTATGTGTGTTTGCATATTAACATCCTTACATTACATTGTCCATATTGCATGCTAGCTAACACGCTTAGGTTGCATTGCATCTTGCATGCATGCTTTGTTCCTTGACTTGGTGATAGGAATTGGGCCTTGTTTTGTTTGTTTGGTTTGCATGCATTTGACATAAAAGTTGCATACTTGGTTCTTTGGGCCATCATGCATGGAAATGCGTGATTGGTGGCCCGGGAATCGAGGCACATGCCCCTTTGAGTCACAAATATGATAAGGGGCATGATTAGTGCATACATGCTTTGAATTGCATTGCCATGCCAGTATTTGCCCTCTGCTGCTGTGAGTTGCAGGTTCTGCAGGCATTTAGTGCCGGCCGGCACTGTTTAGTGCCGACCGGCAGTAAATTGGCAGCCGATGTATCAATTTAGTGCCGATGAGCTCAATCCACTGCCGGTGGAAGTTCTGTGCAGCCGGTGATGATCTCCAGTTCCCAAGGAAGTATTCCTGAGACTTTGGCAGTTTTTCAGAGGACTATAGCAGGGGAAACAGAGGCAGGCTAGGCATGGCAGTGTAATTCCGAGCAGGACCGAGCACGTGCTGCATTTGGCTCTCCTCCCGAGGCGTTTACTGTTTTTTTTCTTAGATTAATTAATTTGTTAATTTAATTAATTTGTAATATTTAATTAGCTTGCGTAGTTAATTATCTGTATTATTCTTTTGGTCCCTCTGTGTGAGGGCATGATTGTAATAAGTGTGTGTGGGTGTGTGTATGTCTTCCAACCCCCACTTCTTTCTTCCCTTTTATTTACTTGCTTATGATGGTAGATTAGGGCACGTTTATTTTTAGCATACCTTATGCAATGCATGCGTGCATTCATGCATTTGTCGACATGCATCAGGCTCGGTACATCATACAAACTGCATCGTACTTTCAATTCCAAATTGAATACGTGATAGTTGTAGCATTTCACATGCCATGTTTGGGATAGCCGAGCCTGTCTAATTGCACTCTGTATGCGTCGCATTAGTCATCTTAACATGAACTAGGACATGCATATTTGCTAACTAGTTCCTTGTTTTGGCACGGAGTACGATGTAAGTATTTACGCTTTAGCATACCACACGCGTGTAAATGTTACCATGACAGTATGCTTACCATGCGGCTAAATGCTTATATGATATAACTGCTTGACTGCCTGTGGGTGGAGGTTGGATTGTCTGAGTTGGGAAAACTCATTGAGATCCGTGCTTTAGCCTACTTGCGGGTAGCAAATTTCAAAACGCTTTTCAAAACAAACGGATATGTAATATTTATTTCCAAAATAAACAATCTGGTCTATACTTGTTTGCTGTGCGCATAACGTAATAAAACTAGGTTAATAATTGGAATAAGAGCATGTAATGTTTTCAAATACGGATATCACGGTTAGTAGAGGCCGGTCTTCGGACCGGGCGAAAGGGGGTGCTCATAGCTGACCTTCCCCGATCGTACCCAAGCTCCCGAGCCGAGACATTTGGTGATGACGGACACGTGGCCTTCGGCACCGAGTCAGGGTTTCCTAAATTTCCCATTTTAAAAATATTTAGGTGGCGACTCTGTAATCTGGCAAAGCAGTCCATGTTTGGCACTTCTTTCTCAAAAATCTGTTTTTCTTCAAAACGATTTGCCAGAGTTGGACTCTTTGGTTCAGATTTAGAACCGCAACACAACAAAAGGGGAGTCCGAACTGTAGCGAGGTCCCCCGCGGGCTTGTTACAGTTTCTGGCGACTCTGCTGGGGAGTTTAGAGAGCTTGACTCGAACTCGTGATATCCTGTTTTGACTACACTTATGTGTTTCTTTGCATTGCATGTGCATTGGTGCGCCTAGGACACTGTGTTGGCCATCTGCTATTCCTGAGCGGTTTGCCGGAGGCTTGTCTTGTCAAGGCATGTCCATAAGACTGACCGGTTGCGGGCTCTGCCAGTATGGGAACACAAACCCCGGTTTTACCGGGGCACCCTTTTTGACCATTCGACCTAGTGCATATTCGGATCCATAGTAACCATTCCAAACTAGGACAGGTTGCTCACCCGATATAGGTTGTTTGAAACCGCTGTGTGCGTAGTGAAACCCTAGCTCCTGACAAAATAGGACAGGGAAACCCTACCCCAACATAGGGGTGTATTGGCTTTCATTTATCTGCTATGTGCTTTTTAGAGTGTATCTCTGCAGGGGGAACGCATATATCAGTTTGCAAAGTTTGAGCATCAGGCCTGAGGGCACTGGTATCAGTATTGTTGAGAATCAGTTGTGTCTGCGGGTATCAGTTCAGTTTTGAATAGTGATTCTGGGGAACAGTGATCAGTAGTAGAGTGCAGTTGTTCGACTACACCCGTGTTTGATCTGTTTGGGGCTGAAATACTGCTTGTTTTCCCGTTTCAGTTCAGAGATTCAGTGAATTGATTCAGAACAATTAGTGTCTTCTCCTTGCTGAGGCAGAACTAAACATGACGCAAAGCTCAGAAGAGATTATGGTCATGACGGCCGCGTTGAGTCAAGAAATCACCCTACAGGAGGAAACTACTGTTGACATGCCGCATCCGCCCAGGTCGCCGGCCGCTCACCCAGTTTGGGCCCCTCAGCTATATCAGGCTCGCGAGCCTACTACATTTGAACTAATGGGGATGATAGGTGATCTTCAAAGGTCCGTGACGGATCTCGCCTATGGGATGTCTGTTTCGCCGCCAGCCGCACCATATGCCGGAGGCTTTGTACCCCAAGAGCCCCCGCTATTGGGGCGAATTGTAATTGAACTCAGCCAACCGGAGATGGCCTCCAGCTATGGCAACGACGCATCAAACCAAGTTCTGAATCAGGCCGAGGCCGGAGATAAAGGCAAGATGAAGGCAGATGCCGACCCTATCGAACAATTGCTGTGGGCAGTAGAGGCTTTGAAAGCCGAAGGGATGAACAAGCAACAGGTATCCGCAGTTATGTCAAAAGCTGTGGAGGATGCTTTCCCCACTCCGCCTGAGGGCAGTTCCAGTCAATCAGAGAATCGGGAGAGGCCCCGTCATGCCAAAACAGTTCTTCCCCTCCCAACCCTGCATCCGGGAAGGATCAGAAATCCAAGACTGCACCCGCCGATCCGTTCGCTAGTGCATCTAGCAAGAGTGCTCAGGCCCCAAAGTACCTGCCCCGAGGGCGCAGGGTCTTCCATGCTCTTTACATGCCATTATCCAAGGCACTTCAAATCCTTGCCGAGAGGGGACACCTCAAACCCCTGGAGCCCGGCCCCTCCCGAAAAATCTCCTTGCCACACATGATGCTGCTCAGTACTGTGCGTACCACCAGCAGACAGGCCATGCTACCGACAATTGTTTTCGCCTCCGGCATGAGGTGCAGGATTTGATTGACAACGAGGTTATCCTCCCGCCTACTTCAGCAAAGTCCGTCACCACTCAGTTGTTGGATTTTGAGGACACAGATACTGCAAGTATGTAATCAGAAGGTGAACCGCCTGTGGGCAATGCTTGGCGCATTTTTTGATGTGGCGTTTGGCACGCATTTTTGGGCATCTATTAATTTCTGTAAAATTCTGACTTGGGTGTCGAGTCAGTCTTCTGTTTTGTCTTGAGCCTGTCTCATTGTTTTGAGACATTCTTTTTGCTTAAGGGTCTGTCTAATTGTAATGAGTCAGTCCCTCTTGTATAGAGTACCATGGTGATTTCGGGGTTGTTGCCTCAAACACCGTTTTGTCTTATAAATAGTTGTTTTTGCTTTTTCTTGAGTTTGTTTCTGCCAAGGAACCAGTTATGCCAACAAATCTGAATGAAACAGCCGTGGCTATCATGTGCCGTATTTGTTGCTATTCGAGTTAGCCGTGCCAAAGGGTGTGAATGGAACGACAGTACATACCGCCTACTCTCTCGTGCCTTGAACATCGTTATGATGACCTAAGCTTTCATAAAACCCTTTTCAAACACTGCGGTGATGAAAACGAAGGGGAAGTAATTCCTCGGGTTTTGTAAAATTTTGATCATTTTGAGAAAAAGGAACGCATGCTAAGCTTTTCATGAATGAAATCATGCTTGTCGGCGTGAGTACTGAGAAGGACCCTGGCCTGATCCAGACTGGTTCCACACTATCTTCAGCACGAGCGATTTGTCGCTTTCTTAAAAACTTTCAAAAACAAAATATTTTGCGCAGTCTCGCGAAGACTTGTGTGGAATCGCTCTTAAGATTGTGTGGCCCAGGATCGCTCTCGGCCTCAAGATTCGATTTATCTGTTGCGAACCGGAATCCGTTCAGAACATTTGACGGTGCCATGAAACGCCTGTATGGCCCATTTTGAAGCAGCCCTCGAGCAAGAGGCCTCAAAGTCAGATCAGGGAGATCAGATCCCACCAAGCAAAGCTCGAGAAGCAACCATGATGGACTTTTCCTGCAAATCAACCCAACAGTCGCTCTCCCGGATACAGAGGGCTTCCATTTCAAAAACCATTTGGCATGGGCTTGCTACACTTTTACCCTTTGAGAGGCTCGCTGGGCCGAAAACCTAGAAGGGCGGCCCAGGCAAAAGTTAGAGCAAAGAAAAGAAAAGACAAAAGAAAGAAATAGAAAAGAAAAAGACAAAAAAAGACAAAAGGACAAAAAAAAAAAAAGACAAAAAGAGAAAAAAAAAAAAAAAAAAAAAAAAAAAAAACAAAATGAAAAAGAGAAAGAAAAACATAGCTCGCAAGGTCGAAAACCCGCATTGGGCGCCTTGGCAAAAGTTAGAGCCTAAACAGTGAAGGTTAAAATACCCGAGTGTACCTTAACCGGAACTACGTAAGGCTTGATTCCCATGTTTGGGATACGTAGGCAACTTCATCTTGAAGTCCAGCCCCCAACGCTTCCATAGCGTCTCAGTCCATGTCATGGTTTTGATCACCTTTGCCCCTCCGAATCTGATGTCTCGATTGCGGCGGCCGAGAACTCCGTGATTAACTTCTTCTTGAAGTCCAACCACCAACACCTTTCAGGTGACTGTGTCCATATATTGATTCAAACCGTCTCCGTCTCCTCCGCGTCCGAGGGTCCGATCGTCGTCAACAAGGACTGGCTTACAATGTGCCGCGGCATCATCCAAACAAGGGGCAACTTTTCGTTGCCATACAGTGCCATAAGTTGCCCTGAGTTACCGTCCAAACCAGGGGCAACTTTCCGTTGCCTTATCCCCCTTCAAGCCAGGGGCAATTTTCCATTGCCTCCGATCCGAGGTTGCATATCTCGAGGGTAAGTTCCGCGCTCGTCGAGCGTTGACTGTTTGCAAAAATAGTTTTTGAAAATTTTCACTGAAGTTGACTTATTTTCTCGAAAACTATTTCATTTTTCAAAATCGGACCATGTTTGGACCCAAAAGGAGAATTTTCAGTGCGCACAGCCTGATTCGCATGATTTTCAAATCAAAAATCGAATAAGTGTGTTGATCTGACTCTCATTTTGATCAAAACTGTTTTAGGAAGAAAACAAAAAATGGTCAAGATGACGAACTAGGGGCACAGTTGAGTCTGGTCTTTGTCTTTCTCCCGTCAACATACTCGCCAGGAGGGCACCCTATTCACCAGAAGAAATAGCCGTGAGCTAACAGTGTTGGGCGTGAACCCACAACCTCTCGTTTACCTATCAACCACTCTGGGGAGGGATGAAAAATGAGAGAATAAAGAATAGAGAGGTGTAAGATGAGATAAAAGTAAGAAAAGGGTTTTGAGAGAAAAACCGAGCCTGAGGGCCGAGTGGTGTGAGTATCACAAATTAGAAAGGGTGGGCATAATACCCGAAGGAATTGGCTCCTTGAGATTTGAGGTCTCTTTGTAAACATGTCCGTGTATCGTGTCTTTTGATTTGTCGGTCTCGATTTTGGCTTTGAGTCTTTTCCGAGTGTGTCTGTTGTGTTTAGGTCGTGTGCCTTATATTTCTTTGCTGAATCTTTCCCGCTGTATTCAGTCGTGGACTCGATACCCCGGTTGTAAACCTTTCTTCATTACAAAATCGTTTATGCTCAGAGTGCTGTGCCGTTCTCTACATCCACGCGAGGCAAGGGAAGAAAAGGAAATTTGGGACATCCGAGTGTGTTTCAACTGCAACCGTGTCAGTTTTGTGATCCGTCTTGTCAGATCGGGCTGTTTGTTCAGGGTTTGCTGTGTGCAGAATGAACCAAATGCTGTGTTATGGGTTATATGCAGGTCAATCCCCAGTAGAGTATGGGCTGTATATCCGGTTTGAGCAGTGGTTTGTATGAGTTGTTTTGCTGATTAATTGGTTGGTTACCCGATTATCACAGTACAATTGCTCAAGTTTTAGACAACAGATCAATATCATTTACATTTGAGGTGTAACATGATGCAATGCAGTGTAAAGTAGGAAATACACAGATATGTACAAATATAACACTCTTTCAGACAAAAAGTTTGTTTCATTTCATATCATCTTTTTCGAGTACATCGTTTTGGAAACAAAAATCTGCTCGCGGTAGTACAAGGTAATCCAACTACCAAAAAGAGAAAAAGTACAAAGAGAAAGAAAACAGCAAAAATCTGTATCAAATGTCAAAAGGGCTTCGGGGCCGTCAATCTGTCCTGGTCCTCTTCCTGGACGAAGGTCCAGGAACGTCATCAACAGGGGCATCACTATCTGAGCTCGAGTCCGAGCCATCATCAGTCTCCTCCGCCTCTGTCTCTGCCTCAGACTCATCATCCGGAACCGGAGCTCGCGAGCTGCTCCCGGCGTAAGTATGCCCTCCTCTGGTGCGGGGATAGGCTCTGCCATCCCGAGTAGAAATGGGAGGTCCAGCTGGAGCGCCGCCCACCGGAGGAATCTAGAAGGGAGGCTGAAAAAGCATGAAAGGTGAACACATCAGAATACTGTGAATGCCGTGAGCAGTGAATCAGTGCAGAATGCAGTGTACGAGTACAGTGTATGTGAATGCCGTGAGCAGTGAATCAGTGCAGAATGCAGTGTACGAGTACAGTGTATGTGAATGCCGTGAGCAGTGAATCAGTGCAGAATGCAGTGTATGAGTACAGGTGTGAGTGCCGTGAGCAGTTTATCAGGTTTTGCGCAATACATCAGATTGTATGAAACAGTCAGAGAAAACATACCAAAATGCTGTAAAGAGCCAAGATGTCGAAGGTCCGCTGCAGCATCCCCATCATGGAGGCATTCAACTCCACGGACTGTCGGGTGTACTCGGAGGACGCCTGCAAAAGTATCAGATGCATCAGTGTTCTGTGGAATATCAAATAAACTGAAATGGAATGACAATGCAAGATACAAAATGAAGTGATACATACCGGAGGCAAGTCGGGAATACCGGCCAACTCATGACCAGCCGGGGGAGGAGCAAAGGGGATCTGAAAGGTCTCCCCACCCTGCCCTCTGTATGTCAGCATAGTGGGCAGAGCAGGCCAACCGGCCCCCCGTCCTCTCTGAACCCCGCCTCTGCCGCGGACTCGAGCCCTCCTCGGCGCTCCTCCTCCTGCTCCTGCTCCTGCTTCGCCGCTGGTGCCGCAGGGCTCTCTCTCTCAGCTCGGCGACCACCACTCAGCGGCCGCATGATGAAGGTCCGGACGTACTCTGAGTAATCGCCCTCGCCTCTGAAGCCGTCCGCCTCCCAACCGATGGTGTAGTCCGCCATCTGCTCAGCGGTGAAACGCTCGGTGTCCCTCATATGCTCAGGAGGGTGCACCGGGACTATCTGCTCAGGTAACCCTAAGGTCTGACGCAAGAAGCACTCGCCTAGGTACCAAGCCCGACAGACCGGGCCCTCCAGCAAAATCCGGTAACGCGAGGTCTCAATGGCGTCGGCAAATCGATCCCGCACCGTCGCTGGCAGAGGAGCCCACGGCTGCCAGGTGATCTCAAATCGAAATACAGTTTGTTATCTACTGGTATTGCAAATATACAGTGGAAAAGTGAAGCTTAAATAAACTGCAAGTAAAACATACCTCGGCAGGAGTAATGGTGTCGAAGTAGCGGCGGAAGAAACTGAATGTCTCCCGTGGCCTCCGGGTGCATCTCCCGTCAAACGGCGTGAGAAAGGGACCACCAGAGGGGTCTCCGCCACAGGCACAGGAGCCAGCCTGGGAAAGTAGGCGTAAACCCATAACTGCAAGACAGATGTCAGAACATTTATCAGATAAAGCAGAATACAGAATAGAGCAGAAATAATAAAGCCGTGTGTTGTGCAGTGTATTGAGCAGAGTATACCGTGTGAACAGTGTACATTAGAGTATGTGTGTGCCGTGTGTACAGTATACAGCAAGTGTAAAGCAGACTACAGTGTGTGCAGTGTGCAGAGTACAGAAAGTACAGAACAGAAATGTAAGGCAGAAAAAGGAAATGTACCTCCCAAGCTCGCCAGTAGCCTCCGAGCAACTGCCCGCTGCCACGGGAGACTGAGCTCATGTACCCGTAAAGAGTGGCCAGAGCCGCACCACCCCAATCAAAACGCAAGATGTCTCGGACGTCCACCAGTGCGCTGAGTAGGCAGAGAGGCACGGTGTTCGCCCGGTCGGCGAAGAGGGTCGTCCCTAGCAAAAACATCAAAAAGCCGCGTGCGTACTGCTCTACAGCCGCCTCGGTCATCGGAGCCGTCGCCACCAACGCAGGCTGCACTCTTAACTGCACCTCGAACCAAGAGTATCGAACAAAGCCAGGGCGCGCGAGAGGCGGAGCCACGCCAAGCAAGTAGATCTGAGCGGCGGTCCACTCGTCCATGTCGGTGTCGAAGGGGATCGGATCACCCCCTACCCCGATGCCGGTGAGCACCGAGAAGTCGTAGGGAGTCATCGTCATGTCTCCCGCCGCGGATAGGTGGAACGAGTCGGTGGTGTCCCACCACCTCTTTGCTAGGGCAGCTAGAAGAGGCCTGCAGGCAGTAAGCCGGGTCAGACCCCTGCAAAAGGAACTGAAGCCCGCATCGTCCACGATGCGTCGAACTGCCTCGGGAAGCTCCAAGTACCAATCTCGAGCGCGACATTCCCATACCCGCGGATGGCATGGGAATCTCCCTGTTTTCAAACAAATAGTTGCAAAGCAATATGAGATGTACAGTTCTGAGGAAACATGTTAAAGTCGATACAAATCTAGCACGTGTGCACATTTTTCAGATCCAAGCGGATATCAGATTTCAGTGTACTACGGTGAACTACAGTGTTTGATGCATCAGCGTGTTTTGAGTAAGTGCAATATAAACATGGTGCACGTGTGCACATTCTTCAGATCCAAGCAGATATCAGGTTTCAGTGTACTACGGTGGACTACGGCCTGTGATGTGTCAATGTGTTTGCGAGAGTCAGCATACATATATAGTGCATGTGTGCACATTTTTCAGATCCAAGCGGATGTCGGGTTATAGTGTGCCAGTAGGTGAACTACAACGTGTGATGCGTCAGCGTGTTGTGTGTGGTTCAGTTTAAATACAGTATACAATATGTTTTCAGATTCGAATAAGTGCCGGGTGTCGGTAAGTTTGCAGTGAAGTACGGTGTGTGCCGTGTGTTTGGGTGATTGAGACTAGTGCAGTGTGTGTGCATGTGTCCGTCTTAAACAGATATCAGTTGTAAGCATGATTGCAATTGACTACAGTGAACAGTATATCAGAACCATGCAGTTAAAGAACGGAAACAACTTTGACAGTTAACAGTTCTACATTGCAGAAAGTAAAATAGAGAAGAGTGTTACCTCGGAAGCACCGAAGGATAGGTGAGAGGTCGGCTCGCGCAGGAGGAGCTCCGGGTCCAGCGCTCGGTCAAAGCCGCGGAAATGGCGAAGACCATCCGGAGGTAGCACATGAATCGCGGGGTGGTATGTCGCCGGGTCGAAGGGACGCTCGCTCAATGGGAGGAGCTCAACCCCGGGATCCATCTCGTGATCCGGGGGAGTCCTGACGTGTGGAACATCGTCAGCCATGGCGATGGTGGTGAGAAAATGTCCGGAAGAGCTGGAATATGAAAAGTCAACCGAAAAAGTCAACCCCGAGCGGACCGAAAATGACCGGGAAGGCTGGAAGATGCAAAGGAACGGAAATGAAGAGAAAATCAAGGGGAACAAGTCCCGAAAAAGTGGAAATGGCAAAGGGAGTGCCAAAACGAAATTTCGATCGGTCGAAAATGTTCGAAACGCGATGAACTTTGCGAATCGAACGGCGAAACTGTCGCGAAAACGCAAAGAAATGAGCGAATGAGGAGGAAAAGAGACTCTAGAGAGAGAGGGAGAAGTTTTTCGGCGGTGGGAGAGTGAGGAAATAGGGTTTAAAACCCTATTTTAAAAGACCCAAGGTGAAATGTCAAAACTGTCCCCGATCAGCAACTTTTGGCCGGTCGGCACTATTTTGTGCCGGTCGGCACAATATTGTGCCGGTGGAACTTTTATGCAGCCGGTGGCTAGCCGGTGGCCTCCTATCCCGGCCGGTGATGTTCCTACAGCCTTGTTTAGGCCATGTGAGTGGTTTCTGGTCTTCATAGCTCAAGAAAGTATAAGAAAGTGAATCCCCGATGCTTAACCAGCCTCCGTTTTGACCTCGGACCGTGTCTTCTACGCGTGGCACTCAGATTCAAGCAAAGATTGTATCCTGTTGTATCCTTTTGTCTTTTACAAGATTCAAAAGTTGCCCCGTGTGCGTTGCACGCATCCATCACATTGCCCGGTGCGTCGCATCACGCCGTCTTGCACGTCCCTTGCGACTTGCACCGTTTTGTACTTTCATGTGGCATGCGTGTCATACTTGCATTTCATTTTCCATTCAATGAGGTATGCGTGCCTCATTTTGCATTTCATTGCATCTCGAGGTACGCGTGCCTCGTTTTACATTTCATTTTGCATTTCATTGCATCCTGAGGTATGCGTGCCTCATTTTGCATTTCATTGCATCTCGAGGTACGCGTGCCTCGTTTTGCATTTCATTTTCCATTCAATGAGGTATGCGTGCCTCATCTTGCATTTCATTGCATCTCGAGGTACGCGTGCCTCGTTTTGCATTTCATTTTCCATTCAATGAGGTATGCGTGCCTCATTTTGCATTTCATTGTATCCCGAGGTACGCGTGCCTCGTTTTGCATTTCATTTTCCATTCAATGAGGTATGCGTGCCTCATTTTGCATTTCATTGCATCTCGAGGTACGCATGCCTCGCTTTGCACCTCATTTTGCATTTCATTGCATCTCGAGGTACGCGTGCCTCGTTTTGCATTTCTTTGCATCTCGAGGTACGCGTGCCTCGTTTTGCATTTCATTTTGTATTTCATTGCATCCCGAGGTACGCGTGCCTCGTTTTGCATTTCATTTTCCATTCAATGAGGTATGCGTGCCTCATTTTGCATTTCATTGCATCTCGAGGTACGCGTGCCTCGCTTTGCACCTCATTTTGCATTTCATTGCATCTCGAGGTACGCGTGCCTCGTTTTGCATTTCATTTTGCATTTTATTTTGCATTTCATTGCATCTCGAGGTACGTGTGCTTCGTTTTTCATTTTATTTTCCGTCTAATGAGGTATGCGTGTCTCATGTCCATTTCAGTTTTGCATCTTGAGGTTTGCGTGCCTCACTTTGCATTTCATTTTGCATTTTGCATCTTGAGGTATGCGTGCCTCACTTTGCATTTCATTTGCATTTCATTTTGCATTTTGCATCTTGAGGTATGCATACCTCACTTTGCATTTCATCTTGCATCTCATTTTGCGTTTCATCGCGCTATTTTGCGCACCTCATTGTTTGCCCCTACGGTCTGGCGAGACCTTAAACACGCACGGTCTGGCGAGACCTTAAACATGCACGGTCTAGGAGACCTTAAATCCTCGGAAGGTGTGAGACCTTCGGTGCATTTCAAAAGATGTGCGTTGTTACGCACTTTAGTTCATTCGCATTGTCATGCATCTTTCGATCTACATTTCAGTTCAAATCTTGGGGTACGCGTGCCTCAATTCCTTGAGGCATGCGTGTCTCATTTACATATCATTTTCCATCCCTTCATGGCATGCGTGTCTCATTTGCATCATACATCGTATTGTTTTGCCCCTCCGGTCTGGCGAGACCTTAAACACGCACGGTCTGGCGAGACCTTAAACACGCATGGTCTAGGAGACCTTAAATCCTTGGGAGGTGCAAAACCTTCACCCGCATTGTCTAACGCACCGCGCTGTTTTGCGCATCTCATTGCATTTGGCATGCATTCCATCACGCGATCTTGCGTATCGCGCTGTCTTGTGCACCACATCTCAATTCATGCATTGCCCCTCTGGTCTGGCGAGACCTTAAACACGCACGGTCTAGGAGACCTTAAATCCTCGGGAGGTGCAAGACCTTCGGTGCATTAAGGCGCACACCTCATTGCATTTGGCATGCGTCTCAAAAGCCGCGCGTTGACGCGCGTTTCAAAAACATCATGCATCATCAGCGTAAAACAAGAAAACATGCGTTGTCATTGCATCCTGGTCTAGGAGACCTTAAATCCTCTGAAGGCGCAATTCCTTTGGTGTTTGTCGTGCCCGAACGACTTTCGGTGGTCTGGTAAAGCCACCTGTCTGTGTTTGCAGTGAGTTCCTGGGAGATCAACTGGGACGGTGAAAACTAGAGTTCGAACGGCTTATGCCTAGAACACAAAGGTTCGGGATTTCCGGGACTAAAGTCTGGTTTAAATACCCAGGGGTGTACCCTCGGCTTGAAATCTGTATGGAAGCCCCATAGGTTGAGGCGGCGTGTTTACGCCTCAATTCTGGATACTGAACCAACCTAGTATATCGCCTTGTTGGTAAGATAGGGAAAGCGGCAATCATAGTCGTTGCATCATAGTGCATTGTCATGCATCATTTGTAAATACTGCATATGTCATGCATTTCAAAAAAATCCAAAAACAAAAACACATGCATATGTCATGCATCATTGTAAACACATGCATATGTCATGTATCATCGTAGGATATAGTGCATCATCAAGCATTTCCATTGTAAATATTGCATTTACATTCCATTGCATATTTGTAGATATTGCATTGTAGTTGCATGCACCCACTGCATCATCTTCCATCTATGGCTTGCGCCTTTCCAGGTTGAGCTTGGTCTGGTATGTGCCCCTACTTTTCACGTCGAAGCACGGTTTTTGTGTACGCGCCTATTCCTTGATGAGCTTGGTTTGAGGGTTGCGGCACATTTTCTGTGTTAGACGCGGTTCGTATGCGTATATACCTTTCCTAGGCAAGATTCGGTTTGGCCCGCGTGCCATATCCATTGTATCCATATCCATTTCTATTGCATCGTAACTTGCATGCATTTACTGCATCATCTTCCATCTATGGCTTGCGCCTTTCCAGGTTGGGCTTGGTCTGGTATGTGCCCCTACTTTTCACGTCGAAGCACGGTTTTTGTGTACGCGCCTATTCCTTGATGAGCTTGGTTTGAGGGTTGCGGCACATTTTCTGTGTTAGACGCGGTTCGTATGCGTACATGCCTTTCCTAGGCAAGATTCGGTTTGGCCCGTGTGCCATATCCATTCTATCCATATCCATTTCTATTGCATCGTAACTTGCATGCATTTACTGCATCATCTTCCATCTATGGCTTGCGCCTTTCCAGGTTGAGCTTGGTCTGGTATGTGCCCCTACTTTTCACGTCGAAGCACGGTTTTTGTGTACGCGCCTATTCCTTGATGAGCTTGGTTTGAGGGTTGCGGCACATTTTCTGTGTTAGACGCGGTTCGTATGCGTACATGCCTTTCCTAGGCAAGATTTGGTTTGGCCCGCGTGCCATATCCATTGTATCCATTTCCATTGCATTGTAGTGTAATTGTTGCATCCGGCATTAGGATCATTGTTCTTTCCTCAGCGGGTCGTTACCTCACTTATGTCATTCCACCCAATACTTGTTCTTATGTTCGTGCGAAGTACTCATAGATCAGACATCGTTCTATGGGAGACGGGCTCGTTACCTCCATCAATCTATTTGACATTTGTGTGGTTTTGAACCGCTCATGATTGGATCATGATTCAATTGCATTGCATGTTACATTGCATATCATTTGCATTGCATATAGTTTCAATTGCATTGCATATTAGTTGCATTATTCATGCATTGTTGTTGTATATATTGCATATCATTTTGCATTCATTTTGCATTGTCATGCATATTGCTAACGATATTGCACCTGCTAAGTTTGCTTTCTTTGCAGGCACGATATTGTATGTACGGCTCATTTGAGGCCGGTGCAACCGGACGAGCCGCACAGGTATTGTACCCTCTGCGTGAGACGTGTTGAGAATTGCATAATTCTCTTACATCCTTTCTGCATTGTAGTGTAGTTTGGCGTATGCTAGCTTATAACTGTCGCATGTGTGCTTCATTACAGCTTTCTTTGCATGATCATAAGTTATGCTCGGGCTTTTGCATCGTCAGTTGCATCTTGCCCCCGCCTACGGGCGCATACCTTATCTGCGGCTTGTATGCCTGTGTCTGAACTACGCTGGTTTGATTCCTAAAGGGATACGTAGGCAGCTTGCGAGTTCAACCATTTGCGCTTTGTATGTTTGTCCAAGTCTTCGGCCTTGTCAAAAATGGGTCGTCTCTGGGCTTTGACATTCACTCCCGTCATTGTTATGACTTTCGAGTTCTGTCAAAGAGGGGCAACTGTAGACACCCCATTTTTGATCGTCCTCGAGACTTGGACGTCACCGCTTGAACACTCGGTGATCATCCATGTTCGTGTTCGTTCGGAGTTCCTGGAGTTCTCGGCTACGCGCCTTGCCTCAGGACCTCCGAACTCGACCGTTTTGTGTCTGGTTTTGCACCAAACACTTGTGCTTTGCCTTGGAGGGGCAGGGAATGCCTTGTGAGGCATCCCCACACACCACCGGCAGTGGCTAGAGGCCACCGGCTGTTTGGTGTTTCCATCGGCACTGAATTGTGCCGACCGGCACTATTTTGTGCCGGTCGGCACTCTTTTTGGCAAAATGACCATTTTGCCCTGCCGATCACTTTACAGCTATTTTTGGAGATATTTTCAGACAGCTTTGTAGCACTTTTTTCCCCTCCATACACGTGTATGGAGGGATAAGCCTTTGGTTTACTTAGCTTGTAAGCTTTGATTCCTATAAGAGAGGACTCTCTTCTCTTGGCTCAAGGGTTGAAGAAGTTAGACATTTTAGAGAGAAAACATAGAGAAGAAGGTCCGGTTTTAGGTTAGAAATCCTATATCTATCCTATCTCTCTTTTCCTTGCTCATTTTGTACACTAGGTGCTTTAGTTCATACTATTGCACACAAGCACCTAGTGTTTCACCTTCCTCTTGGAGTTGAGGTTCTAAGAACTTATTCTTGGAGTTTTTAACTGGTTTAGAGCTCAAGGAGGCAACAAAACCACCATTGTTGAAGAAAGGCTTCAAGGGTAAGAAACTAGTCTTTTATTCCCCATTCTTGCACTCCATTTTTACATAGCTTAGAACTATTTTTGTGCTTAGTGTTTAATACAAAAAAGTTCTGTTTTTTAGCCCTCTTGATAGTTTATTAAGGGTACTTTGTGCTTTGGGGAGGTTTGGCCCCTCTTAGGCCTTGAAAGGCCTCTTTTTTGTGCTATTTTGTTAAGCTCCGGGATTTTGGTGTTTGGGTCTCTTCACCACTGAAATCTTGAGGGATTTCAGTGGTGTAGATGATGCCCTAAAGTCCTAAGAAGGAGAGGGCCACCCCCTCTCCTTGATGTCCTTGAAAATGGCAAGTTTTGGTCTCTTAAGGGAGCATAGTTTTGAATGTTTGAAGAGCATGTCTTGGCTGCATTTTATGTTTATTATGCCCTAATATGACATTGATAAGTGTTGGTTTTAGCACTCCTTGTATGTTTTGCATAGATGCTTTGTAATGCCTTGTATTGCCTTAACTTGCTCTAGGTTGTTAGCCCTAGTTTGAGCATGCTCTAGGCTTAGATCCATGAAGCTCGTATGCTTATTTTGCCATACCTTAAGTCTGTCCATGCCTATTTTGGTCGACCATGGCTTGTATCTTGGGTCCCCTTTATGTTTGGCTTGTTGGCCTTAAGAGTACAAGTGTGTAGCATGCCTTGCTTGCTTTATTTTCAATGGTTGGGAACCATTTGGTATGTCAT
Source organism: Camellia japonica (assembly GCA_030407325.1). Lineage (NCBI taxonomy): Eukaryota > Viridiplantae > Streptophyta > Magnoliopsida > Ericales > Theaceae > Camellia > Camellia japonica. The sequence goes on from JAPPVO010000014.1 coordinate 22,781,803, forward strand.
CTCAGTCCATTTAGCATGCTTGTTTGATTGCCTCGCATACCTCTTTGATACTTTGGAAGCTTGTGCCTTATGCCTCTTGTTTTAGCATTTGTGCATGCCTTTGGATTCATGCCATTTAGATGCCATCTAAGTGGTCTTTTGGGCTTAGTTTTATGTGTTAAAACTCTGTTTTTAATTGGTTAAGTGTTACCATGCGTGGTTGTAATAGGTGTGGTTCAATGCCTCATTGGTTTGCCTTAAGTACTTGAGCCACTTGTTGCATGCTTAGCCTACTTTGTTGCTTGGCTTGGCACCATGTTTTACATGATTTTTCAGAGTTTGTGATGTATGCTAAGTGTCCATGATACCTCCTTTCAAGTGTGCTTGAAGGTTGCTTGCTTAGTGCCTAAGTGTCAAGTCTTAACATATGCATGTGTGTGTGTGTGTAGACTTTCTTTTTGGGCATTATTGGCCACTGATTTTAGGACTATTTAGAGTTGTCTAAGTCGTGTTTAAGTCCACCCCATTGTTTGGGTTTGCATGCTTGTCTTGTATGTGTGTTTGCATATTAACATCCTTACATTACATTGTCCATATTGCATGCTAGCTAACACGCTTAGGTTGCATTGCATCTTGCATGCATGCTTTGTTCCTTGACTTGGTGATAGGAATTGGGCCTTGTTTTGTTTGTTTGGTTTGCATGCATTTGACATAAAAGTTGCATACTTGGTTCTTTGGGCCATCATGCATGGAAATGCGTGATTGGTGGCCCGGGAATCGAGGCACATGCCCCTTTGAGTCACAAATATGATAAGGGGCATGATTAGTGCATACATGCTTTGAATTGCATTGCCATGCCAGTATTTGCCCTCTGCTGCTGTGAGTTGCAGGTTCTGCAGGCATTTAGTGCCGGCCGGCACTGTTTAGTGCCGACCGGCAGTAAATTGGCAGCCGATGTATCAATTTAGTGCCGATGAGCTCAATCCACTGCCGGTGGAAGTTCTGTGCAGCCGGTGATGATCTCCAGTTCCCAAGGAAGTATTCCTGAGACTTTGGCAGTTTTTCAGAGGACTATAGCAGGGGAAACAGAGGCAGGCTAGGCATGGCAGTGTAATTCCGAGCAGGACCTGAGCACGTGCTGCATTTGGCTCTCCTCCCGAGGCGTTTACTGTTTTTTTTCTTAGATTAATTAATTTGTTAATTTAATTAATTTGTAATATTTAATTAGCTTGCGTAGTTAATTATCTGTATTATTCTTTTGGTCCCTCTGTGTGAGGGCATGATTGTAATAAGTGTGTGTGGGTGTGTGTATGTCTTCCAACCCCCACTTCTTTCTTCCCTTTTATTTACTTGCTTATGATGGTAGATTAGGGCACGTTTATTTTTAGCATACCTTATGCAATGCATGCGTGCATTCATGCATTTGTCGACATGCATCAGGCTCGGTACATCATACAAACTGCATCGTACTTTCAATTCCAAATTGAATACGTGATAGTTGTAGCATTTCACATGCCATGTTTGGGATAGCCGAGCCTGTCTAATTGCACTCTGTATGCGTCGCATTAGTCATCTTAACATGAACTAGGACATGCATATTTGCTAACTAGTTCCTTGTTTTGGCACGGAGTACGATGTAAGTATTTACGCTTTAGCATACCACACGCGTGTGAATGTTACCATGACAGTATGCTTACCATGCGGCTAAATGCGTATATGATATAACTGCTTGACTGCCTGTGGGTGGAGGTTGGATTGTCTGAGTTGGGAAAAACTCATTGAAATCCGTGCTTTAGCCTACTTGCGGGTAGCAAATTTCAAAACGCTTTTCAAAACAAACGGATATGCAATGTTTATTTCCAAAATAAACAATCTGGTCTATACTTGTTTGCTGTGCGCATAACGTAGTAAAACTAGGTTAATAATTGGAATAAGAGCATATAATGTTTTCAAATACGGATATCACGGTTAGTAGAGGCCGGTCTTCGGACCGGGCGAAAGGGGGTGCTCATAGCTGACCTTCCCCGATCGTACCCAAGCTCCCGAGCCGAGACATTTGGTGATGATGGACACGTGGCCTTCGGTACCGAGTCAGGGTTTCCTAAATTTTCCATTTTAAAAATATTTAGGTGGCGACTCTGTAATCTGGCAAAGCAGTCCATGTTTGGCACTTCTTTCTCAAAAATCTGTTTTTCTTCAAAACGATTTGCCAGAGTTGGACTCTTTGGTTCAGATTTAGAACCGCAACACAACAAAAGGGGAGTCCGAACTGTAGCGAGGTCCCCCGCGGGCTTGTTACATGAAGAAGAAAATGAGCCAACTGAGACTCCGGTTGTCAATGAGCAAGCCAATGATCAGTCAGCTCGGTTGGAGCCAACGGTTGAAGACTTGACGATTGAAACCGTGCTTCCAATAGAGACCGAGCTCCAGACCGAGACTGCTCTGACCTCTGAAACCGGTGCTCGTGTTGATATTGATGCCGATCTCGAAGATCTTTTCAACTGATTCTGTAATTGTCTTTTTTCTTTTGTTTTGGACTTGTAACCGGGCTGCGGCCCCTCCTTTGTACTTGTTCTTTTCTTGATGAATGAAAATCTTCGTTTGTGCTCAACACTTATTCCGGTTTTGATCTGTACGCTTGCCCTTTGTAATGAGTTTTTAATGACTTCTATTGCTCCAACTGTTATTTCGGTTTGCTTTCCTGTTTGAACATGCTTTTCCAACTGCTTACTAGCCAGCCACTCTTTAGCTGGTGTAATTACTTCGGCTGAAGAGTACCAAAAGTTTGTTTGATCCAGCCAACCATTCTTCAGCCATACCCTTACTTCGGCTGAAGAGTACAAAGAGTTGGTGTAATCCAGCCAACCATTCTTCAGCCATACCCTTACTTTGGCTGAAGAGTACAAAGAGTTGGTTTAATCCAGCCAACCTCTCTTCAGCCATGCCCTTACTTCGGCTGAAGGGTACAAAGAGTTGGTTTAATCCAGCCAACCATTCTTCAGCCATACCCTTACTTCGGCTGAAGGGTACAAAGAGTTGGTTTAATCCAGCCAACCTCTAAGTTGGTTTTTCCAGCCAACCTATAATAAAATGTTTGGTTATTCCGACCAAACGTCCTGCAGCCTGGATCCTTATCCTGGGCTTAGGAAGGGTGTTAGTTTAATCCAGCCAACCTCTAAGTTGGTTTTTCCAGCCAACCTAGAATAAAATGTTTGGTTATTCCGACCAAACGTCCTGCAGCCTGGATCCTTATCCTGGGCTTAGGAAGGGTGTTGGTTTAATCCAACCAACCTCTAAGTTGGTTTTTCCAGCCAACCTAGAATAAAGTGTTCTTTCTGCCCCTAATTCACTAATTTACTAAAACAAACTTTTACAGAGAAAAATGTTTATTCTGAAAAGACAACTATTTGTTTTATTGAGAAAGGGAAAAAATTACACATACTTAAAAAGAAAAAAAAACTAAAAATAAAATAACTTGAGATTGGCAGTATTCCATAGCCTGGGGATTGTCTTGCCGTCCTCATCTTCTAAGTGGTATGCCCCTTTGCCTGCTAATCCAACCACTTTGTAAGGTCCTTCCCAATTAGGCCCTAACTTGCCATCTCCGAGCACCAAGGTGTTTCCCATCACTTTGCGCAGTACCCAATCTCCGACCTTGAACTGCCTTGGATGAACTGTCTTGTTGTATTTCCTGGATAACTCTTGTTGGTACGAGGCAATGTGAACTAGTGCTTTTTCTCTTTTTTCCTCTGCAAGGTTGAGCTCCAATGTTATGGCTTCGCCATTCAAGTCTGGATCAAAATTCTCGCTTCGAATTGTGGGGAGGCCAACTTCCAGTGGGATTACTGCTTCCATGCCGTAAGCTAAGGAGAATGGTGTTTCTCTTGTTGATCGCCGGGGCGTGGTGCGGTAAGCCCATAAAACATGAGGGAGCTCTTCTACCCACTTGCCTTTTGCTCTTTCTAACTTTTTCTTCAATCCATCCAAGACTACTTTGTTTGATGCTTCTGCCTGACCATTTGCTTGGGGATATGCCGGTGTAGAATTGTAGAACTCTATCTTGTACTCTTCACAAAAGCCTCTGAAAATTCTGCCGTCGAACTGAGTGCCGTTGTCTGATATTAGTGCTTTCGGTATGCCAAATCGAGTGATGATATTCTACCAGACAAACTTTTTCACATCTTTTTCCTTGATTGATGCCAAGGCTTCTGCTTCCACCCACTTTGTGAAGTAGTCGGTTGCTGCAAGAAAGAACTTCCTATTGCCTGGTGCTGTTGGAAGTGGCCCTACTATGTCCAAGCCCCACATTGCAAAGGGCCATGGGCTTGTTAATGGTAGTAGTTCTCTGGCAGGTTGGTGTATTTGGTGTGCGAACTTCTGACACTTCTCGCACTTTTTGACATATTTTTCTGAATTCGCTTGCATGTATGGCCACCAATATCCTTGCGAAATTGCTCTGTATGCTAGTGATCTTCCTCCTTGATGGCTTTCGCATACGCCCTCGTGTATCTCGAATAAGAATGCTTCTACTTTGCTGGGATGAACACACTTTAGGTAGGGTCCTGAGAATGACTTCTTGTATAATGCTAGAGATGGGGAGAGCCAAAATCGCTGCGACTTTGCTCTTATCCTGTTGGCCTTTTTCTTCTCTTCTGGTAAGATGCCGTCTTGTAAGAACAGGATGATGGGATCCATCCAAGAGGGGCCTAGCTCTGCGCAACATACCTCTTCTGCTTCGGGGTCTTCAATGCTTGGTCTAGGTAGGTAGTCGATCAGTAATGGATGAGGGATGGAAGTATCTGCCATTGAGGCAAAGCTTGCTAGCTCATCCGCTCGGCTGTTTTCCTCCCTGCCGATTTGTTCTATCCTGACTACTTCAAATTTTTTGATCTCTGTTCTGACCAACTCTTGGTATTTGGCCATCCTGTCATCCTTTGCTTCGTAGTCGCCAGATATTTGGTTTACCACCAGCTGTGAGTCGCTATAAACCATTAGCTCGGTGGCCTTCATGAAGAATGCCAATTTTAGGCCTGCAAGAAGCGCTTCATACTCCGCTTTGTTGTTTGATGCTGGGAAGCCAAGGTTGATTACCTGCTCCACCACTAGGCCGTCTGGAGAGATGAGGACTATGCCGAGCCCTGCTCCATGCCGGTTGGATGCTCCATCCACGAAGAGCTTCCACATCTCTCCAACGAACAACTTCCAGCAAGTGGATGGATCAGATGATGCCTTGGGATCCTTCATGTTGCTGGTGTCTTCTTCAAGGTCCATGCTTGCCGTCTGTCCCTCGTTATTTGATTGTACCAAGTCTTTGTTTGTTGGTGAGTCTTGACTTGGTGTAGCATGGTTTGCGTCTTCCTCCCTGACTTTGCTTTGGTCTGCCTTAGGACCTGACTGGGTAACTTGCACCAGGGGTTGCGTTATTCCGACGTTAACTTCCATCCCTAGTTCGGTTGTTTTAGTTAGGTTGATTGGGCAGATATGATGACTTCCTAGGGTGAATTCTGCGACAAAATCTGCCAAAGCTTGAGCCTTTATCGCGGTTCTGGGTTGGAACTTGATGTCGAATTGTCCTAATTCTACTGCCCACTTCAGAATTCGTCCAGAAAAGTTTGCCCTTTCAAAGAGAGCTTTCAATGGAAAGGCTGTGAGGACGACTATGGTGTGGGCGTGAAAATAATGCGACAACTTCCTTGAGGCCATCATTAAGGCCAGAGCCAGTTTTTCCAGTGGCAAGTACCTTGTTTCGGCTCCCAGCAATGTCTTGCTGACATAGTAGATGGGCAGATGTTGGATCCCTTCTGCACGGACCAGTACTGCGCTAATTGCGTGCTGAGAGACTGCTAGGTACAGGAAGAGTTCCTCTCCAGGTACTGGGGTGACAAGTAGTGGTGGAGAAGACATATATTCCTTTAAGCTTTCCAGAGCACGGTCGCATTCTTCGTCCCACTCTAACTTGGCTTTTAGTGCATGGAAGAATGGTCGTAGTCTGTCTGATGACCGGCTTATGAACCGATTGAGCGCAGCTGCCATGCCGGTGAGATGCTGCACTTCTTTTACTGAGTTTGGTCTCTCCAAATTCTGGATTGCTTTGATCTGAGAGGGGTCTGCTTCTATACCCCGGTTGGTCACTAGGAAGCCCAGGAATTTGCCAGATCCTACTCCGAATGCACACTTGGATGCATTGAGGCGCAACTTATGCTTTTTTAGGATTTCAAACATCTCGCCAAGGTCCTTGAGATGGTCATTCTCATCCTTGCTTTTAACCACCATGTCGTCGATGTAAGCCTCCATTGTTCTGCCTAACGGTTCAAACATCTTGGTGACCATCCGTTGGAATGTCGCCCCTGCGTTCTTTAGGCCAAAGGGCATGACCTTGTAACAGTACAATCCTCTTGGAGTTGTAAAGGATGTGACTTCCTGATCTGGTTCATGCATGGCGATTTGGTGGTAGCCTCTGTATGCATCCAGAAAGCTAAGTCGGTTGTGCCCCGCCGTTAAGTCTACCAGTTGATCTATCTGTGGTAGAGGAAAACTGTCTTTTGGACATGCCTTGTTGACTGTTTTGTAGTCGACGCAGACACGCCACTTGCCATTCTTTTTTGGCACTACAACTGTGTTGGAGATCCATCTTGAGTAGTGTACCTCTCTAATTGCTCCTGCCTCCAACAGGTTTCCTACTTCTTCCGCCACTATCTCGGCGTGGTGGAGTGTCGATCTACGTGTGCGCTGAATGATTGGTCTGGTGGATGGGTGGACGTTGAGTTGGTGACAGATGAAGTTGGGATCAATGCCTGGCATGTCGTATGGTATCCAGGCGAACACTTCGATGTTAGAGGTCAAAAATTCCAAGACCTCTAATCTCTCAATGCTGGACAACGACGAACCAAGCAAAAAGAACTTATCCGGGTTCTTTTCATCTATTCTTACCTCTACCAAGTCTTCCACCGCTTTCTGATTAGCCGCTTTGCCTACGTCTGCGAACAGTTCATTGCTCTCAGGTTCTTCCACCGAATGAACGTATCCTTTGGCAGTGCGGCTGCCATTCACCGTGACGAAGCATTGCTTCGACATAATCTGATCTCCATAGACTTCTTCAATTACCTCGGTGTCGTTGGGGAACCGCATTACTTGGTGGTAGGATGACGCCACCGATCGCATGGCATGCAACCATGTTCTGCCCAAGATGATGTTGTAAGTGGAGGGGACCTTCAATACCCAGAACTCCACTTGTTTCGTCACGCTTCCTGCCTTGACTGGAAGGATTATTTTGCCGATGGGCCATTCTGGCATGGAGTTGAATCCAATCAGGGGAGATACGGCAGGTGCCAAGTCTTTATCTTGCAACTTCAACTGTTTAAATGTTTCGTAGTACATTATTTCACATGAACTACCCTAGTCAATCAAAATTCGCTTGACGTCAAAGTCTTTGACTCAAAGAGTGACGACCAGGGCATCATTGTGGGGGCAATATATCCTTGCCAAGTCTTTGTCCAAAAAAGACATGACGTTTGTGGCCTCTGTCTTCCCCTTCTTGGTGGCAGGTTGGGCACTTAGCACCTCTCTCAAGTGCTCAGCCTTTTTGATTGATCCTCTGAGCTCGCATACACGCTCAGGTTCGAAGACTCCATGTATCACATTGATCACGCCTTGAGGTGGGGCGTCGATTGGCATTCCGTTGGGCATATTCTGGTCCTGGGGGGCTAGTTGCGCCCCTCCTTCGATGTATTTGTCCAGGTGGCCTGCTGCCACTAACTCCTCCAGGTGCTGTCTCAATGGTGTGCAATTTTCAGTGCGGTGACCCTTTTCTTTGTGGAAGGTGCACCGTGATCTGTCGTCATAGTCCTTCTGAGCATCCCCTAGCTTGGCTGGCCATCTGACGAAAGGCTCATCCCGTATTTCACTTAGAATTCGGTAGATCGGTTTCTTGAAGACCGTGGTTATGGCAGTGCAGACTCTTAACCATCTTTTATCCTGGTCCTCTCCGCTGTCTCGCCTGCCTCGTCCATTTTTACTCGGACGGTCTACCGTGTTGACCTTTGCTGAGGCCTTTTTCTCTGGTACTGCGGTCGTGCCAAACTTTGCTTTGGCACGTGCGCCATCCTCCTCCACCCTGATGTGCTGATGCACTCTTTCCATCAGAGCTTCCATGGTGAGGGACGGCGTCATGGTGATTGAGTCCCTTAGTCTGTTCCCGACTGGAAGGCCTCTTTTGTATTGGGCAATGGCGAGGTTGGTGGGGCAATCCCCGATCTGGTTGAAGGTCTCCCAGTAGCGACTGTTGTAGGATCTTAAGGTCTCCTTGTCACCCATGTCGATGGAAAGTAACTGGTCGATCTCCATCGGGGTTTTAGTGTTCGTTCAGAACCTTGTTACGAACGCTTCCGCCAATTGTGCCTAGGAGGCTATGCTGCCTTCTGGAATTTTTTCGAACCAAGTCAAACCTAGGTCGCCAAGGCTAGATGGGAAGAGGATGCACATCAAAGCCTCGTTTCGCCGGTATACAGCCATGACCTAGCGAAAGTGGCTCAAGTGTGAGTAGGGGTCCGTTTTTCCCTCATATGTAGTGAATTTGGGCTGAAGGAAGCCTGATGGTAGGGGCGCGTTTTCAATCGTCGGAACGAACGGTGAGGTCTGCAGCCTCGCTAATGCCTTGTCCGTCGGTTCGTAGGCAGGGCGCGGTATTGGCATTCCAACCTCGACGCTTCCATGCGTCCGAGGAGCCAACCGCTGTTAGGCGGAAACTCTGTGTGGATCGCGTGCCCTAGCATCCTCCTTCCATCGTGCCTTTTCTTCGAGCACGGTCCGTAGGTCGGATGATCTGGGCAACTCCGTCTGTCTGGATCTTGTTTGGTGCGTATGTGAGGGCCAATAGGTGCTCCCTTCAGTGCACAACCTCTCAGATCTCGTCCTCTCTGACCTGGAGTGATGAGTTCTGGAAGACTTGGATTGGGTATCGCCTGTCCTGAGACTTCTGCTCTCTGCTTGTGAGGGTGTGGTATTCCTACTACGATTTTCCAAGTGGCGAGGGGGCGTCTTGTTTGTGCGCCCCTCTCCTGTCGCCACTCCTTTTCCCTTCACCTGGCGCTTTAGAGATTCCATGTCCGCCGCCATCCGACGTATCAACTCGTCTTGCTCCTTGACGCGATCCTCCAAAGCCTGAGGATCAATTCTCCGCCTTTGTCTCTCTGGACTTTGCGAACGAGAGTGATGGGGGCTGTTAGTCCGCCTTCTCCCTCTTGTATCTCTTCTGGGATTCTGTCGTTGTGGCTCCAAGTTCGCCATAGGAGGGATCAAGGGTAGACCTTCGCGCCTCGCACCCCCTTCTGGAGTTTGTCCGTCAATGGCGGACTGTGGTAATTCTTCGTTGTGCGCCATTGGTTCTCAAGAGGAAAAGCTTGATCAAGAGGTTTGTTCTTGTCTGAATTCCCACAGACGGCGCCAATTGTACGGGAAAGAAATAAACATTCTCGTATAATCCTGTTGATCAAGTCTGCGTTCCTCTGTACGACGTCGCTTTATCACCTGAAAATACAAACGTGAGCTAGCCGGTGGGTGTGTGCCGGAAACCTCTCCGATGCCTAAGTTAGTAAGCTTGACAAATAGACAAAAGCTCCGTGTATTCAGAAAACAATGTTGTGTTACCTCTCCATAGGTGATGTTTGTGAGCTTTTATAGGTTCCGTGTGGCACAATCCTAGTAGGACTTTTACTCCTCCATGTAGAGTCCTCATAGGATTCATACTCCTGAAAGATAATGCTTATCCTTCAACACCCCCCTCACTGCTCGAACCAAGTGAGATGGTTTTATCATGGTTGGACTTCCATATGACCGAAGTAATTATGGCCATGCTGAGCCGCAGAGTAAGCCGAACTATCAATAGTTCGGTTCTTGCATTCATTGTTCTTTAGACCGAGCTACCGAATAGTAAAGTTCTGACCGGTCTAGCCATAATGCGTTATGACCGGACTAAATCCGAGACCGGACTAGCTTCAAGGTTTTCTTGGACCGGACTAACCTCAAGTATCTTCCGGACCGAAATAACTTTGAAGCCATTTTCACTCAACCTTTCGTACTATGGCCTACAACGGCCCATTTACCTAGCTCGGCTCAATTTCCATATAAATTACCCTCTCATGTATGATGTGGAGCCGCAGAGTATATATCTTATATTTATATTTTATATAAATGTATATTGATAGCTTTGGGCGAGAATATTATGCTGAAGAGTTGTGGGTTGTTTTGAGCAATCTTAGGCCCATATATTTCTTTAACCAACTTGTGGGCCTAGTTGGGGTACTGGAGTGGATTTATTTTAAATAGTAGATAATTGAAAGTTATAATTGAGACTAAAATAAATACATATTATTTTAGTTGAAAATGAGTTAAAAGTGCTTATACATATCAAAATTTTGATTAGAATGTGACAAATTAAGGGTAAAAGAGTCAAAAAATGCATAAAATTGAGTTTCAGAGGGATTGTTAATGATTTTTAAAATTTCACGACCGTGACACCCGATTCCTGATACGTACCGGCCGATACTACCGATACCGATACTCCACGATCGATACCGTTACGTTACCCGATATCGCGATTTAGAACTATGGTCAAGACTCTTGTTATGACGACCCATCAGTGTTTGCTCTATCTAGTATTATAATTACTGTTGGAAAAAAATAGTTAAAATGAGCTAGCTTTTGTTAAAAAATAGTTAAAAATAGTCCAATAAGCATGACCAAGTGGCAACTGTTCCTGCAGATTGATTAATCCTTCCAGATTCACCGTAGTTATGGAAGTATGCTTCAAGGCGAGGCTGATGAACTTAAGGTATTACATTTTCTTTGAGCATAAGAAATCTGTCTGGCATGATGTAAATAGGAAGTTTTGAAGAAATATGTACTTCTGGATTTTAGTTCTAACTTTTGTTTTGGAAATCAAGCAAATACATAATATTTGCCAATCAGGCTTTCAATTTCTCTTATAGTTAAAGTGAACTTATTCAGTGCATATAAAATGATGATGTTGCAAATTGAAGGGAGATTTTCCAGAAACTTTGAGATATATCGATTAAGTTTATAGTACACACGTGGCTTATTTCACATTGTAAAGTTGCTAAGCGGACACATTATTTTATCTGATGGAAGAGTTTTACTATTTTAATTCTAAATATTTTATCTTTCTACTTTGACCAACAATCTTTCTTAGTGCTTGAAATTTTCCTGTTTTTGCATTGGGAAAAGTGGTATTGTTGAATTGAAAAGTGGTGCTGAGTAATAGTTTGTTAGTTTTTAAAATGAGGGAAAACTTATTGAAAATAAAATGAGGGAAAACTTGATTAAGATGATTTCGACACACCGAAGACCAACAAATGCACCTAGTAAGAAGAGTGACATTGAGAATCGCAAATGGTTTCTCTCTATCATATATGCTGAGAATGTTGTATGAAGTTGAGAATATAATTACAGTAATTGTATCTATTCATGGACTTAGGTCTTTGCACTAATTGGATCCCCTTGATGAATCTCCAATGCTCAAACCTGTCCCCGGAGTAGATGATTCTGAGTAACTGAATACAGTATAATTGTGAAACCTGTATTTTTATATAATAAAAATAATATATACATTTTTAATTTTCTTAAATAATTATTCACAATATTTTGAATTTAATATTCTGTATATTTTTATACTGAAAATTTATTCAAAATAAAATAAAATAAAATATTTTTGACTTTATATTATTACTTAATATTAATTTCTGAGCCGTATGATATTTTTATTATATTTTTCTCTATATTTTTTTGTAATCAAATTACACTGAAACCTAATATTTTCTGTACTAAAATCCAATCAGAAACCATGGGCTTACTCCCCATGTTTTGTCACCTCCCACCTTCCACATGCAATCATTTTCTGTAAAGAAAATGTGGTGGACATGCAAGCTATACACCTCCCTTCTTTTTAATTTGTCTTCATCATAAATTGAGCCTAACTTTTCCTCACATTTTCTCATCTTTGGCTTCACTTCCAGTTTCATCCTTCTCTCTCTCTCCGTTTCATCTTTCTCTATCTCTCTCGGTTCTCCCTCTCCCTCCACCTCTCATTCTCAAAACTCTCTTTCTCCTTCCTTATCTATGTTTTTCCTCCTCCCCCGACCTCCATAGCCATGGCCTCAACCCATACTATCACCATCCGAACCACCAACCCGCCAACTTCACCACCATTGGCGCACCGTCGGACCACCACCACCACCATCACCTATTTCCATTATCATCTAGAACCACCATTCACAAAGTGTTGTAGGTGAAGAAAGAGAAAAAGAAGGAAGATGGAGGAGAAAGAAACAAACTTAGAGAAATTTATTTTGAAGTTCAAAAGTTGGTTTTCGGCTTACTTTCGGCATGCCAAAACCATCCATTCCGGGAAGAAGTGAGAAAAATAGGCCATGTAAGATGAAGTACGAAGTAAGTTGAAGAGATTGGCGAAAGAATGAAGTAAAACCGTTAAGAATTAAGAAAGTTATGGGGTCCGAAAGATGGTTCGAAAAAAATGTCCGAGACGGTAGGAAAATAATCTTATTTTTCGTCAAATTTTGGAGATCTGATGGCATGCAAAAAGCGACAGAACGAGGTGTGTGAGTAGTGAACCAAAAACTAGGCCGTGAGGTGAATCCAATGACAGAAAAATAAGATAAAACAGAGTTACGATGAAGAAGATACAAGCATTTGAACTGGTGACATTGAAACTAAAATTATGGGTCTTCTGTTCGTGCATGCTCCGGCTGTTGGAGAAGATGAATTGAATTTTATCCAGGGTTTCTCGGCCCATGGTGCTACGGTGCATCCTAGTAACTTTAGGTTAATTGAGTGGTCCTATGACTTTGGGGATGACCACTCTTAGGTTTTTTGACGTGTAGAATCCATTTTTGGGGTTAGATCTTTCAAATTCTAAGTCTAAGATGATGATCAACAACTAAAAGTTCTAAGAGAATCCAATGGAAGATCAACGGTGAGATCGCGTTCGATTAATGTGAAATTTCAGCAAGACGATCATGGAGCCAGGACGGTCATATCTTACGATCGGAATCATAAATCAAATTTGGATGATAAATCGTTAGCAACCTAACATAGTAAGAAAACCCTCTCAACCCTCTTATTTTTTTTTATATTTGAAATTTTCAGATTATATACATATGATAAAATGTCTAAAGTTGTAGATAGAATTTTATTTATAATTGTATAAAAATTTTATGATGGTATATTAAATATTGGTAGTCTGAAAATCATGATAATGTTGTGAAATTTGGACTTACATGTGTAGTTTATGCCTTTAAAAAGATTATTGAAGATGTTATTTGGCCCTTTAAATCTGCCAGAAAGTTGTACGAATTTTTAGACAATTTTATACTCAAAATTTGAAGATGATTTCTTTTACAAAGTTGTTGATAATGATATCTAGTTCATCCACAAAATTTTTCAACAATTATTGAGTTTTGTACGAATTTATACAGATTTTTAACCAAATCTGGAGCTATAGGCAGATTTTATTATGTGTTTGAAAAATCATAAAAAAAATTATATATTTTTTTTTGATAAATAAGCAAATTTTATTAAAAAAACATTAAGACGATGCAACCAATACAAGCAAAGAAAACCAAAACTAATCAATCACCTCATCAAGAAAATCTAAAAACGCAAATAAATCTGGATCGACCCTCCCTTCCTACCAAACTATACAAAACTATAAAAAGTCGACTTTGTAACCAAGAAACACTATGAGATACCACTAAGAAAGTACGACTATTCCGTTCCAACCAAAGCAACCACATCAAGCAGAACGGAACCAATGACCAAGCACGGCGCCTCCGCCGGCCAAGACGAACACCCCGCCAAGCCCAAAGGAAATCAAACACCGCTAGTGGCTGAACCCAAGCAATGCCAAAGAGAGAACAAACGAAGCCCTACAAACGCGAAGCCACCTGTAGACACCCCATTTTTGACCGACCTTAAGACTCAGACGTCACCGATTGAGCGCTCGGTGATGTTGCATATTGTGCTCGTTCAGAAGTCTCAGAGTCGCGGCTGCGAGCCCTGCCTCCGGACTTCCGAACCCTCTTCTGTACCTTGCCTCGGTTTGCGAACCGGACTCGGTTTTCTCCGTTTTCTTTCCTGAGGGGAGGGAGAGGTCCTGTAGACCATCTCTCAGTGGCCGTGGGCTACATTTCGTGGCCGTAGGCCATTTTGCCCATTTCGGAGCCCGGTTCCCGGTTTTCGGAGCCGTCAGGCCGTGTGCCTCGGTTCGGGACCACCCAACCATCTCTGATTCCTCCGGTTTTTGGCATGCATCTCATTTACTCCCTTTCTAGGGACACTGGGGTCTTAGATACCCACTTCGTGGCCGAATGCCGCTTTCGGTGCTTAACAGCCTATTTTCGGGACCCCGAACTGCGTGTTTTGGTCCCCGAGCATTCGTTTTGCATCGGTTTTTGTTCATTTTTGGCAGGTACCTCTGTTTTATCATCAGGAAGATCACTGGAGGGTGGGAGGCCAGCAATTGTCTCAGCAAGCAGTTATGCTCTTCCGGCGCCCCCCGGCGCCCGTTTTTCTCACTTCCGGGCTAATGTTGAACACCCTAGGGCCATTTTCTTCAAGCCAAAACCACATATTTGTGTTGTACACACATGGGAGGACCCTAAAAACATATGGCCGGCCAATAACTCCAATTGAACCTTTTGAACCCCTCTTTAAATTGGCCTACTCTCTCTCCTGTTTTAGAGTTGTCAAATTTGAACCACAGGGTTGTGATCAGGAGACATGGGAGGACACCAATACTTGGTGGCCGGCCATTAATTCAACATGACCTTTTTGCCCCTTGGCCGGCCGGCCATAGGGGGTGGCCGGCCGGCCACCTGCAGCAAAGATAGCTGGCCGGCCTTGCTCCTTGGGAGGTGTGTTTTCCAGCTGTACAGCTTTTTCCCCCAAAATATCTGATTTCGGGGGACTTAGATAGAGAGAGGGAACTTAATCCCAAGCTCTACACTTTTGCACTTACTTGCTCCTCCTTTCTTGCTTCCATACAAGCTCCAACACTCTCCTAGAAGGCTTAGAAAACTTGCCTCAAGCATACACACCCATATCCATCTCCATCTCTCTCAAACTCTCAAGTTTTGGTGCCATTTCTCCATCACTACCAAGAACCACCACCACCACTCCATTTCCAGCAGCAAAGGGAGCTTTTCAGAGGCTTAGAAGCAACATTTCTTAAGCCAAGAAGCAAAGAAAGAGTGGTCTTCAAGGGTAAGTTCTCATTTCCCTTTTTTGTAGCATTTTCTTACCTCATTTCTTAAGCCTATTTGCTTTTTGTTTTGGTGTCCGACCAGAACTGAAAAGGTCACTATTTTGAGCTTTTCTCCATGTTTGATCAAGGACTCAACCCTGTTTGAGCCCTCTATGGCACACTTGCTTCAATATCATCTTATATGCCACAATATTGCATGCTATTTCTAGCCTGAGAGTGATATGTTTTCGAGCATAATGTAAACTGTGAGTGGGCCTATTTTGAGCCCCTATTCAACATTGAATAAGGGCTCAACCCTGTTTGGCCTCTCTATCATGCACTTGCTTCATAATCTCTCATATTTACCGTAAATTTGCATGACTTGTTTGACCTACATGTATTCTGTTTTGGAGCATGTCATGAACTGTGAGTAAGCTTATTTTGTGTCCCTCTACAACATTGTAGAAGGGATCAACCTTGTTGGGGGTCTCCATGTTGTGCTTGTCTTTATATCCCTCTTTGACCCCCATTTTTGCATGCTTTTTTAAGCTTATCTAGCTTCTGTTTTCGGCCATCATTAGAACTGGAAAGAGTCATATTTTGATCTTCTTGACATATTTCATTAAGGGTCTTTTCTGGTTTGATGGATGTTAGGGGTACCTCATGTTATAGCCTGATGTATCCTCAATCTTGCATGGCATTTTTAGCATGTTTTCATACTGAGTTGGGGGATGTCATCTACTGTAATTGTTCATATTTTTAGTCCCTCATCAGTGTTGTAGAAGGGTATTTTTCCATTTGGGCATCGCATGTATCACTTGTTTCAATACCCCTCTCTTGGCCCCATTTTTGCATGCCATTGTTGTCCTATCTATGCTTACTATTTCGCCATGTTTTGTACTGTAAAAAATGTTATTTTGGGGCTTCCTTGCTACTCTTTTGCATGTCATGTCCATATTATGCATGTTTAGTATGGCTGTAGGCCATTTCGGGTGCTTAATATCGCATTTCGGGACCATTCCGTACATTTGGTGTCATTTCCCCAGCTTTCGGGACTGTTTTGCATCATTTGTGAGTGCTGAAATTCCATTTGCATGTTTGCATATCGTATTTCATGTCATTTCATGCCTTAGGGCCATCGCCTCGGTTTGCGCGCCCGTGTGCACGCATTTTGAGGCACTTCATTTTCATCCGTCGGCCTCTTATGTGAGTGTGGCTGAGGTCCACTCATGTTAGTGTAAGTCCAATTGCATTGCGTATGACATTTTATGCCTTAGTATCATTTTCTCGGTTTGCGTGCCCGTCTAGCACGCATTCCGAGACATCTCATTTTCATAGCATCGTGCATGCTAGGATTGTATTTTAGTTGCATTCATGCATATCATGCATATTGCATCGTGTTCGGGATAGGAGTTAGCCCGGGCACGGGAAACGAGGCACGTTTCGTCCTCCGAGTGACGGAACGAGTCTCAATTCCCAAGTCACCGACACTCCGGATTACCCATGATGGAGTTAGGTTTTGTTGTAGCATTCATATACATTCATCCTATATTGAGTTGTGCAATCCGACTCCTCGGCCATCATGCATCGTTATGCGTGATTGGTGGCACGAGGATCGAGGCATGCATATATTTGTGAAATACATTGCTATGCCCCTTTCCTGCTCTCTGTTGCAGCAAAATGAAGAATCAGCAACTTTTCGGAGTCTGGCACGTATTTCGAGGAAAGGTGCAAACAGAGGCTAATTGGGGCATCCCAGTGGATTTTCGAAAAGGCAGCCCAGCATATATCATTCAGCGGAAGTGAGGCAGCCCCTGGCTTGCATGCTAGTTTACAGTTTTTCTTAGTTAATTTGTTAATTAATTAGGAATTTGTATATTATTCGGACTGTATATTTCGGACTGTATTATTCTTTCATTTCGGACTGTATTATTTATTCAGACCCTCTGTGCGAGGGCATAATTGTAATAAGTGTGCGTGCGTGTGATGTATGTCTTCCAACCCCACGTCTTTCTTCCCTTTTATTTACCCGCTTATGATGGTTAGATATAGGGCATATTTCAATTAGCATACAGTGTGACAGCATGTTTGCATCATTCATCTGTTTTGCACGCACCGGGCTCGGCGCATCATACAAACTGCATTTGTATTTCAATTCCAAATTGAATACGTGTTAGCTGTAGCATTCCATATGCCATGTTTAGAATAGCCGAGCCTGCTATAGTTGCATTATTGCATGTGTTGCATTAGGCAATTCTGTGTATTTAGGATCATGCATGATTTCTAATAAGTTTCTGTCTTCGGCTTGGAGTACTCGGTGAGTTTTATGCTTTAGCATCCTTGCATGCGTGTGAGTGATTGCCATGAATAGCATGCTTACCATGAGGCTATATGCTTATGTGATATAACTGCCTTGAATGCCTGTGGGTGGAGGTTGTGTTACTTGAATTGGGACAATGCGTTGACTGTTTGTTTTAAGCCCACTAGATAGTGGCAAAATCATGTTTTCTTAAGCCCACCTGAGGGTGGCAAATCCACGTCTTAGCCTACCTGCGGGTAGCACCATCAAAACATTTTCAAACAAACAAACATGAAATGTTTTGTTCCAATTCAGGCGACTCAGTCTATACTTGTTTGCTGCGAGCATCACATAGTAACCTAGGCTAATAACCGGAATAAGAACATACAATGTTTTAAAAAACAGATATCATGGTTAGTAGAGGCCGGTCTTTGACCGGGCGAGCGGGGGTGCTCACGAAGTGACCTTCCCCAATCGTACCCAAGTTCCCGAGCCGAGGCAACTTTGGTGATGACGGACACGTGGTCTTTGGCACCGAGTCAGGGTTTCCTAAATTTCCCAAAAATAAATATTTAGGTGGCGACTCTGTATCTGGCAAAGTAGTCCATGTTTGGCACTTCTTTCAAAAAAATCTGTTTTCCAAAACGATTTGCCGGATTTGGACTCTTTGGTTCAAGATTAAGAACCGTGACACAAATCGAGTCCAAGCTGTAGCGAGGTCCCCCGCGGGCTTGTTACACCACCGAGCAATGAAGAAATAAATGATTAACTGACTCCGCATCCGCACAACACATAGAACACCGATTCACGAGAATATGACCCCGCCGCATCAAATTATCCAAAGTAAGATTCCGACCTAAAGCTACCATCCACATAAAAAAGGCAACCTTAGTCGGAACCCTCGGAACCCAAACACTTTTCCAAGGGAAGACCCAACCAGCGTCCCCTATCAAACCCTGATAAAATGAGGCTACTGTGAACCGCCCCTTGGCCCCCAACCTAGTCCAGACCAACACATCGGGGCCCACCCCGACCGTTCCCAGACCATATAAAAAACTCCACAACTCCACCAACTGAGTGACTTCCCAATCATGAACCTGGCGCCATAACTGAGTATCCCAAACTACCACACCCCCACCATCCAAATAGGAAGCCACCAAAGCATCCTGAAATGAAATTTATATTAAACCAAATCTGATAATTTCTAAGCAAAAAATGAAATTTGAGAAGTCTAGTTTCATAATAAATTTTTAGATCATGGAATTGATTTATAAATTTAAGTATGGAATTAATTTAAGAAAATGTGATAAATCTGTGTCATAAACACTCTTGGAGTTTTTAAGAATTATTTATAATTTATTTTTGGAAAATACTTTCTGAAAAATGACAATAACATGTTTATTGAGTATTCTGTAGATTTATATGAATATTAGAGTTGTATAAGTAATTTATTTATAATTGTATTTGCAAGATATACATTCTGAAAATTTTGACAGATTAAGGAGGAATTAAAAACTATCTCTTCAATTGTTTATTTATAACTTATTTTTGGGAATTTTTTCTGAAAAATGACCTAAACATATTTATTGAATATTCTGTACATTTTCACGAATTTTAGAACTGTATAAATAATTTATTTATAATTTTTATTACCTAAGGTATAACCTGAAAATTTCTGGATAGATTTAAGATCATCACTTCAATTATTTATTTGGATAAAAAAATTTAGTTATTGTGTTGGTCTAATTCATCAACTATTGTAAATTAGTAATCCATGTATGGGTGTATTGTGGTTTATTTAATATTACGCTAGTTTAATCTTATAGATTAAAAGTCCATGCATGTGTGTAATTATGATTTATTTCTTTTTTTTTTTTGGTATCTAAATTATTATTCCATACCATGGTTTAAATAAATTGTTTATTTAAATTTTGTACAATTGTTTATTATTGTGTGACATGCGTAATATTTGTTGGGATTTTAATGAGTTGGTATAACATTATTGGTGATTAAATTTTGGATTATTGCGAATATCTCAACAAGTAAAGAAACACGAAATTTAACCAATGATACATTAAATTTTAAAAGTGATGGGGTGAGCCCGGTTTAGAATCTTGCGCAAGTGAGTTGCGAACCCTAACATGGCATGTGAAGGTATTTCGGCTCTTATCGATGGAGGTGATATAAGGTTGGTAGTGTGGGTGTCACAACATAGACCGTTCCCTTGGGGCAGACCGTGATGTCACGACTCGGGTATGTAACCCTGATGCATGGGCATCATTGGTAGTTACTGTAGGTAACATTTGAATATTTGACCAAGGGGGAGTCAGAATTGCCCGTGGCTATTGCATAGCGGTTGAATGAAAATAGTGCTTCACGGGGAGTTACTTAAACTTATCTGATAAACTAAATCTATGAAAATTTAAAAGAAAAGTGGGCATTTTCCTTATGATGAAATACTGTCTCTGCTTGTCATTTTTATTTATTTATTATCAATTGTTATTATTTCAACTGATGGCATTCCTGTTATGTTTATTAAATGCTACCTGTTATTCTGTTACTACGCATTATTCATTGTGGGTATTATTATCGGGGTGGGTATTTCGGGTTGTAGTATCTTATTGAGCTCGTCGCTCATTGGCATCCTCGTTGCCCTGGTGTTTCATGCCAGGTACCAAAGAAACCAAAGGAAACACCGAGGTGTTGGAAGGCAACATTTAGCCCTGATTAGCTTGAAGCGTGCCACAGTTCCATGAACCATTTTTCTGAGTTTTCTAGTTTTTCTCTAGTTTTTTTATTTATTTATTTGTGTACTAAGACAAAGTTTTAAGTTTGACTGGAGTTGTAATTTAAGAACTTTTAGTTTTGGTGTTGTTATTTAATGGATGATGGTAAATTTGGTGGCAACATTAATGAAGATTCTTAATTAAGAAAATTGATTTTAAGTTTTGAACCTTATTATGATGTCCCCAAATTTTGGGGCGCCACAATAATTTCCTAGAATTTTATTTTATTTTCCACGAATAGGTTGATATGTGCTTGTGTGAATTTAGCTGTGATCATATCGGGACTGCCTTGTTAGCTTTTGATAAAACTCTCTCTAGAATGAACTATTATTTTGTATTGAATTTTTCTCTCTTATTATTTATATATTTTGCCCATAGGCTTACATCCTTTTATATAGAGAATGTTATACATAAGTTCAATGAATAAGATCCATGAACCTAAACAACCTTGCAATTAACTAGGTATATGAATATAATCTAGACAATATACTTAATAAATATAAAATACATGAATACAAAGAATGTATGAACTCAATGTATCCAATGCATGCAATGTATCCAATCTATCTAATGTAAATATGGCATTAATTTTAACACTCCTGTAGACGCGCCTGAACTTCCTGGGAAAATCCCGTTTTGTTCATTGGGCTCACTACAGTTCGGACTCAATGTCACGGTTCTGAATCTAATCTTGCAAAGTGCAATGCAAGATCAATAAATCACCAAAGAATCCAAATCCGGCAAATCGTTTTGAAAAACTAATTTTAGAAAGAAGTGCCAAACATGGACTGCTTTGCCAGATACAGAGTCGCCACCTAAATATTTTATTTTGAGGGAATTTAGGAAACCCTGATTCGTGCCTAAGGCCACGTGTCCGTCATCACCAAAGTTTCCTTGGCTCAGGAACTTGGGTACGATTGGGGAAGGTCATTTCATGAGCACCCCCGCTCGCTCGATCAAAGATCGGCTACTACTAAGCATGATATCTTGTTTTTGAAAACACATGTGCTCTTATTCTGGTTATTAACCTAGAATTACTATGTGATGCGCACAACATACAAGTATAGACTAGATTGCCTAAGTTGGAACAAAGCATCGCATATCCGTTTGTTTTGAAAATGGATTGAAGTTTGCTACTCGCAAGTATGCTAAAACACGGGTTTCGACGAATTATTCCAATTCAAGCAACCCAACCTTCACCCACAGGCATTCAGGCAGTTATATCACATAAGCACATAGCCTCATGGTAAGCATGCTATCATGGCAGTCACTCACACGCATGCAAGGATGCTAAAGCATAAACACTTACCGAGTGCTTCGGGCCAAAGAAAGAAGCTAATTAGAAAACATGCATTAATCCTAACTATGCTGAGATGCCTAATACAACACATGCAAGAATGCAACTAAGATAGGCTCGGCTATTCTAAGATGGCATGTGAGATGCTACAGGTAACATGTATTCAATTTGGAATTGGAATACGATGCAGTTAGCATGATGCGCCGAGCCCGGTGCATGCAAAACAGATGAATGGATGCAAACATACGAGCATAAGGATGCTAATTGAAATGTGCCCTAAAACTAACCATCATAAGCTGGTAAATAAAAGGGAGAAAGACGTAGGGTTGGAAGACATACATCACACACACGCATACTTATTACAACATTGCCCTCTCTCGGAGGTCCAAATAAATAATACAGAATCGAATTAACTAATTATTACACAACACTAGCTAATTAACAAATTAACTAAATTAGCATGCAAACTATGTAAAATGGGCTGCCTTAGCTCTGCTTTGAATGATAAAGGATGCATGCATGCTCGAGTCGCCTTGTCGGGAAATCCATCGCGATGCCCCGGCTCGCCTTTGTTTGCAATTGATTTCAGAAACTTGCACAAAGCTCCAAGGAGGTGAAACTCTACCCTGGGAATCTAGGGGGAGGCTGTCGACCAGCTATAGGCATTGGAGACCACCTACCGACCACCTTTGGTGGTGAAAACCAGAAAAGGTGGTCGGCCTGCTAGAAAACCTGGTCGGCCGACCAGTTTCTTCTCCTGGTTTCTGCATTTTCTGCAAAAAAGGCAAGAGAGAGAGAAAGAAAGGTATTTGCAACACATGTGTGCACAACCACTCTCCCCATCATTGCATAAGCTCTAGGGAGTGTAGTCCTTGATCCTCGGGCCACCAATCACGCATCTCGATGCATGATGGCCGAGGAGTCGGATTGCACGACTCAATGTGAAATGAATGCACATATAAACACATAAATGCCTATACTCCATCATGTGTTAGTCAAGAGTGTCGGCGACCGAGAATCGAGGCATGTTTCATCACTTGGAGTATGAAACGTCCCTTGTTTCCCGTGTTTGGACTAACTCCTATTCCAAACACAATGCAACAAGTAGAATGGCATGCACAATGCGACCTCAAGCATGCAATCCTAAGGCGATGCAACCAAGTCATGCAAACATGCAAATGATGACGTGCAAACATGCAAACTAGCATACGCAATGCTACGAACTAACAACGGCATACTCAATGCACATGATACTATATGTCATACACAATGCACATGCGAAAACTATCATATACAATGAAGTGAACAAGGCATGCGCAATGCAATGATCAAACATGCGACAATGTGGCATACTCAATGCTATGAACTACAACGGCATACTCGATGCAAAATGGACTTAAACCAAAATGAATGAGCCTCAGCCACACCCAAATCAGTGGCCATACATGATGAAAATGAGGCAACAAAACACATGCAAACATGCAAGATGCAAGGGCCCAAAGCCTAGGGCACAAGATACAACTGTATGAAAGCATGGAAAGGATGAAATATGGCATACAACAACACATGTTCCAGCTCTACAATGACATACAAAATGGTCCCAAATCATGCAAACAACTCATGTTATGCATGTTGAATGGCTCAAATACCGAAACTAGTGAAGTGCATTACACTAGAGGTATGCAAAGCAATGCCCAAATGAACAAACAAACCCCAAAAAGTCCCTATGCAGGCCCAAAACAGTGGCAAAATGGACTAAGATGATGGCTTGAAATGCACAAAAATGAAGCTCATGCAATGGCCCACAAATGAGGTATACAAGCACAACTCTCAAACGCATTTAAAGAGTGGAAAACATGGGAACATGGCACAAGTATAGACTCTGAAATAACATGCTCAATGATGCAAAGACATGGAAATACCTCAAGTTAAGCATACAAGGGGCTCCAAAACTCAAGGCTAGGCAAGGATATTACACTACAAGTATGCATGGAAAGCATCATTCGACCAAGAGGCCTCAAAATAGAGCTAAGGCAGCCTAAAATATGAACAAAATCAGTTTGAAGTATGGCCAAAATATGCTAGAATAGAGGGCCAAAACAACATGCATTATGAGCTAGTGAACATGAGTTACACTACAAACACATGAAGCATGTGAAGGACTACCAAACCAAGCAAAAACAGAGTCATGGAATGCCAAATGATGGCCAAAAACCCACTGAAACATGACCAATAAATCCAAGAATGACATGCTCCTTTGGTAAGCCATGAAAGGGATTACTCTACACATGCAAGAAGCAAGCAAAAGGGGACCAAACCAGCCATGGTCAGAGCCTAGGCAGGTCCTAGAAGTCACCAAAAAGTGTCTGAACTAGGCCTACAAATGGTATAAACATATGCTCCTTTGGTAGGCCAAAAATGCTAGTAAACAAGACAACAAGAGAGAGGGTCACCCCTCTCTGATTTAGGCCCTCAAAACCACATGCTCACCACTGAAAATCCATTGGATTTCAGTGGTAGGAAGGCCAAGCAAAGATTAAATCAAAGGCTTTAGGGCATGGCACAAAACAAGGCTATTTAAAGCATGCAAAAGGGTAGATGACCTTCAACACCAAAATAGTCTTAAACAAACCTCAAAGGGACCTCAAAACAAGACTTTTTTCAGTTGACAACAAAGCTCAAATAAGCATGCAAGTTTGGCTAAGAGAGTGATCAAGACAAAGCTTTAAAAGAGGGAAAAGAGATTACCCTTGAAGCTCGGCAAAACTAGCAACTTCTCTAGCCTAAAACCAACTCTTTAACATCTGAAAATACCCTCTAAGAACCTCAGATCAATGGTGGAGGTGTGTGGCTATGAGGTGTGGTGCAATAGGCCAAGAACAATGCACTTTTTGAACCCAAAATGAAGAGATATAGAGAGATATATATCTTGTCTTAGCAAAAATTTTTGGAACCTGGTATAAGGAGAGGGAGGCCCTCTCTGATAGAGGAGCAAAGATTCAAGCTTTCTCAAGAAGCTAGAGCAAAGGTTCAAGCTGCCTCAAGAAGCTAGAGCAAGGGTTCAAGTTTCCTCAAGAAGCTAGAACAAGGGTTCAAGCTTCCTCAAGAAGCTAAAGCAAGGGTCCAAATCCTCCATACACATGTATGGAGGATCAAGTCTGTGCCTTCCAGCTGGCACAGCTGGCATGCATTCAGACAGACAAAACAGGAGGAATCTGGCCGACCAGAAAGGGTGGTCGGCCGACCAGGGTAAGTGGTCTCCCAAAACAAAGGGTGGTCGGCAGCTCCATTTGGTGGTCTCCATTTTGAAAGCAAGCTAGTGGTGTGGTGGGAGACCAGCAAATGTGGCCCAAAGACCAAGAAAACCAGCTTCCCGACAAGAAAACTAGATGGCGGGGAGAAAGGTGGTCTCCAAGAGAAAAGGTGGTCTCCCACCCTTTTACCACCTTCCAAACAATGAAAACAAGGTTCATGCTAAAAATGAACCAACACCGATGCAAAACGAGGGTTCGAGGGGCAAAACGCGCTGCCGGATGCCCCGAAAATAGGCTGTTAAGCACCAAAAGTGGCGTGCGACCATAAAGGTGGTCTCCCGGGCCGCAGTGTCCCTCTAGACAGAGGAAACAAGGTGTGTGCCAAAAACCGTGCCAACCGGAGAATGTTAAGCGGTCCCGAACCGAGGCGCGCGGCCGATGGCTCCGAAAACTAGAAACTGGTCTCCAAACGGGAACAGTGGCCTACGACCACGAAAAGTAGCCTACAGCCACTGAGAGATGGTCTACAAGACCTCTCCCTCCCTCCGGGAAGAGAAAGCAAGACCTGGTCTGCAAGCCGAGGCAAAGCATAAAAGGGTCCCGAGGTCCGGGGGTAAGGACCTCAGCCGAAACCCCGAAACCTCAGAACGAGCACAACATGCGCAATCAACGAGCGCTCAATCGATGACGTCTGAGTCTTAAGGTCGGTCAAAAATGGGGTGTCTACAGTTGCCTCTGTTTGACAGAACTCGAAAGTCATAAGTGACGGGAGTGAATGTCAAAGCCTAGAGACAACCCATTTTTGACAAGGCCGAAGACTTAGACAAACAGGCGAGATAAACAAAGAGATGTGCTCGCAGGTAGGGGCAAAATGCAAAGGGGTATGCACAAAGCCGAACATAACTTATGATCATGCAAAGCACGCTGTAATGAAGCAAATATACACAATAAATGCAATAGTTTAAGTGAATGTTATGCAAAGCAAGTAAACACGAGCCAAACCACATCTCATGCAGAAAGGATGTAAGAAAATCATACAATTCTCACTGCGTCTCACGCGGAGAAGGCTAAAAGTGACTACCGAGAACACCCGGAGTCTCAAACGAAACAACTCTCATTGTATCAAACGCAAAAGAAGAAAGCGAACAAATGGACACCGGAACGCATCTGAGTGCATGAAATCGAAGACGTCCTAACGCACCACATGCGAGAGGAGAAAAGGTATGAATGAACATCGGAACTCATCCGAGTGTTCGAAACCGAAGATGTCCTAACGCACCGCATGCGAGAGGAGAAAAGGTATGAATGAACACCGGAACTCATCCGAGTGTTCGAAACCGAAGATGTCCTAACGCACCGCATGCGAGAGGAAAAAAGGTATGAATGAACACCAGAACTCATCCGAGTGTTCGAAACCGAAGATGTTCTAACGCACCGCATGCGAGAGAAAAAAAGGTATGAATGAACACCGGAACTCATCCGAGTGTTCGAAACCGAAGATGTCCTAACGCACCACATGGGAGAGGAGAAAAGGTATGAAAGAACACCGGAACTCATTTGAGTGTTCGAAACCGAAGATGTTCTAACGCACCGCATGCGAGAGGAGAAAGGGTATGAATGAACACCGGAACTCATCCGAGTGTTCGAAACCGAAGATGTCCTAACGCACCGCATGCGAGAGGAGAAAAGGTATGAAAGAACACCAGAACTCATCCGAGTGTTCGAAACTGAAGATGTCCTAACGCACCGCATGCAAGAGGAGAAAAGGTATGAAAGAACACCGAAACTCATCCGAGTGTTCGAAACCGAAGATGTCCTAACGCACCGCATACGAGAGGAGAAAAGGTATGAATGAACACCAGAACTCATCCGAGTGTTCGAAACCAAAGATATCCTAACGTACCGCATGTGAGAGGAGAAAAGGTATGAAAGAACACCGGAACTCATCCGAGTGTTCTAAACCGAAAATGTCCTAATGCACCGCATGCGAGAGGAGAAAAGGTATGAAAGAACATCGGAACTCATCCGAGTGTTCGAAACCGAAGATGTCCTAACGCATCGCATACGAGAGGAGAAAAGGAATGAACACCGGAACTCATCCGAGTGTTCGAAACCGAAGATGTCCTAGCGCACCGCATGCGAGAGGAGAAAATGTATGAATGAAGACCGGAACTCATCCGAGTGTTCGAAACCGAAGATGTCCTAACGCACTGCATGCGAGAGGAGAAACGGTATGAAAGAACACCGGAACTCATCCGAAGATGTCCTAACGCACCGCATGCGAGAGGAGAAAATGTATGAATGAACACCGAAACTCATCCGAGTGTTCGAAACCGAAGATGTCCTAACACACCGCATGCGAGAGAAGAAAAGGTATGAAAGAACACCGGAACTCATCCGAGTGTTCTAAACGGAAGATGTCCTAACACACCGCATGCGAGAGGAGAAAAGGTATGAAAGAACACCGGAACTCATCTGAGTGTTCGAAACTGAAGATGTCCTAACGCACCGCATGCGAGAGGAGAAAAGGTATGAATGAAGACCGGAACTCATCTAAGTGTTCAAAACCGAAGATGTCCTAATGCATCGCATACGAGAGGAGAAAAGGTATGAAAGAACACCGGAACTCATCCGAGTGTTTGAAACCGAAGATGTCCTAACGCACCGCATGCGAAAGGAGAAAAGGTATGAAAGAACACCGTAACTCATCCGAGTGTTCGAAACCGAAGATGTCCTAACGCACCGCATGCGAGAGGAGAAAAGGTATGAATGAACACCGGAACTCATCTGAGTGTTCGAAACCGAAGATGTCCTAACGCACCACATGCGAGAGGAGAAAAGGTATGAAAGAACACCGGAACTCATCCGAGTGTTCTAAACCGAAGATGTCCTAACGCACCGCATGCGAGAGGAGAAAAGGTATGAAAGAACACCGGAACTCATCCGAGTGTTCGAAACCGAAGATGTCCTAACGCCCCGCATGCGAGAGGAGAAAATGAATGAACACGGAACTCATCCGAGTGTTCGAAACCGAAGATGTCCTAGCGCACCGCATGCGAGAGGAGAAAAGGTATGAATGAAGACCGGAACTTAATAGGTGCAATAAGTTAGCAACATATGTTCAGAGCTATATCAAACGCGGACACGTATAACGCCGATGGAAAAGTGCATAGTAATGCAAGCGAAACATGCGTGACGACGTAAGTAAAGTATGGGTGCATGGCAATGCCAGTGAAATGTGCACAACAATGCAAGTAGTGTGCATAACAATGCGAAAGGGATGCATAACAATGCAACCTAAGTGTGCGCATAACAATGCGGTGCACCAACAAGTGCAAGTAAGGTGCGCAACATAGCGCGAACAATGCAATGCACTGACAAGTGCGGGTAAGGCGCGCAAGATAGCGCGATAAAATGCATACACAATATAACAAAACAGTGTAAATGATATACAATGTAACGAAACAATGCAAATGATATGCAATGTATTTGAGATGATCAAACCACAAGCAGTACAAAACCACACAAATATCAGAAATGGGTGGAGATGCAACATCAGACTACTTTTAACATAGAAAAGGCAGTGGGCACGAGCCGAACGACGCCTAACACAGGCTAAGTGCCTGCATCTTCAGTACTGGCCTCAGCCCAGCATGGATGCTTACACATAACAGAACCGTGTTTCAACGTGAAAGGGGTGCGAGCACATGCAAAACTATGTGTTTCGCAGAGATACCACAAAGTACAAGTAATTGGGTGGTACGATACAAGTGAGGAATGATCTGCTACGGAAAGATCGTGATCCTACATGCTGAATGCGACAAACTAAAATATGATGCAATGGATGCAATGGATGAAGTGAATAAGGTGCGCGGCCAGACCATATTTTGCCTAGAAAAGGCATAGACACAAAACAAACCACGTCTAACATAGAAATGGTGTCGTCACCCTCAAACCACAATTCCCTTAGCGGTGTGGGCGCGTATACATAATCACATAACCACGCTTTAACGCGAAAAGTATGGGCATATGCTAGACTAAGTTTAACATGGAAAGGATGCAAGCAATACAATGGATATGCAGTACAGGCATGCAACATATTCTATATGCAATGCAATAGACATACTAGATGATGTAGTAGTTAGGAAGCGAAGTACCTTACAGGAGCAATTGGCAATGACCTGCCGTATGCTGCTGGGGACCTTCCCCTTCTTTTCGGTTGAACTGCAGGTACTACTTTTCTCCCTGACTATGGTTGCAGCTTTCCCTATTCTCCAACAGGGTGACAGACTAGGTTGGTTCAGTATCCAGAATTTAGGCGCATACACATGCTATCTCAATCTATGGGGCTGCCATATAGATTTCAAGCCGAGGATATACCCCTGGGTATTTAAACCAGACTTTAGTCTCAGAAATCCCGAACCTTTGAGTTCTAGGCATGAGTCGTTCGAACTCTAGTTTTCACCGTCTCAGTTGGTCTCCTAGGAACTCACCGCAAACACAGGCAGGTGGCTATACCAGACCACCGGAAGTCGTTCGGGCACGACAAACACCAAAGGAATTGCACCTTTAGAGGATTTAAGGTCTCCTAGACCAAAGGATTTGAGGTCTCCTAGACCAGGGAGTGCACAAGACAGTGCGAATGATACAAAAATATAATGTGCACAAGACAGTGCGATGCAGGTAAGGTGTGGTGCGCAAGGTAGCGCGAGTACAAACTGCACAAAACAGTGCGATGCGCAAGAAAGCACGAGTGTAAACTGCACAAAACAGTGCGATGCGCAAAATAGTGTAATAAAATGCATGCACAATGCAAGTAAGGTGCACAAAATAGCGCGATAAAATGCATGCACAATGCAAGTAAGATGCATAACAATGCAAGGTAGACGTGCGTGATAATGCAACGAGTAGTATGCATAACAATGCGCTTAAAATGTGCATAACAGTGCGAGAAAGGTGTGCATAACGATGCATTTTACATTTCTTGCACACTTCATGCTTTCACAGCATACAAGTATAGACTAGATTGCCTAAGTTGGAACAAAGCATCGCATATCCGTTTGTTTTGAAATGGATTGAAGTTTGCTACTCGCAAGTAGGCTAAAACACGGGTTTTGACGAATTATTCCAATTCAAGCAACCCAACCTTCACCCACAGGCATTCAGGCAGTCATATCACATAAGCACATAGCCTCATGGTAAGCATGCTATCATGGCAGTCACTCACACGCATGCAAGGATGCTAAAGCATAAACACTTACCGAGTGCTCCGAGCCAAAGAAAGAAGCTAATTAGAAAACATGCATGAATCCTAACTATGCTGAGATGCCTAATGCAACACATGCAAGAATGCAACTAAGATAGGCTCGGCTATTCTAAGATGGCATGTGAGATGCTACAGGTAACATGTATTCAATTTGGAATTGAAATACGATGCAGTTAGCATGATGCGCCGAGCCCGGTGCATGCAAAACAGATGAATGGATGCAAACATACGAGCATAAGGATGCTAATTGAAACATGCCCTAAAACTAACCATCATCAGCTGGTAAATAAAAGGGAGAAAGACGTGGGGTTAGAAGACATACATCACACACACGCACACTTATTACAACATTGCCCTCTCTCAGAGGGTCCGAATAAATAATACAGAATCGAATTAACTAATTATTACACAACACTAGCTAATTAACAAATTAACTAAATTAGCATGCAAACTATGTAAAATGGGCTGCCTCAGCTCTGCTTTGAATGATAAAGGATGCATGCATTCTCGAGTCGCCTTGTCGGGAAATCCATCGCGATGCCTCGGCTCGCCTTTGTTTGCAATTGATTTCAGAAACTTGCACAAAGCTCTAAGGAGATGAAACTCTACCCTGAGAATCTAGGGAGAGGCTGCCGACCAGCTATAGGCATTGGAGACCACCTACCGACCACCCTTGGTGGTGAAAACCAGAAAAGGTGGTCGGCCTGCCAGAAAATCTGGTCGGCCGACCAGTTTCTTCTCTTGGTTTCTGCATTTTCTGCAACAAAGGCAAGAGAGAGAGAAAGCAAGGTATTTGCAACACATGTGTGCACGACCACTCTCCACATCATTGCATAAGCTCTAGGGAGTGTAGTCCTTGATCCTCGGGCCACCAATCACGCATCTTGATGCATGATGGCTGAGGAGTCGGATTGCACGACTCAATGTGAAATGAATGCACATATAAACACATAAATGCCTAAACTCCATCATGTGTTAGTCAAGAGTGTCGGCGATCGAGAATCGAGGCACGTTTTATCACTTGGAGTATGAAACGTCCCTCGTTTCCTGTGTTTGGACTAACTCTTATTCCAAACACAATGCAACAAGTAGAATGGCATGCATAATGCGACCTCAAGCATGTAATCCTAAGGCGATGCAACCAAGTCATGCAAACATGCAAAGGATGACGTGCAAACATGCAAACTAGCATACGCAATGCTACGAACTAACAACGGCATACTCAATGCACATGATACTATATGTCATACACAATGCACATGCGAAGACTATCATATACAATGAAGTGAACAAGGCATGCGCAATGCAATGATCAAACATGCGACAATGCGGCATACTCAATGCTATGAACTACAACGACATACTCGATGCAAAATGGACTTAAACCAAAATGAGTGGGCCTCAGCCACACCCAAATCAGTGGCCATACATGATGAAAATGAGGCAACAAAACACATGCAAACATGCAAGATGCAAGGGCCCAAAGCCTAGGGCACAAGATACAACTGTATGAAAGCATGGAAAGGATGAAATATGGCATACAACAACACATGTTCCAGCTCTGCAATGACATACAAAATGGTCCCAAATCATGCAAACAACTCATGTTATGCATGTTGAATGGCTCAAATACCGAAACTAGTGAAGTGCATTACACTAGAGGTATGCAAAGCAATGCCCAAATGAACAAACAAACCCCAAAAAGTCCCTATGCAGGCCCAAAACAGTGGCAAAATGGACTAAGATGATGGCTTGAAATGCAAAAAAATGAAGCTCATACAATGGCCCACAAATGAGGTATACAAGCACAACTCTCAAATGCATTTAAAGAGTGGAAAACATGGGAACATGGCACAAGTATAGGCTCTGAAATAACATGCTCAATGATGCCAAGACATGGAAACACCTCAAGTTAAGCATACAAGGGGCTCCAAAACTCAAGGCTAGGCATGGATATTACACTACAAGTATGCATGGAAAGCATCATTCGACCAAGAGGCCTCAAAACAGAGCTGAGGCAGCCCAAAATATGAACAAAATCAGTTTGAAGTATGGCCAAAATATGCTAGAATAGAGGGCCAAAACAACATGCATTATGAGCTAGTGAACATGAGTTACACTACAAGCATATGAAGCATGTGAAGGACTACCAAACCAAGCAAAAAAAGAGTCATGGAATGCCAAATGATGGCCAAAAACCCACTGAAACATGACCAATACATTCAAAAATGACATGCTCCTTTGGTAAGCCATGAAAGGGATTACTCTACACATGCAAGAAGCAAGCAAAAGGGGACCAAACCAGCCATGGTCAGAGCCTAGGTAGGTCCTAGAAGTCACCAAAAAGTGCTTGAACTAGGCCTCCAAATGGTATAAACATATGCTCCTTTGGTAGGCCAAAAATGTTAGTAAACAAGACAACAAGAGAGAGGGTCACCCCTCTCTGATTTAGGCCCTCAAAACCACATGCTCACCACTGAAAATCTACTAGATTTCAGTGGTAGGAAGGCCAAGCAAAGATTAAATCAAAGGCTTTAGGGCATGGCACAAAACAAGGCTATTTAAAGCATGCAAAAGGGTAGATGACCTTCAACACCAAAATAGTCTTAAACAAACCTCAAAAGGACCTCAAAACAAGACTTTTTTCAGTTGACAACAAAGCTCAAATAAGCATGCAAGTTTGGCTAAGAGAGTGATCAAGACAAAGCTTTAAAAGAGGAAAAAGAGATTACCCTTGAAGCTCAGCAAAATCAGCAACTTCTCCAGCCCAAAACCAACTCTTTAACCTCTGAAAAGACCCTCCAAGAACCTCAGATCAATGGTGGAGGTGTGTGGCTATGAGGTGTCGTGCAATAGGCCAAGAACAATGCACTTTTTGAACCCAAAATGAAGAGATATAGAGAGAGATATATATCTTGTCTTAGCAAAATTTTTTGGAACCTGGTATAAGGAGAGGGAGGCCCTCTCTTATAGTGGAGCAAAGATTCAAGCTTCCTCAAGAAGCTAGAGCAAAGGTTCAAGCTTCCTCAAGAAGTTAAAGCAAGGGTCCAAATCTTCCATAAACATGTATGGAGGATCAAGTCTGTGCCTTCCAGCTGGCACAGCTGGTATGCACTCAGACAGACAAAACAGGAGGAATCTGGCCGACCAGAAAGGGTGGTCGGCCGACCACTTCCCTGGTTGGCCGACCAGGGTAAGTGGTCTCCCAAAACAAAGGGTGGTCGGCAGCTCTATTTGGTGGTCTCCACTTTGAAAGCAAGCTAGTGGTGTGGTGGGAGACCAGCAAATGTGGCCCAAAGACCAAGAAAACCAGCTTCCCGACAAGAAAATTGGTTGGCAGGGAGAAAGGTGGTCTCCAAGAGAAAAGGTGGTCTCCCACCCTTGTACCACCTTCCAAACAATGAAAACAAGGTTCATGCCAAAAATGAACCAACACCGATGCAAAACGAGGGTTCGGGGGGCAAAACGCGCGGCCAGGTGGCCCGAAAACAGGCTGTTAAGCACCAAAAGTGGCGTGCGACCACAAAGGTGGTCTCCCGGGCCGCAATGTCCCTCTAGACAGAGGAAACAAGGTGTGTGCCAAAAACTGTGCCAACCGGAGAATGTTAAGCGGTCCCGAACCGAGGCGTGCGGCCGACGGCTCTGAAAATCGGAAACTAGTCTCCAAACGGGAACAGTGGCCTGCGACCACAAAAAGTAGCCTACGGCCACTGAGAGATGGTCTACAAGACCTCTCCCTCCCTTCGGGAAGAGAAAGCAAGACCTGGTCCGCAAACCGAGGCAAAGCATAAAAGGGTCCCGAGGTCTGGGGGTAAGGACCTCAGCCAAAACTCCGTAACCTCAGAATAAGCACAACATGCGCAATCACCGAGCGCTCAATCGATGACGTCTGAGTCTTAAGGTTGGTCAAAAATGAGGTGTCTACAACTCCCCCTTAATGTCATATTGTGTGACACCCAACATTTCTTCAAAAGTTTTATCAACTCCAAGAAATATAAGGGGTCTTAGTGATGTGTATGCAATATGCAATTTATGTATTGTTGAACTTGAAAATTTTGAGAAGAACAAAACTTGGGAGTTAGTGGAGAAACTGAAAGAAAAAGAAATAATTGGTGTGAAGTGGATTTTCAAAACAAAGTTCAATCCGGATGGCTCTATTCAAAAGAAGAAAGCAAGACTTGTGGCAAAAGGGTATTCACAACAACCTGGAATTGATTTCCAAGAAACTTTTGCTCCTGTGGCTCGACTTGATACAATTAGAGCTATCATTGCTTTGGCGACTCAAAAGGGTTGGTTCTTGCACCAACTTGATGTAAAATCAGCATTTTTGAATGGAAAATTAGAAGAAGAGGTGTATGTTGATCAACCTCAAGGCTTTGTTGTCAAAGGCAAAGAAGATAAAGTGTACAAGTTGAAGAAGGCTTTATATGGCCTAAAGCAAGCACCCCGGGCATGGTATAGTGAAATTGATGCTTACTTCAATGAAAATGGTTTTCAAAGAAGCAAAAGTGAGCGAACTTTGTACATCAAGAGGCAAGGTACAACCGGTATTCTCATTGTTTCACTTCATGTTGATGATTTGGTTTTTACCGGTAATGATGAAAAATTGATTGAAGATTTTAAAAGGGAGATGATGAAGAAATATGAAATGAGTGATTTGGGGCTATTGCATCATTTTTTAGGCATTGAAATCTACCAAAACAATAGTGGTGTTTTTATTTGCCAAAAGAAGTATGCTAAATTCTTGAGAAATTCAAAATAAAGAATTGCAAAGCAGTTGCTACTCCCTTGATTGTGAATGAAAAGTTGTCAAAGGAAGATGGAAGCAAAAGCATCTTTATTATAGAAGTTTGGTTGGAAGTTTGTTGTACTTAACTGTTACAAGACCAGACATCATGTATGCTACAAGTTTATTGTCTCGGTTTATGCACAGTCTAAGCCAAATTCATTTTGGGGTTGCAAAAAGAGTGTTGAGATACATTCAAGGTACACTTAATTATGAAATTTTTTATGAGAAATTTGTTGATGCAAAGTTACTTGGATTTTGTAATAGTGATTGGGCCGGATGTGTTGATGATATGAGAAGCACTTCTGGGTATGCATTTTCTCTTGGATCGGGTGTAATTTCATGGTCATCCAAGAAATAACAAACTGTGGCACAATCATCTGCTGAGGTTGAATATATTTCAGCATCATTGGCAACTACACAAGCAATTTGGCTAAAAAGAATTTTGGATGATTTTGGTGAGAAGCAAGGTGAAGCTACTCCAATTATGTGTGATAACAAGTCTGCTATTGCTCTGGCAAAGAATCCCGTCTATCATTCTCGTACCAAACACATTGCTATCAAACATCATTTCATTAGAGAAGCTGTGGAAGATGATGAGATTCAAATCAAGTATTGCAAGACTGAAGATCAAGTTGCAGACATCTTCACCAAAGCTTTACCAAGGGACAAGTTTGAATTTTTTAGAGAAATGTTGGGTGTCACACAATATGGCATTACGGGGGAGTGTTAAGATTAATGCCATATTTACATTAGATACATTGGATACATTGCATGCATTGGATACATTGAGTTCATACATTCTTTGTATTCATGTATTTTTATATTTATGTATTTTATATTTATTAAATAAATTGTCTAGATTATATTCATGTACCTAGTTAATTGTAAGTTTGTTTAGGTTCATGGATCTTATTCATTGAACTTATGTATAACCTTCTCTATATAAAAGGATGTAAGCCTATGAGAAAAATATATGAATCAATAAGTGAGAAAAATTCAATACAAAACATAGTTCATTCTAAAGAGAGTTTTATCAAAAGCCTACAGAAGTGGTATCAAGATGCAAGATGCAAGATGCAATTTATGCATCTAATGTATGTAATGTATCTAATGTAAATATGGCATTAATTTTAACACTCCCCCTTAATGCCATATTGTGTGACACCCAACATTTCTCTAAAAAATTCAAACTTGTCCCTTGGTAGAGTTTTGGTGAAGATGTCTGCAACTTGATCTTTAGTCTTGCAATACTTGATTTGAATATCATCATCTTCCACAGCTTTCTTCCATGCTTCATCTCTAATTGCCTCTTCAAAATTTTCAGGTTCAACAATGCATAGATTGCATCTTGCATACACATCACTAAGACTCCTTATATTTCTTGGAGTTGAACTTGGAGATGAAGAACTTGAACTTGAACTTGGAGAAAATTGTGAACTAGCAATTGGTGACCCTCTTTGTGGAGATTCAAGAGTTGCAACATCTTCAACTTGTGGACTTTCTGATTCTTCGTTGAAAGCAATGCTTTAATCTTGGACTTTCTTTTCTTTCCAATCAAAAAGACGCCTTCTCATCAAAGAGAACATCTCTACAAATAATTACCTTCTTTTGATCCAAACTGAAGAGTCTATAGCGTTTGGATTTCGAGCTATAACGCACAAAGATGCATTTCTTACTATTTTCATCAAGCTTGTGCCTCACTTCTTTTGAAACATGAGCATAACAAATACAACCAAACACCTTCGAGTGATTCACCGATAGTTTCCTTCCACTCCAAGCTTCAAATGGAGTTTTGTCCTTAAGAGCTTTTGTAGGACATCTATTCATCAAGTAAACTGCTGTATACACGGCCTCACCCCAAAAAGTTTTGGGTAGCCCTTTCTCATGTAGCATAGACTTGGACATCTGCTCTATGGTTCGATTCTTCCTTTCCGCCACACCATTTTGTTGTGGAGTGTACCCAACAGTCAATTGCCTTTCTATTCCAATATCTTCACAAAATTTCATAAACTCATTTGATTTGTATTCTTTGCCTCTATCACTTCTCAATACTTTCATCAAACAACCACTTTGTCTTTCAACAAGATTTTGAAATTTCTTAAAGATAGAGAAAACTTCACTCTTTTGTCTCATGAAATACACCCACGCCATTCTAGTAAAATCATCAATGAAGATAATGAAATACTTGTTACCTCCGTGAGTTGGTGTATCCATGGGTCCGCACACATCGGTATGGACAAGCTCCAGTGGTGCTTTAGCTCTCCATGCTTTGTCCTTTGGAAATGACTCCCGATGATACTTTCCAAGTGCACAACCTTCACAAATATGTTGCACTTCATAAATGGTCGGCAACCCAAAAACCATATTCTTTTGTTGTAGATGCTTCAAGCTTTGAAAATTCAAGTGCCCAAATCTTCTATGCCAAAGCTAAAATGTTACAATTGCAACAAATTTGGGCATGTCAAGAAGGATTGCCAATAGAAGTTTTCCTCTATACTCTTTCTGAAGAATATCCCATGCCTCCTTCGCTTTTATTTCATTGATAATTCTTGGAAAGATTGCTTCTGAAACTCCTTGTTGAATAAAAGAGAGAGCCTTTGAATCCTTCTTCCTTTGCTCTTTTAATTGGTTCTTTTGGGGATTTGTCAAAACTCCTTCATCTTCAGGTTCCTCGAACCCATTTTCAACAAGATCCCAAAGATCCGTATAGACAAAAATAGTTCTCATTTTCACATACCAAAAATCAAAAATTTCACCATTAAAGATAGGAGTAGATACATTTTGGTTGTTGGGATTCGCCATGGACGTCAGTTTGTTCTTGTTTGGGGCTTGTTTTCCCAAATCCAATCTCTACGCCCAGCTTGTTCTTGACCCAACCAAAGCTTTGATACCACTTCTATTAGCTTTTGATAAAACTCTCTCTAGAATGAACTATTATTTTGTATTGAATTTTTCTCTCTTATTATTCATATATTTTGCCCATAGGCTTACATCCTTTTATATAGAGAAGGTTATACATAAGTTCAATGAATAAGATCCATGAACCTAAACAACCTTGAAATTAACTAGGTACATGAATATAATCTAGACAATGTACTTAATAAATATAAAATACATGAATACAAAGAATGTATGAATTCAATGTATCCAATGCATGCAATGTATCCAATGTATCTAATGTAAATATGGCATTAATTTTAACATGCCTTCCTAGCATTGTATCTACATCAATGCCCAATTTACATATTCATTGGATTGTAAGTAATTCCCCTCTAAGTTCTATCACAAGCATCTTTTTTCCCTCTTTTTTCATCGGTTGGGGGGTTGGTAGGGCTGTTAGGTCATTGTGAGAACCCGAATATAAAAATCAAGTAAATAATTAAATAATAATATTACAATCTCAAATATTTTGGTGGTGAATCCTAAAGTGTAAATTAAATATAATTGGAGGATCTTTTAATTAATTTTAAATCAAAAATAAATTTATGGTGAAAGTATTTAATTTAGAGGTAAGATTTATTATTTAAAAAAAAATAGAATAGAGGGCGTGCCTTGAATTCTTGACCAGAAGGATTATAAATAAGACTCTTACCATTTGAGTTGCATATAACTTATATATATATATAGTATATTTACCTATTTATTTGACCTATGTGTGCCCACCACTAGTATAAAATAAAATAAACACAAATCCTACTCTCTTATTTGTTCACCACCAATATAGCAGCAGCCGTGAGGAGGAAGAGAGAGAGAGAGAGAGAGAGAGAGAGAAGGGTTGCTTCCAAAGGAGATTGAAGGAAGGAGCAAGAAAGTACATTATATATATTCACGTATGCCATTGTTTCTTTTAGGTAACGCTATGGCGTATTCATTTAATTGCTGAGATTATTGTCTTGTGAGGGTGAATGATGGTGGTGTGAAAAATTAATGGTTGGTGATGGGAGGTTTTGGGTGTAGTTGATTTCTTTTGAAAGCAAGAAGTGGATATTGTGGACGTAACTATGGTGCTAGGTATATTATTTGGGGCTGCAAATATTAGTGCATGAGTGACCCCATAATAATAGTCTAGTCTTGGCTTACCTTTTGTACTATAACAATCTTTGTGTATATATTTCGTTTTAAAGAAATCTGAAAGTAAATTAAGGAGCATAACTTGTGCTTAAATGGTGGGTGGATATCTTTAGAATTCTGCACATAATCACAAACCTTAAAAATCAAGAAAACATAGTAAGAGGATGAATTTTAAACTGAAATTTTTACAGTAGATTAATCACATATTGAATTTTATATATGAATTTTCTCATAATTTTTGGGAGTCAAAATCCATATAAACTAATTCATTCAAATCTGTCCAAAAAATTGATTTAAAACAGTAAGTTCGGGAGCATCGTTCTCTTTGGGTATAAATCCGAAAATTATCAAATCAGCTTCATTAGAACCGGTTACGAGTCTATTTTCTTAGATTTTTGGCCTTGCATTGATTTATCGTGTATACTAAGAGAACCATTATTTTACACAAACCCCATGAGCGGTAAATAATCATCGCAATTATCTCTCCACTCCAAATTGTGCAGAGATACGTAGCTTTCTAGGCCTTGTTGGTTATCACAAACGGCTTGTGAAAGGATTCTCCCGTATTGCTTTGCCACTTACCAATCTCACCAAGAAAGGGGTAAAGTTTGAGTGGAATGATGATTGTGAGCGTAGCTTCCAAGAGTTCAAACAGAGGTTGACACCAGCTCCAATCCTTGCCTTACCTACAGATGGTGGTGGTTTTGTGATTTATAGTGATGCTTCACGATAGGGTTTAGGATGTGGGCTTATACAGCATGGGAAGATGATTGCTTATGCATCACGACAGTTGAAAGTACATGAGAGAAATTATCCTATACACGACTTGGAGTTAGCAGCAGTGATTTTCGCTTTTAAGATCTGGCAACATTATTTGTATGGAGAGTCATGTGAGATTTATACAGATCATAAGAGTTTGAAGTATATTTTCACACAGAATGAACTAAATTTGAGGCAAAGAAGATGGCTTGAGTTACTAAAAACTACGATGTGAATATTTTATATCATCCGGGGAAGGCAAATGTAATTGCAGATACCTTGAGTAGGAAGGTCGCAGTTGGAGATGTAGCTGCTTTGTCTATTGAGAGTTGTTTGGTGGAAGACATGAGATGCTTGAGGCTTGAGGTTGTTACACTTGGTTATAGGGCTTATTGTAGTCAATTGACAGTTCAGCCGACCTTGAGAGAACGGATTCGTTTAGCTCAGGAGATTGACCCCCAGTGTGAGCGTATTCAAGGAGAGATGGCAGAGGGTAAGCATGTAGACTTTGTAGTTAGTGATGATGGGTTGCTTAGATTCTGCAGCCGAATTTGTGTTCCTACTAGTGGTGATTTGAGGAAGGAGATTATGACGGAGTCACATAGTTCTAGTTATATTCATCCTGGAAGCACTAAGATGTATCGGGATCTTCATGAACATTTTTGGTGGAATGGTATGAAGGGATATATTGCAGAATTTGTGGCTCTGTGTTTGGTGTGTTAACAGGTTAAAGTAGAACATTAGAAACCTGCGGGGAAATTACAACCCTTACCTATACCAGAGTGGAAATGAGATCATATTACCATGGATTTTGTGTGTGGATGCCCTCGTACTAGTAGTAATCACGATGCAGTTTGGGTAGTTGTTGATAGATTAACCAAGTCAGCACATTTTATTGCAGTACGGATAAACTATTCTCT
Organism: Camellia japonica; assembly: GCA_030407325.1. Classification (NCBI taxonomy): domain Eukaryota; kingdom Viridiplantae; phylum Streptophyta; class Magnoliopsida; order Ericales; family Theaceae; genus Camellia; species Camellia japonica. The sequence continues at coordinate 22,822,497 of JAPPVO010000014.1, forward strand.
AGCTTGATTTGCACAGTTGTATGTGAAGGAGATCATTAGATTGCATGGTGCATCTGTGTCAATAGTTTCAGATCGGGACCCTCATTTTGTGTCTAAGTTTTGGGGTGCGTTACAATCAGCTATGGGTACTCGGTTAAATTTTAGTTCAGCTTATCATCTTCAGACAGATGGGCAATCGGAGAGGACATTCAAACCCTTGAGGATATGTTGAGGGCTTGTGCTTTGGAGTGGAGAGGTAATTGGGATGATTATTTACTGCTCATGGAGTTTGCGTATAATAATAGTTATCATTCTAGTTTGGGAGTAGCTCCTTATGAGACTTTGTATGGGAGGAAGTGTAGGTCTCCTTTGTGTTGGTATGAGGTTGGCGAGAGGCAAATGTTGGGACCTAATTTGGTGGAGGATACTACACAGAAAATTCTCACCATCAGAGAGAGATTATTGACTGCTCAAAGTAGACAAAAAAAAGTTATGCTGATCATTGTAGGAGAGATTTAGAGTTTCATGTGGAGGATATGGTATTCTTGAAAGTATCACCATGGAAAGGAGTCATCAGGTTTGGAAATGAAAGAAAGTTGAGTCCTAGATATATTGGTCCATTTGAGGTATTGGAGAAGGTTGGTGAGGTTGCGTACCTTGTAGCTCTATCCCCTAGGTTGGCAGGAGTGCATAATGTGTTTCACGTGTCTATGCTGAGGAAATATGTGCACAGTCCATCGCATGTGATAGATTATGAGCCGCTTCAGATTAGAGAGGATTTTTCGTACGAGGAGATGCCTGTTTAGATCTTGGATTCGAAAGAGAAAATGTTGCGTACAAAGGCCATTAAATTGGTTAAGGTACTGTGGCATAATCATCTAGTTGAAGAGGCAACTTGGGAACGCGAGGACTAGATGCGCGAGAAGTACCCACATCTATTCCTCAAAATTTACTCAAGTTAGTTTCGAGGACGAAACTTTCTTTTAGGCGGGGAGAATGTAAGAACCTGAATATAAAAATCAAATAAATAATTAAGTAATAATCATTTCACAATCTCAAATATTTTGCTTGTGAATCCTAAAATGCAAATTAAATAGTATGAGGGTCTTTTAATTAATTTTAAACCTAAAATAAATTTATGGTGAAAGTCTTTAATTTAGAGGCAAGATTTATTATTAAAAAAAAAATAGAATAGAGGGTGTGACTTGAACTCTTGACCACAAGGATTATAAATAAGACTCTTACCATTTGAGTTGCATATAACTTATATGTATTTTGTATATTTACCTATTTATTTGACCTATGTGTGCCCACCACTAGTATAAAATAAAATAAACACAAACCCTACTCTCTTATTTGTTCACCACCAATATAGCAGCAGCCGTGAGGAGGAAGAGAGAGAGAGAGAGAGAGAGAGAAGGGTTGCTTCCGAAAGAGATTGAAGGAAGGAGCAAGTAAGTACTTTATATATATTCACATATGCTATTGTTTCTTTTAGGTAAGGCTATGGTGTATTCATTTAATTGCTAAGATCATTGTCTTGCGAGAATGACTGATGGTGGTGTGAAAAATTAATGGTTGGTGATGGGAGGTTTTGGGTGTAGTTGATTTCTTTTGCAAGCAAGTACAAGTGGATATTGTGGATGTAACTATGGTGCTGGGTATATTATTTGGAGCTGCAAATATTAGTGCATGAGTGACCCATAATAATAGTTTAGTCTTGGCTTACCTTTTGTACTATAACAATCTTTGTATATATATTTCGTTTTAAAGAAATCTGAAAGCAAATTTCGTTTTAGAGAAATATGAAAGCAAATTAAGGAGCAGAATTTGTGCTTAAATGGTGGGCGGATATCTTTAGAATTCTGCACATAATCACAAACTTTAAAAATCAAGGAACCATATCAAACGGATGAATTTTAATCTAAAATTTTTACAGTAGATTAATTACATATTGAATTGCATATCTGAATTTTCTCATAATTTTTGGGAGTCAAAATCTATACAAACTGATGCGTTCAAATCTGTCCAGAAAACGGGTTTAAAACAGTAAGTTCGGAAGCATCGTTCTCTTTGGGTATAGATCCAAAAATTATCAAATTAGTGTCATTAGAACCGGTTATGAGTCTAGTTTTGTACATTTTTGGCCTTGCATTGATTGCTCTTGTATACTAAGAGAGCCATTAATTTCTTTAAAGTGCTACAGAAAACAACCTATTTGGGTGTAATTAATTGTAAACAATTATTTGGATAAGCAAATCAGGCAAAACCAATTGGGTTTGAAACTTAGGATATATTAGTTGATATTTGGAGGGTTTTGGAATTTTTTGAACAACATGGAGTGGGTTTTTAATTTTCAAAGTTAGCAAATAGATTAGGAAAACTTGTTTAAAACTCTGTTTTATCTTAAAGTTACTTTTAGTTAAGTTTCAATTGGAACCCATGTCTTGGGTAATTTTAGACCTTGAAGAACATGAACTTAGGTAATATTTAAGAGTAACGGTGAGTTGGGTTGAGCCGTGTTAGTGCGTTTTAGTTTGAGGTTACTTAGTTCCTATTCTTTAGTATTTTTAAATTAGTAGTGACGTGTAGTTTTCATACTTGGTTCAGGGCACTAGTTGAATTTTTATACTCTATTCGAGGATTACATTATTCCGTTTTCAAGTGAGTAGTTTCATGCTACATATTTTTATAAATGTTCCCCTACCCTGAACTGTTGGAAAATTAAATTGTTGTTTCAGGACTAAACTGTTTTGATAAATTATTATATTATCAATGGAATCAAATTATTTCTGAAACATGTGTGAACTTGGCATACTGTAAACTATTTGTTTTGGTCTCACGTTTATAATGGTGAACTACCATGTTTTGCAAAACTGATGTGCATTGATTAATGGGACCATTTGTATATTTTAGTCCAAGGAAATTATTCCACTGTGTGCGGTGACTCTAACCACTAGGGAACAGATCTGGGTTGGGCCGTGATGACTCTAGTGCTCAGCGATTGTAAGGAAAAGACCTAGGTTAAGCTAGGTGACCTTCAATCGGATCGTCTTAGAGAAAAGGCCCAGGTTGTCACTCTGAGGATGACTCTTAGTTCGGTATTGGATCCAACGGGGCTTATAGCCTTGAGAATTGTGTGGCATGTTACTTGTTATTCTTGGTACCCAGAAAATTATTAGGGTTCATGTTGTAATTTGCTTTAAGTGGAAAATGTCATTTATCATGTTCTTGAGAGACATGAGTATTTTAACTGTTGAATTGTGGAATCTTATTTTTGAAACAGATTGTCTTTACCGAATTGTATGCCAATCTAGTTTCTGTGATATATATCTTATTTTGGAATTGAATCCTATTTTCAAAATTGTATTTACTATCCATGTCGTTACTCACTGAGCTATCAGCTGACTTAGTTGTTTATCATTTTCAGGTGTTAGAAGGACTTAGAGTGGACTCATGGCGTAGTGAGGACTCAATTACATGGACCTCTAGGACATTCATTTATTTTGTTTTAGATTGTCATGTCAAGTTTGTGCATATTTATTTTTATTTTTATTGAGATTCATTTAGGATTATTTTGATATGTGAGTTGTTTATATCCCATAAGTTTGAATGGTATTGATTATGGTTGGTTTTACTATTTATACTTGTGACTGGTCATTGGATTGGGTTTTGATTTATTTATTTATGGGCTATTATCACATTTATTCTTTATGATTTTGGGTTCATGTTTAGGCTTACATGTGCCTTGGGATGAGTCCCTGTGGGCCACGGCCGGTCGTGCCCGGATTTGGGGTGTGACAATTGTGGTATTAGATGCCTTGAGTAGGAAGGTCGCAGTTGGGGATGTAGCTGCTTTGTCTATTGAGAATTGTTTGGTGGAAGACATGAGACATTTGAGGCTTGAGGTTGTTACGCCTGGTGATAGGGCTTATTGTAGTCAATTGACAGTTCAACCGATCTTGAGAGAACGGATTTGTTTAGCTCAGGAGATTGACCCCCAGTGTGAGCGTATTAAAGGAGAGATGGAAGAGGGTAAGCATGTAGACTTTGTGGTTAGTGATGATGGGTTGCTTAGATTCCGTAGCTGAGTTTGTGTTTTTGTTGGTGGTGATTTGAGGAAGGAGATTATGACGGAGGCACATAGTTCTAGTTACAACATTCATCCTAGAAGCACTAAGATGTATTGGGATCTACATTTTTGGTGCAATGGTATGGAGGGAGATACTGCAGAATTTGTGGCTCAGTGTTTGGTGTGTCAATAGGTTAAAGTAGAACATCAAAAAAACCCGCGGGGAAGCTACAACCCTTACCTATACCAGAGTGGCAGTGAGATCATGTTACCATGGACTTCGTGTGCGGATTACCTCGTACTAGTAGTAATCACGATGGAGTTTGGGTAGTTGTTGATAGATTAACCAAGTCAGCACATTTTATTGCAGTATGGATGAACTATTCGCTAGCTCGATTTGCACAGTTGTACGTAAAGGAGATTGTTAGATTGCATGGTGCACCTGTGTCAATAGTGTTAGATCGGGACCCTCGTTTTGTGTCTAAGTTTTGGGGTGTGTTACAATCAGCTATGGGTACTTGGTTAAATTTTAGTTTAGCTTATCACCCTCAGACAAATGGGCAATCAGAGAGGACTATTCAAACCCTTGAGGATATGTTGAGGGCTTGTGCTTTGGAGTGGAGAGGTAATTGGGATGATTATTTACCGCTCATGGAGTTTGTGTAAAATAATGGTTCTCTTAGTATACACAAGCAATCAATGCAAGGCCAAAAATATAAGAAACTAGACTCGTAACCGGTTCTAATGACGCTGATTTGATAATTTTTGGATTTATACCCAAAGAAAACGATGCTTCTGAACTTACTGTTTTAAATCAGTTTTCTGGACAGATTTGAACGCATCAGTTTATATGGATTTTGACTTCCAAAAATTATGAGAAAATTCATATATGAAATTCAATATGTAATTAATATACTGTAAAAATTTCAGTTTAAAATTCATCCTCTTACTATGTTTTCTTGATTTTTAAAGTTTGTGATTATGTGCAGAATTCTAAAGATATCCACCCACCATTTAAGCACAAGTTCTGCTCCTTAATTTGCTTTCATATTTCTTTAAAACGAAATATATACACAAAGATTGTTATAGTACAAAAGGTAAGCCAAGACTAAACTATTATTATGGGTCACTCATGCACTAATATTTGCAACCCCAAATAATATACCTAGCACCATAGTTACGTCCACAATATCCACTTCTTGCTTTCAAAAGAAATCAACTACATCCAAAACCTCCCATCACCAACCATTAATTTTTCACACCACCATCCTTCACCCTCACAAGACAATGATCTCAGCAATTAAATGAATACACCATAGCCTTACCTAAAAGAAACAATGGCATACGTGAATATATATAATGTACTTACTTGCTCCTTCCTTCAATCTCCTTCGGAAGCAACCCTTCTCTCTCTCTCTCTCTCTCTCTCTCTCTCTCTTTTCCTCCTTACGGCTACTGCTATATTGGTGGTGAACAAATAAGAGAGTAGGGTTTGTGTTTATTTTATTTTATACTAGTGGTGGGCACACATAGGTCAAATAAATAGGTAAATATACAAAATATATATATATATATATATATAAGTTATATGCAACTCAAATGGTAAGAGTCTTATTTATAATCCTTGTGGTCAAGAGTTCAAGTCACGCCCTCTATTCTATTTTTTTTTTTAAATAATAAATCTTGCCTCTAAATTGAAGACTTTCACCATAAATTTATTTTAGATTTAAAATTAATTAAAAGATCCTCTAATAATATTTAATTTGCACTTTAGGATTCACCATCAAAATATTTGAGATTGTAATATCATTATTTAATTATATGCTTGATTTTTATATTCGGGGTTCTCATAATCATCATCAACTATTTGTTTCCTGAACTGAAAGTATTCAACTGAGCTTCACTTGTTCTCTCACATTGTCATCACATTATCCTTTAATGGCTAAATAGGATAAACAAGAACGACATACTTGTTGTTAACTGCGTACTTCAAGTTGCACCTGAGTACATAAACACCACTTAATAGGGCTCAATTTTGTTTGTGATTTTTTCATCAGCTCACCTATGCTCTTCTTCAATGTCTCTCTCTCTCTCTCTCTCTCTCTCTCTCTCTCTCCCCCCCCCCCTGATGTGTGTGTGTGTGGATGTGTCTTTTATCAGCATATAGAATTGAAGTTTCATCCACATTTCCATACATTTGCCTCCCAAATTTACAACAATTGATCACCACTTCTCTTTGATTTCTTTGATGAGGTGATTTATTTTTCATTGCAAATAAATATCTTGCTGTGGATGATCTAGCAGGATTCTTTTTATCACAATTTGACCCCCAAGGAACTTACAAGAGTTCATGAATACAACTTTGACCACCCTGGTGAGTTTTGCATCTGGGATTTGATGATTGCATTCTTTGGTATTGCTCGTTTTCTAACATGAATTTTTAGTTGATTTTTCAATTTCTTCTTAATCCCAAACAAAGAATATTTTGGAGTCCAGTTCTGTGACTGTTTCTAGATTTAGACACTGAGAATGTTGTTGGCAACCTATATTCTTCACCATATTGATATGTAGTGCTATAGTTGAGAATTTTGAGATTAATGATAATTTTGCTGTTTGACTGTAAATAAATTTGGCTTTATCTCGTATTCTTTTAAAATTATTGTCTTTTCTGATTGGATTATTTGGTAGGAAGTGTAAAACATGCCGATAACAAGAGTTGAATTTAATGGAAATTGATGTATTTTTTGCTAAATAAGCCACAACCATGTTCTCAATTTTTCTAACTAGGGAAAAAGGTTGTTTTAGAGAAGTGAAACAAACAAACTTGTTGATTTTGGTTGTATATTTGTTATAGAGTAAAACTTGCTCATTTGTAGTTGATCAAGTAGTTGATCATGTAAACTTGAACTAAGGAAATAGAACTAAAACTTGAATCTGATCCAATAGGGATGCCTTCTTTGCTCAATTAAATGTTGTTACTAGATTTGAAGTTGAATAATTCTCTACATGCAGCTTACCCACCTGACCTAACTAATTGATGTTACTCTTTACATGCAGTTGATGCTTGCTTTACCCAGTCGAAAGCTGTTGAGGGAATTCTTTTAGATATGTCATCCAAATTGCTGCCAAATGGTGCACCTTCTGATTATCCTCTTCCTTCCATTGGTGAACTGAACAACCAATGTCAAGATAGGCATATTTCAGAAGAAAATGCATACTCCAATGCTATTTCCCCATCTATTTCAACTTCTGACACATCTTTTGTGAAGGGTAACACTGAATCACGTGTCAGTTCATCATCGACTCTAACTGAAATGGTCCCTCCAAAAAGTTCACATTCAGCTTCTAAGGTAAATGGATGCTTAGTAGCTTGTAACTTGTAGCTTGATAGCTCGAAAAAGTTTGTTTCATATGGTAATTTGGTAGCTGGCAGTGGAATCGGTGATTCTCAATATTCTCAACCAGTATGTCCTATCAAGTTTTGGGTGTTTCTCCCATGGTATGGTAAGTAATCAAATGCTGATATCAAGGAAGAAACTGCAATGAGGAAATTGTGAGTAAATGTTAGTTGACCAAATATTTTACTAACTAGCCAATTGCACTCACTTTTGTTCAAAAGAAAAATATATATTGTACTTACCCAATGTTTGTCCTGAGAAAGAGTTCTTATTTTTACTATGAATATTAGTTTAAGAGTTCTTGTTTTTACTATGAATATTAGTCTAAGAGCTCTGTATTGAGTCTAGTAATTTAAACCTAGCGGCATCTGGTGAAAGAAAATCCCAAGGGCCATCACTATACCCTCATCCCCTAATAATGAAACCCACAATAATTTTTGCTAAATATTTATCCAAATGCAATCTCTCTTGAAAGTATTTCCTTATATCTTTTTTTAGTGCCTCGTATTTTTAACCATGCAATACCTTGAATCCTTAATTGCCTTCTATGTCAACTTGAAGGATGTGAATCAGGGTACAGCAGCTTTCTCTCAAGTTTCTAACCGTCACTTGCTGACTCCACATCAGGGCCATCTTCCTAAGCATCAAGGTATGAACACAATAAATCACAGTTGAATTATTTAAATATGTTATATAAAATCGGTTTACATCAATGTGATTACAATCTATAACAGTTAGGTTAATGAGGAATTTCTCAGGTCCTTAATATATAAAGTAGCACTAATTAATTAATTAATTTTTTTTTTTTGGGTGAGGTTAGTATAGATATAAAAACCAGACAAGGCTTGTCAACATTGATCAGGTCAATGGAATTCATTTGCATATGAAATGCGGAAAATGAAGCAGGCATGTAATTCTTTAGAGTTGAATACCTTTCTTTTTTTAATTGGAGGGAAATATGATTTTTTTTTTCTTTCTGATGAGGATTTGTTCTTCTGTGGTTTCTGTATTCATTGTTCTATTGATTCCAAATAAAAAATAAAAATAATGTGTTTTACTTTGATGTTCACACAGGACCAAGGATTGGAAGTGATATTAGAAGGTTTGGATACATTGAGAAACATGACCCATGATTTGAATGAGGTTTGCTACTGCCTTGTGCATTTGTATCTTTTGCTTTGTCCCATTTTGTGCACATCAATTTTTGACTTTGCAATTCATACAGGAAATGGATAGGCAAGTTCCTTTAACGGACGGATTGACACTAAGGTTTGAGAACACATCCTGTCCTAGTAATATTTGAAGCTACAAGTATTCTTAAATTATTAAGGGTGTATTTCTTCACATCCTACAGGTCGACAATGTGGCATCTGACCTTAAGAACACCAATGTGAGACTGAAGGATACTGTTAACTAGGTGATTGAGCTGCCACTGTATTTTTTGTAGATTTGCATCAGTTTGTGTGCTGCAGAGAGAGAGAGAGAGAGAGAGAGAGAGAGATTCAGCTATGCTATGTCGTAGATCTCTTTGTTGGATTTGACAGAGAGTTTTGTTTTGTTTCAGCTGAGGTCCAGTCGAAATTTCTATATTGATATTATACTGTTGTGCATAATTCTTGGGATTGCTGCCTATCTATACAAGAAAGTTTCAATTTCCCAAAAAAATGGAGAGGAAATGTTTTATCTAATTCTTGGTAATAGCTGACATGCTTAATGGACTCTAGAAAATAATTTCATGCATGGGTGAACTTATAGTTAGAAGCCAATAATTGAACTTATAAACTAAAGCTGAGTGCATGGTTATTCTGGTTAGATTTTCTTTTTGGTTTATTATTATGTTTTATGATTGGCAGAGATCGAGAGGATTGAAGGCCATGGGAAGCAGCATGGAGAGCGATTCAGAATGACAATGAAGGATGGATGGGGGCTTTCCTTTGGATTCTTATTTCTCACCTTTTTTTTCTTTTTTCTTTTTTTTCTCTGATCTGATTGGGGAGTTGGGTGTTTTGCTTCACTTTCTTCTTATTTTTTGTGTTAAATGGGAGAGGGAGTAAGAGAGAGAGAGAGAGAGAGAGAGAGAGAGAGAGAGAGAAGAGTGTAATGTTATTTTGTGGCTTTGTATACAAAGTAGTAATTTTTTGGTTGAGAATTGTGAATTTAATTTTTGGATATGTTATTTTGTGGGTAATATTAAAATATCATTTGTGGATATGTTATTTTGTGGGTAATGGTGATTGGATATTAAATTGAATGGGAAAGTGAATTAATGTTGCATTTGCTATTTGAATGTAAGTTATTATTTCATATTAGTGCTATTCAGTTTTATTATATATATATATATATATATATTTAGTTTAATTACATAAAATTAGCACAATTTCAAAAAAAAAAAAAAAAAGGGATATCATGGCGTTTCAAAAATGTCGCTAAATATCATAGTGATGTCATGATGTTGTCAAGTAGGACATTTGGCAGCGTTTATACTAATATAACAACGTTTTTAAAACGTCATAAAGTTCTAGTGACGACCGCGTCCTCGGCATTTGGTGCTAAGCGTCACAAAAATAATTAGCGGCATTTTTGGCACTTATAGCGGCATTTTTTTAACATTGCTAAAAGCTGAATTTCCTAACTCTTGCCTATTAAAATTTTACTTTAATTTTGGAGTTATAAATTTAATTGTGTAACTTGTCTAGTTTTTAATTTTTATTTAATTTTACTATTAAATAGTTTGCTAGAAGGTTTAAATAAATTTTATTGCTTTTACAGTTTTTTCAATTATTTGCTTTGTATTTTGTTGTGTTTTTGTGCCAACCTTCTTTACAGGAATACATGTGCGAAAAAAAAAAAAGAGCAAATCAAATGAATGGAATTTGGGACTGGAAAACTAAAAGTTTTGGACTACTAAGCTTTGTGTTGAACATGAATACCTAAGCATGGAAAGAGATTGTTGGACTAAATTTGCAGCAATTTTTGCTTGAGTTTTAATTGGGGTTTTTACCAATGTATTGAAGTATTTTGTTTGCTTGTATTTCTTATAGCAATTTGTTTTAATTGCTTGTAATTTGATTAGCAATTTTTAAATTACATGTACGTTTGGAACTTGGTTTGTTTTAACCTAATTCATTTCATGGAAAACTTAATTCTAAAAATTGTTTCCCGTGGACTAGGAGTCAACATGTTCTTGAAAGTTTTGTCTAAGGTTAATTGGGTTTTTAGTGGGACCGATATGACCCCTCCAATCTTCCTAAAAACATTCCTAACCATGTTCGATTCTAGGTTGAGTGGTGAGTCGAGTTTTGAATTTAATTTCTAACTTTGAGATTTTCTAGTGTCAAGTTTGATTTCTGGAAACACAGAACAGTGAAATTTTGTTGTATTTTTCAGAAATGGCAATTGCCGCTGCTACTAATGTTGATGAGGATCAGAACCTCGGGACAACTGGCTTGCCAACCCCCTTCTATGACCTTTGTGGTCAACCCTATTGCTACTCCTGTTGTTCCGAGAGGACCGCTCAACCATCATGAACGCCTAGAGAAGTTAACGGGAGTGAATTTCAAGAGGTGGTAGCAGAAGATGTTCTACCTGACTACTCAAGCCTTGCGAGGTTTTTAAATGCGGATCTACCAGCTGTGGAAGAGAATGAGCAAGACAAGTAGAAGCTCATGGCTCTAGATGCTTGGAAGTAGTTAGGCTTCCTTTGTCGGAATTATATTATGAATAGCTTGGTAGATCCACTATTCAATGTGTTTTATGCCAAGAAGTCGGCAAAGGAGCTGTGGGATGCTTTGGAGAAGAAGTACAAGACCGAAGATGCTAGGGCAAAAAAATTTATCGTTGGTCGGTTTTTGGACTTCAAAATAGTGGACTCAAAAACCAACATTAGTCAAGTCCAAGATTTTCAAGTAATTCTGCATGAGATTCATGTAGAGGGAATGTTACTGAGTGAATCATCCCAGGCAACTACTTTGATTGAGAAGCTATCTAACGGTTGGAAAGACTTCAAGAACTACTTGAAGCACAAGCGAAAGGAGATAACAGTTGAAGAGCTCGTTGTCAGGCTTCGTATTAAGGAAGACAACAAGAAGAAAGTGGGGAGTACCTCCACTGTGAAAGCAAGCGTGGTTAAGTATAGCCAGTCATCGGGGGTGAAGAAGAAGCCACCGATAGGCAAAAGCTCGGAGTTGGGGGCTATAGGTGGAGTCTCTAAGAGGTCAGTCTACAAGCCGCAGAAACCTACTTTTAGGTTTAATGGAAGGTGCTTCAATTGTGGAAGTGATGGACATCGGGCGGTTGATTGCCACAAGAAGAAGAAACCCTACAAAAAAAACCCTCCACAAAACAAAAGCCCGGCTCACATAGCTGAAATGGAGGATCTATCACAAGATGTGGACGACATGTATCTGCATGGTGGGTGGACACTCAGGCCATTCGCTACATCTGTGCTGAGAAGAAGATGTTTACAACTTTCGAACCGATTTCAAACGGTGAGAAGTTGTTCGTGGGGAATTCTGCCACCTCAACTGTTGAGGGTAAAGGCAAGGTGGTCCTGAAGATGATTTCAAGAAAAGAGCTGACTCTGAACGATGTCCTATTTGTGTTAGACATTCGTAAGAACCTTGTCTCGGGGTCGCTCTTAAGTAAGCATGGCTCCCGCATGGTGTTTAGTCTGATAAGGTTGTGTTGACCTAAAGCGGGATCTATGTGGGGAAGGGGTATATGTCGAGTGGTATGTTTAAGCTCAATGTAATGATTCTTATTCCTAAAATTAACGAGAAAACTTCTTCTGCTTATATGCTTGAGTCCCCTAATTTATGGCATCGTAGATTGGGTCATGTAAATTTTGACTATTTGCGTTGAATAATCAAGTTAGATCACATACCATCTTTCAAGATTAATCCAACTTACAAGTGTGAAATTTGTGTAGAAGCAAAATTGACTAGGACTTCTTTTTATTCTGTTCAAAGAAGTACTGAGCCTGTACATTTGGTGCGTAGTGATATGTGTGACTTGAAAGTCGTACAGTCATGTGGTGGCAACAAGTATTTCATCACTTTGTTGATGATTGCACTAAATACTGTTATGTGTATTTTATTAGAAGCAAATATGAGACAATTGATAAATTTGTTCTTTTTAAGAATGAAGTTGAGAATCAACTAAGCTGTAAGATTAAGGCTTTAAGAAGTGATTGTAGTGGTGAGTATGAATCCCTGTTTATTGAGATTTGTGCTCAATTTGGGATTATGCATCAAACTACATCGCCTTATTCTCCTCAGTCAAATAGTGTTGCTAAGTGAAAAAATAGAACATTAAAAGAAATTATGAATGCGATGTTAATAAGTTCTAGTTTGCCATAAAACTTGTGAGCTGAAGCAATTCTCTCTGCGAATTACATTCTTAATAGAATACCTCGGAAAAAAGTGGACAAGACTCCATATGAGTTATAAAAAGGCCACAAGCCTTCATATAAATACTTACAAATGTGGCGGTGTCTTGTGAAAGTGGCAGTGCTTATACCTAAGCAGGTTCGGATAGGCCCGAAGCCAGTGGATTGTATATTTATTGGCTATGCACATAATAGCAGTGCATATCGATTTGTTGTGTATAAGTCTGCTATTCTAGATATACACAAGAATACAATCATGGAATCAAGACATGCATCTTTATTTGAAGATGTCTTTCCCTGTCGTCTCCAAGAAAAGGTTTCGAGTTCCATGAAAGAGGTTGAAGGTAACAATGATCACATAGATGATCACGCAGATGATCACATAGATGATCAAGTAGATGATTAAGTCGATGATCAAGCTGAGGAAGTAAATGAGCCAAGAAGGAGTAAAAGGGTTAGGACCGCAAAGTCCTTTGGTCCGGACTTCTTGACTTATATGTTAAAGGGAGAATCTCGAATTTTCCATGAAGCTATGACTTCACCTGAAAGTCCCTTGTGGAAAGAAGCAATTAAGAGGGAGATTGACTCCATCTTAGAAAACCATACTTGGGAGTTGGTTGATCTAGCCCTAGGTAGTAAGGTCTTGGGGAACAAGTGGATCTTTAGAAGGAAGATGAAAGCAAATGGATAAATTGATAAGTATAAAGCTAGGCTAATTATCAAAGGATACAGGTAGTGAGAAGGCATGGATTACTTTGATATGTATTCATATGTGACAAGGATTACATCCATTCGCATGGTGATTGCGATAGCAACTTTATGGGGCCTGGAGATACATCAGATGGATATAAAGACAGCTTTTTTAAATGGAGATTTAGATGAAGAAATCTACATGGAGAAACCCGAGGGGTTTTTAGCTCCAGAACAAAATAAGAAAGTCTGTAAGCTTGTCAAATCATTGTATGGTTTAAAGCAAGCTTCTAAACAATGACATGAGAAATTTGCCAATGCTATGTTGTCAAATGGGTTCAAGATTAATGAGTGTGATAAATGCGAATATGTCAAAGACATTGACAGAGGTTATGACATTTTGTGTCTATACGTTGATGGCATACTCATTGGTGGTAGCAATGATGAGATGATTAGGACTACTAAGAGATTGTTAAACTCTAAGTTTGACATGAAAGATATGGGCCTTGCAAATGTAATTTTGGGTGTTAAGATTACCAGAACATCTAATAGTATTGTATTTTCTCAATCTCACTATGTTGAGAAGATACTTGAGAAGTTTTGTAAATCAAATACAAGTGTGTCTAGGATACCGGTAGACTTGAGTCTACACTTGACTAAGAATAATGGTGAGAGTGTCTCTCAGATAGAATATTCTTGGGTCATTGGGAGTTTGATGTATTCAATAAGTTGTACAAGGCCGGATATAACCTACTTTGTTAGCAAGTTTAGTAGATACACGAGCAATCCTGATGCCACTCACTGGAAGGGTATCGTTTGAGTGTTAAGGTATCTCCGTTTCACCAAGGATTATGGGCTGCATTACAGCAGATATCCAGCAATAATAGAAGGCTATAATGATGTGAATTGGATATCTAATGTTAGGGATTCGAAATTCACTAGTGGTTATGTGTTCACCCTTGGAGGGGCAGCCATGTCTTGGAAATCTTCCAAGCAAATGTGTATCTCACGATCAATGATGGAATCAGAGTTTATAGCATTGGATAAAGCAACAAAAGAGGCAAAATGGCTTTGCCATTTTGTTGAGGATATTCCACGTTGGTCAAAACCTATGCCAGCTATCTGTATTCATTATGACAGCCAATCGGCTATTGGATGAGCACAGAGTAAGTCTAGACATATCCATCGTAAACATAATTCCATACGACACCTACTCTCTAACGGAGTTGTCACTTTAGACTATGTGAAGACTAAGGACAACATTGCGGATCCGCTAACTAAAGGGTTAAATCGATTGTTAGTAGAGAAGTCATCAGAATGAATGGGTTTAAGGCCTATAGTGCAAGATGTTACTGAAATGGAAACCTTACTTAGTTGACCGGAAATCCCAAGATCTAGGTTCAATGGGACAACCTAATTGCGTATAATGGTGGTATGTCACTGAGGAGGTTAAAACCTCCAGTCATTCATTTTATTAGTGATAGTTGCAAGTGTAAAGGTTAAGCTGAGCTTTTAATGACTCTGGTGTGTTGAGTTGTTAAGCTGAGTATAGCAGGATACTCAAGTAGAGTCACTTGTGTGAGTGTGAAGTGGGGCCGCTTCTGTAAGAATTGACAAGGCCGAATTCTTTAAACCACTCACTGAACCAGGCTAGTGTTTCGAGGCCAAACCGGACACAATAGTGAGAACAGAACGATGGTTGGAGTAATACCTGTGTGAGATATGTTGTCTTGGTTTACATAAACGGCAGAACAGTTCAAGGCTTCGTGTTCACTAGACAACTAATAAATCTGATAGACCTCACTAGGAGGGGTTTAAAGCCAAAAGCTACCTTTTTTCGGTGTAGGAGTGATTATGTTGCACTCTTTCTCTGAGTCTTTGTTATTAAGCATTGTCCGTTTGTTGTTATTTAGTCAATTTTTATTTATGTGGGGGATTGTTGGAAAATAATGATTTTTTGGTGAGTTTAATACAATATTAAATTGGGTGCCAATCCTTGATTGAAGTGAATTAGAGTGGGTTTAGATTCTTTGTAATGAAATCTTTACACCACAAAAAGAATGACCAAAAACCATTAAAATTTGAATGAGAAATTGGCTCATTAAGCTGGCCCCATGAAAAAGGTATTGGGTAAGGTGTGTAACCTTCTATCTCACATTGATTATAGATGAGAGTATTGATGGGTATTTAAATCTCATCTTTTGCCTAAGGGTGTGAGCCCTTTGGGGCATTCAAATTTTTCGTAGGAAAGGAGTAATAGATGCTTCAAGGATGGATTTGGGCCAAGACTATGGACCAAGTTGGTTATGCAAAAATTGCCACACGCGAGCGTGTGCGCACGGCCCGACTGCCCGCCCGAACCGAGTCGAGTTCGTGATTCGTGGGTTTTGGATCGTGGATCTTGGGACTTGGGCTTGAGGCTTAAAGGATTGGATTGAGTGTGGGGGTGTGGTTGGGTCCAGGGTTCGTGATTCGTGGGTCGTGGGTCGTGGATCTTGGGGCTTGAGCTCGAGGCTTGTTGGATTGGATTGAGTGTAGGGGTTGGGTCGAGTTCTTGGCCCACCCATCTTAATCTTTTTGGGCCAAGCTAGATGTGTAGCTGCAGGAATATACACAATACGCATGTTTGTAAAAGCTGGTAACTACTCTATATTCATGACGGATTAAATCCATTAGTTTTGCAGAGTTTAATATTACATCTGTGATGGGCCTTGATGGCAGGAGCCTTTTTCTCTCTTATTCCATATGTATAAAAGGAGGCCCATCTCCTTCAGTTTTCCACCTCCAAAAATTCTTGTTATTCTTGCTCTCTAGTTTTCTCCAGTTTTCTCCAGTTCTATATTCTTCTTAGTGAGAGAGTGTTGTATGAGTTCTGTTCGCCGAAGCTACACCGTAGGTGTTTGGCTGTAACTGGTCTAACCGTCGTATCTTGGGAGACAGACGTCGAACAACCTCCAGCACCCCAATTGGTGAGGCGGCGAATCTGTTTTAAAAAAACTGTCTAGTGCAGGTTTCGGTTTACTTTCTTTTGACATTTTATTTTATTTTATTATATATCTTTGTTCAACTTGTAATTTTTTAACATGTTTCTTATTATGAAATTTCAATTGTCAATTATGTATCTATTTGTGTTATTTAGTACACAATTTTACAACACTATTTTCAAAATTATATTTATCATTCAATGGTCATAACCAAAATATCACTTGAGGTATAACCAAAACCTCTTTAGTCATAACCTAAATAATTACAACAATAGATCATAATTAAGATTATAATGAGTCATAATCAAGTCAGAACTAACATCGTAATGAGTCATAACCAAAGGCCACAAATATCATCATTGAGACATATGATACACACCTTTTTCAATATGTTTATTATAGAATTTCCTTGAATTCTATTGTATATTTCTCAACATTCAGTTACCAAAAATATATATATTTATGTGGTGCTTCAATGGCTATATAGGCAATTCAAGTTATTGGGAAACTAAATTGAAACAATTTTTTATATATTGGAAATCAGATTGATACAATTTAAATATTGAAAGCTAAATTGAAATACAATTTAAACATTAAAAATTAAAATGACACAGCATAAGACTCATATTTTGGAACTAAAAATATAACTAACCCACTACAGTGTTTGAGTTTATTTCTATTCATTTCACACTGTAAATTTATCCGTCAACCTTGATATGTCATAGACTTCTCACATTATCTAGGGACTAATTCAGAAATTGTTGCGTCATTCACAGACAATGGTAATGACTTACTTGTAGATTGATCTGACTCTACACCTTGTCCTATATTTAACTCTGTTTTACTAGGAGAAAAAAATGCAGGTTCTTCAGGAATTGCTAGGGTAATAGTGTAACTGTCGATCATCAAAACTACTGCTGCCATGGAGGGCCTAGCATCTGGGTCTTCTTGAACACACAACAAGCCAATATGGATGCATCTGGAGACTTCATTTCTTGAATACAATACTTCCAAAGTTGGATCCATCAATTTCAATGGTGTTCCGTTCTTCCAAAGTTTCCAAGCCTGAAACAATTTATCACAAATGTCTAGCGGAATCTTCATGAAGATAGAGCATCCCTCGAGCTATCCGTTCAATAGTCTTATGACGTTTTGGCCAATCCAATTTTCCGTGCTCTTGTGAATCTGTAGATTGATCATAATAAATGTTCAATTTATCAACAAGCAATTGGTTACAAAATGTGTTGATGTCATACAATTTGAATGGAAACACCAGCACAAGAATGCATACAATCCAATATCACGCTCATCACAATCATGTGCTCTTATGAAACCAAATGTAAAGCATTATTAAGAACTAGAGTTGTTTAGATTTTCCAAACCGAATAGAAAGCGGTCAAGGCTTTTGTTGGGCATAAATTCATAAATGAGTATCTTCACTTCTCCTTCCAAGCAAAATCCTCGTAGTCCCAATAGATTTCCATGTTGAAGCTTGGCTACCAGCAAAACTTCATTTTTGAATTCTTCTCCACCTTGCCCTGAGTTTTGGGATAGCCTCTTGACAGCTATCCCTTCTCCATTAATAAGTTTACCCTGTGAATATACAGCATTCATTGAAATTTTAGAATTAAATGTTATATATATATATATTTGAATAAATCAAATCTAGTATAATTAAATGCAACATCTTACCTTGTAGACATGACCAAATCCACCTTCACCGATTTTGTTATCATCAGAGAAGTTGTTTGTGGCTGCTTGAATAGTACCAAAATCATATTCCAAGGACTCAACTGTTGGGATTTCATTCACAGCTGGACAAGTCAAAAGATAAATGTAATGAATTTATTGATGATTAATGCTATATAAGCAAAAATTTGAATAAAAAAAATTAATACAAAGTGACATGCCAGGTGTTGATTGTATTATTCCTGATCATTTTAAAGCAAAAGCTTGTGAAAGCGTTTTAATTTTTAAAGAATGACACTGTCAACATTTCAGTCATGAGTTGTGTATCATTTTTTTTTTTTTACCACTATCGTCTTTAGTATCATCACGTTTCGTCTTTTGCTTTCCTGCGTAGGAAACAAAAGCCTATGATGAAAAGCAAAACAGAGGCTCCAACTGGAACAATGATGGCAATGAGTACTTGCGATGAGATTCCTCCCTTTCCTACGTCAATAAAAATTGTTCCATTGAGAATATAGACATAGGAGAAATGAATCAATTTGAGTATAAACTTTACAAATCCGAAGTGGACCATGCTCACCTCTACGAGAAACAGTCTAGAATTTGTAATCAAATGCTACGAATCGATGCTTATTATAATAAATTAAGTTTTTATAGATAAAAAATAGACACAAAATTACTTTTTAGGAATAAATTATTTTTCCTAAGGTTTGAAAAAAAAAAAAAAAAAAGGACGAATTACACTAACGGTCTCTATAGTTTGGAGCTTGTGTCACTTTGATTCCTGACTTCTCAATTGTGATACATTTGACTTTGAATTATGAATTTTATTCTAAATAAGGACAATTGAAGATGTCATTGCTTAATTTCAAGGGCAAAATCGTCAATTTGATAAAATATAAACTAATTTGACAAACATAAATTTCAAAAAAATATTTTTAAATTTTTAAAAATTATTTCTACCCACTAAAGATAAAATTATGTAAAATTGATAAATCTTTTAGACATTAATTAGTTACTATTTTTTTTAAAAGTCAAATATAGCGACAACTTTGATATCATTATTAAACCAATCTATTAAATCAAAAAAAAAAATCCAAAACTAAAAACATTTCATATATTAAATATATCAATTACACGTTAAAATTCTAACAACCATCCATTACATAATTATCATCCAAACATATAATAAAAATTAATTTGGTAAAAAAAAAAAAAGAAATAAATGTCTAAAAGATTTATTAATTATACATAATTTTATCTTTGATGGGTAAAAATAATTTTTAAAAATTTAAAAATATTTTTTTGACATTTATTTTTGTCAAATTAGTTTATATTTTATCAAATTGACAATTTTGCCCTAAAAATTAAGCAATGGTATCTTCAATTGTCTTTATTTAGAATAAGATTCAAAATTCAGGGTCAAGTGTGTCCCAATTGAAAAGTTAGGAACCACAGTGACACGAGTTCCAAACTATAGAAATTGTTAATGTAATTTGCCAAAAAAAAAAAAAAGTCTGCAAGTCTCGTAATTACAATGAACTCTTTTAAAGTTTAATTCATATAATATGCAACTTCATTTTTATCAATAAGTCGTTAGTCAAAATAGATATAAATACACACATATATATATGTCATCTATTTTATGTTGAAATGTATATATATTTTTTTTATATTTTCACACCATTTATACTAATTCTAATATATTTAATCATATTTTTTAAAAAATAATACAACTTTATTAGAATTGTGAAACTTATTTTATTTTATCTGAACCACAATAAAGTTAAATGTAATGGAGGAAAATGGACTTGGGGGGTGTGGTTTGGGCACGTGGGACCTATTATGGGTTTTGTTTCAATAATCTGAATTGTTCATTTTGTTAGACACTTTTTGTATTTCATCTATAAAAAAATTTAGGTCGATTTGATACCCTGTAACTTATTTAATTTATCGCATTTTTAACAAATAAAATTTATGATTTATTTTTAAAAATAGAAAAAAAAATTTGAAAAATGCAGCAAATTGAATAAGTTACATTTATCATATCGACTTAATTTTCGATATGGATAAAATACACAACATACTTGACAAAATGAATAATTTAAATTATCAAAACAAAATCCGTAATAGATCTCATAGACCCAAATAGTGCCATCTAATCTAAAATCTGGACGGAAGAAATCCTCTTCCAAATGTAATTTATCCTATAAAAATTGACCATCTATATTGTGTGGAGATGAAAAACGTTCACCTTGTATGGTTTACACTATTTTTTAAAAAATTGAGTTTTTATTTTTTATAAATTTGTTTTTTTGCTTTTAGTAATTTTTTTAATATTTTACGTAATTTTTTTTTTTTACTTATACCTAATATAAATACACTTAAAAATTATAATATTTATAAAAAAAATTAAAAAATCACCAAATACAAAAATATATATAAAACTTCATTATATTTTCATATTTTGTTGTAAACAATAAATAATGAATTTTTTTTATAAAAAAAATTGTACAATTTTTTATACTTTTTAAATATATCAAAATTAAATAGATCGAAATTTTTTTTAAAAAAAACTAACAATAATAATTAAAATATTTAAAAAATTATTAAAAATATAAATTTAAAATTCAAAAAATTGTTTTTAAAACTCCAAACCAAACAAACTGTGCACTGGCATGGCTCAGACGGCGACGACTAACAAACTAGTCAAGAAGTCAATAGATAACATTAAAGGACCCATTGAATTCATCTGTCCAAGTGGTTGTTGAAAATAAGGAGCGACACATGGTGTGGGTTGGAATGGAATGGATTGGTGACATGGTCGTTTGGAACTTTTCTTGCACTCACAAAATATATATATATATATATATATATTTATGATTTCTATTTTTTGAATTTAATTTTTTAAAAATTTAATTTTTTTATTTTTTGTGTTTTTTATTTTTATTTTTATTTTTAGTGAATATTTTTATAATTTTTAATAATTTTTTTTACTTTTTTAAATACACCTTAGTTAGATGTATCTAAAAAATAAATATTTCTAAAAAAATATTTAAACCAATTAATAAATACACAAGAATATAAAAAATGTACTAAATTTTCTTTCTTTTTTTATATATTTTTGGTATTTAGTAAATTTATTTTTTTTAAAAATCATAAATATTATACTTTTAAGTATATTTATGTTAGGTATATCTAAAAATTAAGTTACTTAAAATATTAAAAAAATTTAGTAAAAATAAAAATATAAAAAATAAAAAAATTTAATTTTCTAAAAAGTGAATATATGAAACCAATAATGTACTATCGACATCATCCTCCTATCCTATGTGAGTTTAGGCTCTGTTTTTAATTAGATATGAATGATGAGTAGGATTATAAATAAATTGAGCTACTCCTGAATAGTTCAAATTTGGCTCAATTAAAATCAATTCATTTATTTATTGAAAGAGCAAAATCAATTTTTATGCTCGTTTATTAATTCAGCTAAACTCAAGTAGTTCCGAACTTAGCTTGATAAGGCTCACTAATACAAAAAAATAAATTAATATTTTTTAATAATATATTAAATAAATTTTTAATAATTTATTTTATTTTATTATTTTTGTTTGGTATTTATATAAATTTAAATATTTAATTGATGAAATTTATTATTAATATAGACATTCTTATATATTTTATTCATAGTTTTTTATTTTTTATTTTAATAAGTAAATTAATTAATTTTTTTTTTTTCAAGCTTGAGCTCAAGCTTGATTATTTATGTTCGACTAATTTTTCATAAACAGGCTTGAACACTAAAGAGATTGGCTTGGCTAGGCATGTTTACATCCCCAAGAATGGGATTGAATTAATAGTAATGTGAGACCCATAAAAATCATATTTGTTTTGAAAAATTGTAATTTGATTAGGAGTGTTATGGGACTATGAAATCTCTCCAATGAGGGAACTAGTAATCCCATGTAGGGCTGAGTAAGGAATCCGTAAAATTCGTAATCCGATTTAATCCAGTCCAATCCAGTAGGTTTGGATTGGTTTTTTGAATCCGTGGTTTGGTTCCGGATTGAAAAATTAAAAATCCGTAGTTCACGGATTGGTTCCGGATTGAACCCCACGGTTCCGGATTGGAACTGATCCGGACCGTATACAAATAGTCTATATTTTTATTATACACCCTCCTGTATAGTATCTTCTCTTATTTCATATAAAACTTAAATCCAAGCCTAAACTTGCATAGTATCTTCTTTTATTATTTTTGTTTGCTAGTTTTTAGTGTTAATTTGTAATGGTCTAAATACTTATGGTAGAACTGGTTTTCTTATGATTGTTTAAATTCTAGAATAGTTTCACTACAAGAATTCACATTTTTGGTGACTAATTTTAGCGACTAAAATTAATTTAGTCGCCAAAACCCACATTTTTGGCGACTAAACTTCGCATTAGTCGCGGATCATTCACAAATTAGCTACTAACTGTTTTTAGTCACTGTAAAGTGCTTATTGGCGACTAAAAAATAAATTAGTCGCTAAAAACTTGCATAATAGGCGACTAATAAATATTTTGGTCGCCGTTAGTTGTCTTATATAGGCTACTAAATTTGTTTAGTCACTGTAAAGTACCTATTAGCGACTAAAAAATAAATTAGTCGCTAAAAGCCTAGGTATTAGGCGACTAAATTTTTTTTAGTCGGCGTTGGTTATATATTTGGCTACTAATGTGTTTTTGGTCGTGGTAAACTCATTTTCGCGCATAAGGCAGACGTATACTCAACGACGAAAATATTGTTTAGTCGTCCTATAAAACCAAAAAAATTTTGGTGGGAAGATTGAAATCTACCGCGTATTATACCAAAGGAAAAACCCCTTTTGCTCTTACTCTCGACACAGCCCAGAAGTTCATCTCCTCTCATCGACAGCCCATCCATCATGTCCTCTAATCCACAGCCAATCGATCATTGAATCTCATCGAGTAACCATCGGGCACCGTTGCGCAGAGCCCCCGAACCAGCCAGAGGTACACCGCTGACACCCATTCGATTTGTTTCAGGTTTCTTTCTCTCTCTCTTCGTCTGTCTTCCTTCTTCTATTTCCCTCTTTAAGTTTGATTTATGAGTTTCATTTATGGGAAACGAGTTAAATGGTTTAGGATTTGCTTATGATTATTTGGTTTTTTTTTTTTTTTAATTTGATGCAGAGGCTTTCAATATTTGACCCGTAGGTAAATCGACTTTGATTTTGTTCTACATTTAGGGTTTTTTTTTTTTTGGGTTTTTTTTTTTATTCGTATCCTGCTGCCTTGCATGCCTCTGAGATTGCCACGGACCGCAGTGTTGCTCTGTAGAATTCACAATTTCAGTTTCAGAACAGGGTGAATGCAATTTGGTTGATGTTTGAAGACCTATTCATTATTAGATTAGTGAAGACCCCTGTTCTTTATTAGATTAGTGAATCACATTTGGTTGATGGTTGAAGACCTGTTCTACATTTAGTGAAGACCTGTTCATTATTAGTGAAGACCTGTTCATTATTCAAAAAAAATGTTAAAATCTCTAAAATTAGATTAGGAGAGAAACAAAAATAAAGTGCTTCAAGGAATAAAATAGATGTGGAAACCAAAAGGAACAAAAAAATAGAGTACAAAGTAAAGCTGTGACAAGGTGAAGAATGAGATTGGTGAGAAACAGACTCTTCTTGTAGTTCTTCATGGCTTGAAGCTTCTTTGCCTGGATTGAATCCATTGTTGAAATGGGTATCTAGGGTTTGTGTTAACTAGTGAAGTTTCTAGTTGGGTTTAGAGAGAATTTTGAGGGAATGTGTTGGAGATTAGTTAAGAAAGCAAAGAGGATAAGATTCACAATCTGACTGAACATAAGGATGTGGAAACAAAGGCTTTATATAGTGGAGGAGAGAGGGAGGATATTTTGGGGGATTCAACACATGTTGCTCTTTAGGGTTTTTTTAATATAGAGGACTTACTTTCTGAAAACCATTGTAGGTTGAAATTTGAAAATTATTTTTATTTTGAGTGCCTTGGTTTTGGCCTACTTTTGCTTTCCACTATTCCTGTTGATTGTTTTTAATATTTCATGCAAGTAAAAATTACCTTATAAAGATGAGTATTAATAATCTGTATTACTCTATTATATTCTTATCTCATATTCATCACATATTATTTTACAGTAAAAATTAATGATTAGAAGAGTATGAGACGGACACTAATATAAATAGTAAGACAAATGGTCTCATGCCCATAAAAACATAACAGTCTATCATATGACAGCATGTTACGATAATTAAATGTAAATACTAAATTTTAGATATTATTTGAGGTGCCACTAATGTGGGTTTATTGAATTTGTGTTTCATGTCTTATATCAATACATTGATTACACACAAGATAGTATTCAAATTGTAATGAAAAAGGGCGTTTCGGGGGCCAAAATTCAAAACAGCCCCCGAACCTCCGTTTGGACGACACGGGCAGCTTCCCCATGCCAAATAGGACTTGTGTCAACTGACGGAATGTTATTCGGACCTATAGGTTGGA
This sequence comes from Camellia japonica, assembly GCA_030407325.1. Lineage (NCBI taxonomy): Eukaryota > Viridiplantae > Streptophyta > Magnoliopsida > Ericales > Theaceae > Camellia > Camellia japonica. The sequence goes on from JAPPVO010000014.1 coordinate 22,847,244, forward strand.
ATTTAGAGCCGAATACGCCCAAAACTTAGTCGAAAAAGGGCGTTTCGGGGGCCAAAATTCAAAACAGCCCCCGAACCTCCGTGTGGCCAAAACGAACAGTTTCCCCATGCCAAATATGACTTGTGACAATTGACGGAATGTTATTCGGACCTATAAGTTGGAATTTAGAGCCGAATACGCCCAAAACTTAGTCGAAAAAGGGCGTTTCGGGGGCCAAAATTCAAAACAACCCCCGAACCTCTGTTTGGCCGACACAGACAGCTTCCCCCTGCCAAATAGGACTTGTGTCAACTGACGGAATGTTATTCGGACCTATAGGTTGGAATTTAGAGCCTAATACGCCCAAAACTTAGTCGAAAAAGGGCATTTCGAGGGCGAAAATTCAAAATAGCCCCCGAACCTCCATTTGGACGACACAGACAGCTTCCCCATGCCAAATAGGATTTGTGTCAACTGACGGAATGTTATTCGGACCTATAGGTTGGAATTTAGAGCCGAATACGCCCAAAACTTAGTCGAAAAGGGGCGTTTCGAGGGCCAAAATTCAAAACAGCCCCCGAACCTCCATTTGGACGACACGGGCAGCTTCCCCATGCCAAATGGGACTTGTGTCAACTGACGGAATGTTTTAAACTTGCTAATTTTGTGAACGTACACACGTGTGTTATTATTTTTATCACATGATCTAATATCCTCTATGAAATGGCACTGACATACATTAATAAGCACTGATGGTTTTATATCCAATCTAATGATTGAAATGCCTTTTGCAAGCAAATAATGAGGAAGTTGGTAAAAAGAATACTTTCTATTCACATTGGGCTTCGATATTGGTTTAGCCACAGAATTTGGGTACATGTTACATACAAATAGAAGATTGTTACATTAGCTGTATGTTACTAATGAAAGATTTAGTAATGATTGTTCTGCATTTAACAATGTTCCTTATAATAAAAAGACTTTAGAAAGATTGTACAATGACTGATAATTGATTCATTATGGAAGATTGCTTCTCACTTATTTTTATTTCTCACTTGTTCCCAAATTCATTCATGAAGTTGGGCATTTTTGGGTCCAATTCTAATTTTTTTTTTTTTTTTTTTGTAGATGACTTTGCTGCGTGGACTTGCAGAGATATTTTTGTGTATGGAGAAGAAATTGTACTTTTGTGTAGAAGTAATATAATATTTTTGTCATCTCCAGCTTTTGTGCAGTTAACTATTCCTGATACAAAAAACTATTGGCAGCAAACAGATAATTATTGGCATGGTTGATAGATCACCTTTTGACGCCGTCCACTAAATTGAATTTTTGTCGTGGTGCATAGATGTATTTTTGGCTTGGTACATACATCACCTTTTGCCGTGGTACAGATTACGATGGTAATTTGTACCATGCCAAATGGTCATTTGACGTGGTATAGTAAATGTAATTTTTGTATATGGAGGGCTTTACTTTTTGTATGATTATATATGTTGTATGGAATTATTATTTTAGTTTGGACAATAGTTCGTTTGTATGTACTTGGACAGTTAAAGTAATCTATTTTTTTTATACGGATGCAGATTGTGGAATGATTGATAATTTATGTATCATGTTATTTATATACGTATTACAGGTTGAATGAAACAGACAGGTTATGGATACATTACAATATTAACAATAAAACATAATATCATGTTTTTGCCGACTAAACGTTTTGTAGCCAATAAAAAGGGGGAGAAAAAAAAAAAACATTTGGCTACTAAAAGTTTTGTAGCTAAAAGAAAATCAAACATTTGGCTACTAAATTTTTTGTAGGCAAAAGAAAAACAACCATTTGGCTACTAAATGTTTTGTAGCCAAAAGAAAATAAAACCTTTAGCTACTAAAATATTTTGTAGCTAAAAACAAAAGTTGAAGAATAAATATGACTTTTGGCGACTAAAAATTTAGTAGCCAAAAATGTCGTAGTTTAGGTGACTAAATTTTTAGTAGCAAAAAATGTTGAAGTTTAGGCGACTAAATTTTTAGTAGCCAAAAGAAAGAGTATTTGGCGACTAAAATTTTAGTAGCGAAAAAAAATTAACTTTAGGCGACTAAAATTTTAGTAGCTAAAACACTAGTATTTACTTTTAGCGACTAAAAAATTTAGTAGCTAAAAATTTTTTGGCCATTTAAATAATTGGCTTTTGGCGACAAAAAAATTAGTCGGCAAAAGTGTATTTATTTAATTAATTTTCAAACCTATTGGCGACTAAATTCAATTTAGTCGGCAATTATATTTCCCGACTACTCTTTGGCTACTAATTTACCGACCAAAAAATTTAGTCGCTAAAGAGTATTGGCGACTAAAATATGACTTTTGGCGACTAAAAATTTAGTCGCCAAAAGTGAAAATTCTTGTAGTGTTTGTCGCTATTATGAAAAGACATGTTGCTATTGTGAAACTAATATAGTACTATATTTATATTTTTATGAAATTAAAGTGTTATATATATTTTTTTGTTATTTAATTATGTAAATCCGTGATCCTAAACCGATCCAATCCGTGTTTAAATGGATTGGTTCGGATTGGTTTCACGATTTAAATGGATTGGATTGGTTCCAATTTTTCAGGATCCGTAGATAACAGATTGGTCCTAGTTTTACTCCAATCCAGACCATGCTCACCCCTAATCCCATGAGCGAGGGGGTGTTGAAATTTAATCACACGGGATTGGAGTTTGAAAGACTATTCTACCACTTCCTTTATAAAAATAACAAATTCACCTTCTATATAATGAGGGCTTTTATATAACTTCATAAATTTAATCATAACTAATTAATTTTACTAGATTAGTTCATAAATAAATACAATTTATGACATCTTCAATCTAATACTACTATACTAGTAACTCCTCACTCAATCACACCACCCTAATAATACTCCCATCTAACTTAGTTCAATAAACAAACGAGGCCTTAGATTCAAACTCCAACTGCTTTTCAACCTCTTTCTTTTCCTTTTGAAAAATAAAGGGTAAATTACATTTTGCACCATTATACTTTGCAACAAATCTCATTTTGGTCTACACATGAAATCACAATAGTTAACCCTCTGCACTTTTAGTCAAATCTTATTTTGGTCACTATACATGAAATTGCAATAGTCAATCACTTATACTTTTGGTCAAATCCCACTTTAGTTTCTATATAAGTATCAATGTCCCATTTTCTATTACGCTATTGTTTAAATCTTTAACAAAATACAGTCGTGTGATAAGAATCCGATTACGAAATGAGGATAAAGAGAAAATTTATTCATATTTTCTATCAATACACACTTTATCCTATATGATAAATACGTGAGAGTTATATATTTGTATGCTAAAATTTGGGATGAAAATGCAAAATAGAACTTTTAAAATAAAAAGGATAAATTACAAATACACCCCCAGAGGTTTGATTAAAATACAAATTGCCCCTGTGGTTTTGGAAATTACATTCTACCCACTGAGGTTTCTAAGTTCATAACAAATCGTCCCTTTTATTAACAAATTATCAAGTCAACTAACAGTTTTTAATGATATTAGAAATAAGTTTCAATTAATAATTTAAGTAATTTTATTATTGTATAAGAGAGCAATTATGAATTTCATTTTTTTTGGTTAATTCTGTTAAATAAAAAATTCTGAGAATGGAGTATTTGTAATTTTCTAAATTACATGGGCAATTTGTGCTTTAAGCAAATCTCAGGAGGTGTATTTGTAATTTATCCCAAAAAGGCAGCATAGAAATCAAAGAGAAAAAGAAGAATAGACATAAAACTATGTTATTGTGGAAAACAGAGTGTCATTTCAATTTATGCAAAACCTTGTTTATTTTCTTAATCGTTCACGATATGCATTTTGTTTTAGCCTAATATAGTCATAATTTGATATAAATTTCAGGACATAGTATGTATTGGTAGAAAATGAGGATGACATTTTCTTCTTTTACCTTCATTTCGTAGTCATATGATTGGATTTTATTGAAAATTTAAACAATGGAGTAACAGAAGGGAAACATTGACATTTGTGTAGAAACCAAAGTGTGATTTGATCAAAAGTAAAGGGTTGACTATCATAATTTTATGCATAGGGACCAAAGTGAGATTTGACTAGAAGTGTAAGGGGTTAATGATTTCATACGTAGGGGTCAACGTGAAATTTAGTACAAAGTGTAGGGGTGCAAAGTGTAATTTACCCAGAAATAAAATAATGCTATTTTTTTTTAGTGGGTTTTGGGTTTAATTTTAATTTTTTAATTTTAAAAAATATTTATTTAAAAATTTGTTTAAAAAGTATTTCTTTATAAGTAAAGAAGTTAATGTGATTTAAAATTTTTTTAAATAATGACAAATAACTGAATTTACTTTTTAATAACAATTGACTTTTACTGATCAATTTTTAATTTGTTTTTTTTAACATGTTCAGCTAAAAGTTGATTTTTTAGAAAAGTTGAGCACTTTCTTTTCTTTTCTTTTTTTTTTTTTTTTTTTTTTTGAGTAATATTATATAGATTAATAAGTTTTATAATTTTTTTACCGTATCATTAAAGTGGGTATGTTTTAAGTTTGAAAATTTTATTATTACACACGCATTAATTAGTAAGAAAATGTTAATTAGTATCATTTGGTGGTGTGAGGTTGGGAGTTTAATTTTATGGAGAAAAATTTAATACCTGTATAATGTTTATTTCTCCTTCAATATGGGGACTGTTTATTTCTTTCTTAATTTAGCTAAAAAATATTGTTTGGACTATTGTTTATTTCTTTCTTAATTTGGTGCGCTTTCAAACTATTGTTTGGACTTTAGTTATTCAATTTGATATAATATTTTTAATATTTGTATTACTCTCTTACCGATTGACAAATTAAAAATATATATATATATTTTAAGATTTTTGTTAGTATGTCTAATAGTAGTTCAATTTTTGATATATTACAAATTGTATTAAAAATCGATATAAGTAATGGGATTCATTAAGCCAAGTAGCTACTGCGGTATATCATAATAAGCCCAATGTAGCTTGTATCTAGTCAAGTGGTATATTTTGTTTAATTAGATTTAAATTAGAAGTTTTCCAAAAGTGCATAGATCATTTTGCCCATAGATTATTTTGATTCAAAATTATATTTGTCATTCAATGGTCATAACCAAAATAATAAGTTATAATTAGTACCATAATGAGTCATAATAAAGTCATAATTAATATCATAATGAGTTATAATCAAATATTACAAATATTATCACTCACACATTTTTCAATGTATTTATTGTAGAATTTCCCTGAACTCTATTGTATATTTCTCGACATTCAGTTACAAAAGAATATATATTCATGTGGTGCTTCAGTGGCTATATAGGCCAATTCAAGTTATTGATAAACTAAATTGGAGCATTTTTTATACATTGTAAATCATATTGATACAATTTAAATATTAAAAACAAAATTGAAATACAATTTAAACATTAGAAATCAAAATGACACAGCATAAGACTCATATTTTGGAACTAAAAATATAACTAACCCAATATAGTGTTTCAGTTTATTTATATTCATTTCACACTGTAAATTTATCCTTCAACCTTGATATGTCATAGACTTCTCACATTACCTAGGTTCTAATTCAGAAATTGTTACGTCATTCACAGACAATGGTATTGACGTACTGGTAGATTGATCTGACTTTACGCCTTGTCCTATATTTAACTCTGTTTTACTCGGAGAGAAGAATGCAGGTTCTCCAGGAATTGCTAGGGTAATAGTGTAACTATTGAGCATCAAAACTACTGTTGCCATGGAGGGCCTAGCGTCTGGGTCTTCTTGAACACACAACAAGCCAATATGGATGCATCTGGAGACTTCATTTCTTGAATACGATACTTCCAAAGTTGGATCCATCAATTTCAATGGTGTTCCGTTCTTCCAAAGCTTCCAAGCCTGAAACAATTTATCACAAATGTCTTGTGGATGTGATGATATAGGCACTAAGAAAGAAATAGTTGTAATGTATAGTTGTTACTCACATAGGTAAGCAGGTCCTCAACGTTGTTTGATTGATCGAAGTCATTGATTTTCTTGCCACTTATGATCTCTAAAACTAAGACACCAAAGCTATAAACATCGGACTTTACGGAGAACTGTCCATGCATTGCATATTCCGGAGCCATGTAACCGCTGTAAGCCAGCTCCATTAGTTTATCAATATAACTAGAAAGCAACAACCAAATCCATCTAACACTCATTTCGGATTAAATCAGAAATAAAACAATCGAGGACATTATGTGCCAATATTCAGCTAAAAAAGTGCAGTCCATTGAAGAACGTGTCGGAAACTAGACATAGTATGCATCTCTGTTTTTGTTCAAATCCAAAAGGGAGTTTTTTGAAGAGTTAGTTTCATGTTTTACTTGAGATTGCCTAACTTAATCAAATTATGGTAAAACAAATATGAGGTTTTTGGGGAAAGAAAATTTACAATGTTCCGACGACTCTATTTGTATTTCCTTGAGATTGATCCACACCGAAGATCCTCGCCATGCCGAAATCTGAAATTTTTGCATTCATGGTCCCATCTAACAAAATATTACTAGCTTTGAGATCACGGTGTATAATTCTAAGTTGGGAATCTTCATGAAGATAGAGCATCCCTCGAGCTATCCCTTCAATAATCTTATAACGTTTTGGCCAATCCAATTTTCCATGCTCTTGTGAATCTGTAGATTGATCATAATAAATGTTCAAGTTATCAATAAGCAATTGGTTACAAAATGTGTTAATGTTATACAATTTGAATGGAAACACGAGCACAAGAATGCATACAATCAAAGATCACACTCATCACAATCATGTGTTTTTATGAAACCAAATGTAAAGCACTATTAAGAACTAGAGTTGTTTAGATTTTCCAAACCGAATAGAATGCGGTCGAGGCTTTTGTTGGGCATAAATTCATAAATGAGTATCTTCTCTTCTCCTTCCAAGCAAAATCCTCGTAGTCTCACTAGATTTCTATGTTGAAGCTTGGCTACCAGCAAAACTTCATTCTTGAATTCTTCTCCACCTTGCCCTGAGTTTTGAGATAGCCTCTTGACAGCTATCTCTTCTCCATCAATAAATTTACCCTGTGAATATAAGGCATTCATTGAAATTTTAGAATTAAATGCTATATATATATTTGAATAAATCAAATCTAGTATAATTAAATGCAACATCTTACCTTGTAGACATGACCAAATCCACCTTCACCGATTTTGTTATCATCAGAGAAGTTGTTTGTGGCTGCTTGAATAGTACCAAAATCATATTGCAAGGACTCAACTGTTGTGATTTCATTCACAGCTGGACATATCAAAAGATAAATGTAATAAATTTATTGATGATTAATGCTATATAAACAAAAATTTGTACAAAAAAATTAATACAAAGTGGCATGCCAAGTGTTGATTGTATCATTTCAAGCGTTTTAATTTTTAAAGAATGACAGTGTCAACATTTCAGCCATGAATTGTGTATACTTTTTTTTTATGTTTTTTTATTACCACTATCTTCTTTAGTATCATCATGTTTCTTCTTTGCTTTCCTGCGTAGGAAACAAAAGCCTGTGATGAAAAGCAAAACAGAGGCTCCAACTGGAACAATGATGGCAATGAGTACTTGCGATGAGATTCCTCCCTTTCCTACATCAATAAAAAATTGTTCCATTGAGAATATAAACATAGGAGAAATGAATCAATTTGAGGATAAACTTTACAAATCCAAAGTGGACCAAATTGATAATCAATAAGTGGGAGAGTTACAAATTGATAATTGCAGTGTTTTTATAAATATAAAAAAAGAATAAAATCTCAATTAAATGACACATTATTAACAAAAAGAAAGAAATAAGGAAAAATACAGATTGTAAAAAAAAAAAAATTTAAAAATAATAATATCCATTTATATGAACTCACTTTCTTACAGATGCAAAAACTCATGCAAGTACACATTTCAAATGTAAAGCAAATATTTAAGATTTTTAGGCATCGAAAAGGGATGAAAAATGGCTCAATGTTGATTGTTTTCCCCCCAATTTTCTATTCATGGTTTCTTTTGCAAGAACTTGTTTTTATATTAAAAAGATCAGCAATGGTAGAGGGCCCTAATTTTTGTGGCTCAAATGGCTCGAATTTGCCAAAACAACGTCGTTTTGAGTACAAAACAACATCAAAATTGCCAAAACGACGTCATTTTGACAATTTTGAGTCATTTGAGCCACAAAAATTAGGACCTCCAAACATTTTTCTAAAAAGATTATGCTTAAACAAAAGATATATATAGAATTCTATCATGTTTAAAATTTGTACAGATAAGTAATTGATGATTTTAAAAGATAAAATATTAAGTTCCACTTAAAGATAAACTTTAAAAAGATTAAGTTGAAATATATAGAAATTCTATAACAAACTAACAAAAGATAAATATAGATCGTTAAAAAAATTATCATCTTTTTGGGATATTTATATCCCAATCTTATGCTTTTTTTATTTAAATATTTTGTTATCTTTTATTTGAATTTTCATTAAATAGTTATATTTTTTTTTTGTATATTTTTTCATCTATATTTATTTCTTATTCATATATACATAATTACCTTTTTATTTTAAAAATCATTTGACTCGTAATATTTTTTTATTTAAATTTTTTTTAATTGTTCATATATAAATAGTTAACTTTTTATTTTTATAATTAATTGACTCGTAATATTTTTTATTTAGTTATTTTTTTTTATCTTTTATTTGACTCTATATATTATTTTGTAGTTGAAATTTGAATAGTTATCTTTTTATTTTATTTATTTTATATTTTTATCTCTACCTCTTTGTTGTTCATATTTAAATATTTATCATTTTATTTAAATATATATAATCCTTTTGACTTTTGAGATTTAGATAATTGACAAATAATTAAAAATTAGGAAAAGTGGGAGGGGAGACTTGAGAAGTGACACGTAGGAGAGAGAATCCATAAAAATTTAGCATTAAGAGTTTGGAGAATTCTTACACTCACTACATTTGTTTAGATAGATAGATAGATAGATGGATAATATGCTTTGATACATACATATATATCTATATATATATATATTTTTTTTATAGACAAATGTGTTTTGGTGAAAGAATTATTGATATTTAATTAATTTAATTTTTTATAAGTATATTTTACTCAATACTTCTAAAATTTAAGGGAAAATTATTTATAAGTCTTATTAGGGAGACTTATGTTACATATGGTCATACTAAAAAACTTATGTTTCCATAAGTTCTATAGGAAGTTTGTTGACACATTTACCCGCAATATTAGTTGTTAATATTATAAATAATAGTAAAACTATATATAAGAAATTGAATGTTACCATATATCATATTTATATAAACGTAACGTAACGTGACACTTACATAAACGTAACGTGACGCCTATGATCTATGGCAACATTCAATTTCATATATAAGAAATTAAATGTTACCATAGATCATATTTATATGAAACGTAACGTGACATCAATATAAACTAGCAACATTTTCATATTCAATTTTAAAAAATAAAAACTCATTAAGTTTGCGAAACATAACGTGACACGTTACGTTACGTTTATGTAGGTGTCACGTTACGTTACGTTTATGTAGGATCTTGTGGAATACATTCCTATCTAAATAGGACTTGAGACTCTATAAGAAATTACACAGGACTTAATCTATCATAAATGTCTGAAAAAGGACTTATAAATAAGTCTTCCAAAATTTAAACAGTTTAAATTATCAAAATAAAATCAGAAACCAATCTATGGGCCGCATAATTCACCGCTGTGCATCAAGTACAGCAGTGCGACACCATTCCTTTTTTTTTTTTTTCTTTGTGTATAGACTTTTCCATGGCCAAATCGGTCATAATTGAAAACCGACTAATTATATAAAGAAAATTACAATTTAGTGGATGTTTTCAAAAATAATTACGATTTCTTAAAAGAATTTATAATTTTAATTATGAATATTTATAAAGTTCAACACTGAGTTAAATTATTTTTTGAAAAACTTTCCAGATCAATGAATGGCCTATATGTCTTATTAGGAGCTTACCTGGACTAATTGAAGGACCAGTTGGAGGAGGAGGAGGAGGAGGAGGAGGAGGATGAAGGACCGGCGAAGGCGGTGGTGCAGCGGCAATAGCAGCAGTGGTGTAAAAAGGGTAAGTCTCAAACCTGAAAGTGCAGCCAGAAGACAGACCTCTCGCACCTTTTCTTCCATCGCAGCAATTCTGAAAACTCGAGATAGCATTTCGGAGACACTTATTGCAATCAAAGCTAGTTATGCCTGGTAGGCATTGCGCTAGCCCATACAGCTTTTGTAGAGATGTGAAGTTGGCTTCTTTAGTCGCAAACTTCTTTCCAGACAAATTATTTGAAGCCCGAGTCACTATGTCATCCAGTACCCCTCCCAATACATCTCTAAACCTGTTTGGGTCCGTTATGTTCTCTGTATTATACAATATTAGAGGCGCAGACTGATCATCAATAGAGAAGATAGATCGGTTCGAGTATCGCAATATGCACTGATCGTACCAAATCGTAACAACCTTCAAATTGGGACATTTTTGTGGTCCATCTTTGGTAGCAGTGGTCACGCAGTCGCGACAGACGTCGGTGGAAACATCACCACGGCAGAGAAAGAGACCGTAGGCTGTGTCGGGGGGGCTGTGGCCGGCGGTGTAGTTGGAGAATCCATTGGTGGTGGTGGTGGAATTGGAGGAGAGAACAGAGAGGAGGGTTTTGAGATTGGTTTCGTATGTGCTGTTGGGAGTGTAAGTTGTTTTGCTTGGGCATATGTCGTATTGATTAGTTGGGGCTGCTTTGGTTTTGTTGAGGATAAGCAAGCAAAAAAAAAGGCCAATAAAGAAAATGGCTCCGGAGATATGATGGAAGGATGATGGGTTCATGGTGGTGATCAAAATTCTTTGGTTATTGTTATTGGAGGTCCAGGGGTTCAATTTATTAAACAATTATAGGCGTAGCAATTTGGCTTTCACATCGTACACATAATTAGAGGATTAATATTGATCATTTATTTATACGAACATAAATATCACACAACATAAATATAAATAAATTGGGTTACAGTTGAACATGTGTAACTCGAACATGATCCGCTTAACCTGTGCAATAATTTGTGTTAATACTTGGATATAAACTCACTATTAATCGGTAAGTAACTCAAATACAACTTGAATCTAGTAGCCATGGTCATTAAATTATAATTTGTTATTTCAAAAAAGACTTGTTTTGTTAGATATTTGGATATTAATGAGTGGCAATATTTCAAATTGGATGTGTGGAGAATTTAGTAATGAATATTTTAAATTATTTTCATGAATATTATGAAAAAGTATTTAAATAAAAATAACTCAAAATAATCACATTTTTATAAAATCCGTCGTATCAAACATAATTCTCACTTGGTGCAATTCGTACCTTTAGAAAAGTATAATTATTTTGAGTTAAATCTAATTACATAATTTCTTTTATATATTATTCTTGTAACATGTTATCGTTATATATATAATAATGTGAAACATTTTGTTTGAAATATATAATTTAAAATAAATTATTATGCTAATAATATTAAGTGAGTCGTGTTAGAATTGACATAATTATAAATACACTAAATTAAGGGTTATTTGAAAATAATTTAAATAAGTACATTTATTTGATAAACGCATTTATTTGAATTACATTATATTTTTATTTTTTTTATAAAAAATTAAAAAATACACTAAATAAATAAATCCTAAACAATCCCTTAATATTAAAATAATCAATACGTTTAACAAAATGAATGGTATTAATATTAAAATATTTCAAATACACAAACCTATGACGCGGCACGATTTTTACCCACGCATATATATGGTGAGGGGAAAATTACTTTGCTCGACAGATAAATTCAAGTCGTGTTCTATATTTTATGGGTTAAAATAGTAAGTCTATCATTTTTTTTATCTTTACAAGTGTTATAATTTATGTGGCAATGCTTTTACACCATCTAAAGAGATAAATATTAAATTTAAAATGTCATAATTTGTTTGATCGGAAGTAATTGGGACCCCACCAGAGTTCACTCTCATGACCCCCACAGGCCTCCGATTGGTTAATTTTTATTTTTTTAATTTTTTCTTCTCCTCGGATTGGGTCAGGTCGAGTCGGGTGAGATAGCGGGAGTTCGGATCATTTTTCTTTGTTTGATACTCCCTCCGTCTCAAAATAATGGTCTCTTTTGGAGAATTTAACTTTTTTTTAGTAGTACAATTATTGCATTTAAAAAAAGTTGATTTTTCAAAATTATCCTTTTGATAGTACTTTTTTTGAGAATATCAATATTAAAATTGTACTTTTTATATTGTTTATTAATTTAAAAGAATGGCAAAATAGAAAATTTATATTATTTTTGTACTTGATTTTTGAAGAGGGACTAATATTTTGAGATAATGAAAAATGGAATAAGAGACTAATATTTTGAGACGAAGGGAGTATAAAATAATGTTTTTGAACCACCCAATAACTTCTCACATGAGGAGATGGAAACCAAATTTGTCAGGTCCGAAGACTGACTTTTTAGTCGACGTATAAATGAGCTGGTCTTGTGGAAATTTAGGGGAGAGTGAAGACTGACGCGGACAGGAGTGGAATGGTGACAATGATGCTACGGACCTTTGAACTTTCGCAGAATTGCTCGATTGTGGCCACATAAAATAAAAAAAATTATAATTATACACATGATGCAAACTAATCTGTAATATGCTGCAAGTGAATATTATAAAAAATTGTTGAAAATTTTAAAAATTTTTGAGATATTAATTTATAAGATAAATTACATTTACTTCCTCTGAGATTTCTGACAAATATAAATTTTTTTTCTGTGACTTGAATAATTACAGTAACTTTTCTTACTTTACCTGACAATGTCAAGATTTTCTCAAAAATTGACAACCGTTTATAAACCTAACAGACCCTACTGATGTTATCAAATATAAACATTAAAATGCCTATAATGTCCTCAAGTGCCCAATTCAAGAATTGCTCATACTGTTGTTCTGTTGTAAAGAGGAAATTATTGAGGGATCCATTTTTTATGAACTCATATACCAGAAAATGTTTAAAAAAAAATTATTATTTTTATTTTAAATATATAATTTTTATTTAAATATTTTATTTCATTTTGTAAATATTTTAATATTTTAATTTTAATATTTTAAATTCAAAACACAACTTCATACTTAAATCGTAATCAAACACATAGCTCAAAACTCAATTCAAAAATTATTTTCAAATTTTATAACCAAACACGTAACTCGAAATTCTACATTATTTTCAAAACTCTACACTCAAATCATAACAAAACACATGACAGAAAAAATTAAAATATTTAAAAATATATTTATGAAATAAAATAAAATATTTAAAATAAAACTATATATTTAAAATAAAAATTATATATTTAAAATAAAAAAATAAATTTTTTAATATTTAAAAATTATATTTAACATAAGTTTGTATTTTTTTTTTAAAAGTTTGTGTTTGATTATGAGTTTTAAAAATAATTTTTGAATTGAGTTTGAACTCATATACCAGAAAATGTTTAAAAAAATTTATTTTTTTATTTTAAATATAAAATTTTATTTAAATATTTTATTTCATTTTGTAAATATTTTAATATTTTAATTTTAATATTTTAAACTCAAAATACAACTTCACACTCAAATCGTAACCAAACACATAACTCAAAACTCAATTTAAAAATTATTTTCAAACCTCATAACCAAACACATAACTCGAAACTCTGCACTATTTTCAAAACTCTGCACTCAAATCATAACAAAACACATAACAGAAAAATTAAAATATTTAAAAATATATTTATAAAATAAAATAAAATATTTAAAATAAAAACTATATATTTAAAATAAAAATTATATATTTAAAATAAAAAAATAATTTTTTTGATATTTAAAAAATATATTTAACATAAGTTTGTATTTTTTTTTTTTTTTTAAGTTTGTGTTTGATTATGAGTTTTAAAAATAATTTTTGAATTGAATTTTGAGTTGTATATTTGGTTAAGACTATGAGTTTTGAAAAGATTTTTGAAAATTTCTAATTGGAATTGTGATTCTTAAAGAGAAACAAACATGTTTCTACAAAAAAAATATTTTTTCGGAACATGTTTTTACTCAAAACTCAATTTAAAAATTATTTTCAAAAACTCATAACCAAACACAAACTCAAAATTCATTTCAAAACTCAAAACCAAACTTTTTCCAAAACTCGATTTTAAAAGAAAAAATTAAAAAAAATTATTTTATTTTTTAAAATTATTTTAGAATTATGTTTGAGTGTGTAGTCGTATTTTGAGTTATGAGTTTTGAAAAGAAAAAATTTGTTTGGTTATAAGTTTTGAAATTTTTCGAATTTATTTTTTTAGGGTAAATATTTTATATTTTAAATATTTATTTATTTATTTTAATGTGCATTATATTTCATACATTTATGTATTGTATTTTTTAATATTTTAAATATTAAAAAATTTTAAATATTTTATTTTTTATTTTAAATGTATAATTTTTATTATAAATATTTTAAAATTATTTTATTTTATGGTTGTGTTGGTCAGTCACGGGCAGTGATGTTAGCTTGAACAAAGGGCTTTTTCATCTTTTTGGAGGCAAAAACAAGGGTAATATGGTCATTTCTTATAGGATATTAACGTCGTTTGTGCAAAATAGACAGAATGGGGGAATCTTGACATTGTTAGGTAAAGTAGAGGAGGTTACTTTAATTATTCAAATCACAGGGGAGGTCCTTGTATTTGTCAGAAACCTCAAGGAAGGTAAATGTAATTTACCCTAATTTATAAGTATGATTCAATTTTAAATAATGAATAACAATTTTAATCAAACTATTAATAACAAATCGATAAAATAATTTAGTGTGAAAACAATTACAAATAGAGCACTTTCAATTGTGATAAAAAAAAAAAAAAAAATAGACCAAAGACACAAAATAATCTATTAAGAAGACAAAAATGAATTACACACGAAAACTCTCAATTATCTAACGAATCTACGCGCGAATTGAATCGAACCCGATGTGTCTCTTCCACCACCGTCTTCACCTCAGAATTGTTTTGCCCAACGTTCAATCCACAGTGCCGATGTTGAATTCATGATGATGAGCCATTCTAAAATCTACCAAAGTTTCAGGCCCAAGTTCTTTAGAATCTACCGAGGACATCTCTTTCTTTTTTATGAATGAAAGAATAAAACAACCATTGATGATAGTTAATATGAAACTCGTTAATCAATCGATCACCCTCAAATCATCAAGGAAAACAATACATAAACATCCTCTAATATAGAACATCATGTTTTCTCTTTCTCTCTAAGAATATGGACGGATTCTACCCTAAAAACATAAAGAATATGGACGGATTCTACCCTAAAAACATACAAATGACGCATTTTATACTAAACTGAGCTGTGAATAAAAATACAATTGAATAAAATTTTATCTAACAAAATTGCCAATTAATAAAAAAAACCTAACAACTATGAAATGCAAATCTCACTTACAGCCCCTTATATTTGTGTATTTCTTTTTATCTCACTACTTGCTAAGTAATTCCCTTGAACTTTCCTTGAACCTGAGAAAAAGTTGTCCTCTGCCATTGCCAAACACCTTTATTATTGTTATTATTATTATTCATTAAGATAAATTAACTGGCACCGCTTCTATTTATTTGAAATGACACCATCATCTCCTTTATTTTCTGAAATCATACATGTGAAAGGCAGAAAGATTTTTCACAAGGAATGTAAGACAAAATAATCTTTCCTTTACTCTGTAAAGAAAAATCAACTAGTTAGTGATCGCACCCGACTAAATATGGCCGGAAAGACCCTCCGACAATCAAGTCAGAAATATGATCAGTCATATAATATTTGTTTAGGAAGTAAGATTTTCTATTTTCTTTTTGTTACCTCTCTCGCTTTTCCTTATTCTTCCTTTTATAGTGTTATTGTCCTGACCTTGATCGTTAGATTGACATCTTTATTTAAGGGCTCTGGTTACTACAAGACTTTGGTCGGGCAAATGACCAAGTTACTTTGATCCTTTGTCATTGGATTACCTTGCTGTGTGCGACTTAGATCATGTCAGGCGTTTAATGGCCAACTTGCCGATTGCTCCATCCATTCGATTAGGTTCATCGGATGGTTGTTTCGTTTGCGTAGGTCAGGCCTATGCACCTATCCCTGATAATTGTGATCCTCACCGTTGATTGTGAATGAATCTAAAGGCATCCCTGCATTTTTGTAGATCTCCTTCTAGGAGGCAATTTTACTCAGGTTTTGGCCACTTGACATTGTCTCTTCTTCTGTCAGACTTGTCAATGATTTGGGCCTTTCTCCTGATTTGAGTTACTTGGCTGGACTTGAATTTTGGGCCTTGGACTAACACTTTTGGACTTTGGGTCAATGTTTTTACCCTCCACAATACCTTTTATTTTGAAATTTAAAATTATAAAATCTCCTTTTAATAGTCAATAGTTTGTTGACCAGACAGTACCTATTTTACCCTTGTTAAAGTCTATACTCTCACAATAATGCAGTATCTCCACAAATAAACACAACCTATTCCATTGATTTTTTTTTTATTATTTTATTTTAATATTGAGGCCCTTTTCCATTGAGAATAGAAAGAAAAAAATTATATAGGTTTAGATCAAACAAAACAAAATAAGAAAAAAAAAAAAAAAGTTCCACAGATTTTCATAGAAATAGAATAATGAAAAAATTGGGTAGTTTCATGTTTGCTTTATCAAATAAGGTTTGGATCATTAGATTAAGTGGTGCTTTGAGAAGTTAGTAAAAAGCTGGCTTTTTTAGCAAGTTTCCAAATTGCCCCTAATTACTCGTTGAAAGCTTTTTTGTGTCATAAATGTCATCATAGTGCTGATGTAGTTGGATTTGTGACTGGTGAGAAAGCATTGCTCTCTCAGATGTTGCCGACGATTGAGGAAGTTACTCATGGTGTGACTCCCCGAAATAAAATCATATGCCAACCAAGACAATAAGTAAATGATGATAAAAAAAAAAAAATCAGAGTATAAAGTCCTTCTATTACATGAGATCTAGTTATACAAGAGACTAACATATGCAATTATACATTCATGAGCTTATCCCTGAATCTACAGTATATATCACAGCATGAGATAGAAACTGGAAGCAAAACAAGTAATAAATGCCCTAAAGGCTTACAACTTTCCAAGGTAGGTTGGTTACAACAAAAATGGACTTTAAGCCCATTACATTTAAAGCCCTTGGCTATACGAAATAATTACAACAACAGAGAAGCTCTTGCTCCTAACTCTTCCAAGTTACTGCCTTAGCGAAAGCATATCATCAGCACCTGGAATGTTTTTCCCACATAGGGCGAGTTAAAGCCCAGTAGAAACAATCTAACACAATATATAAATCTTAAAAAAGATATAAGTATGATATGCATATACAATGCCTGTGATTCAAACTCGTTTACGATTCTTTCCCAAAACCATGCTATGCCAAGCTTCATATCTCAATTCATTAATCATATCCATTTCATTCAATCAACCAAATTGAGGATACAACTCATTGGGTCTCAAATCAATATAGTTATCATACAAACGTATCTATTTGTTATTTTACGGAAATTTAGTCCGCGGGAATCAACATCCATGTATACGCGCGATTTTTGGGACGTTCACCCTGGACACACAGGCCAACTTAATTTGCTGGAGTCCATCCCCTGTCTCCTCCCAAACATGGAGTATATCCCATTTCTCCTCCCACACATCATAAATATACAATGTATTAAAACATAGTCATATTTAATGACAACCAATAAGAGATTAGTTTCAATTTACCTAATCCTCATGCATTTTCTACAACAATCATAGCTATCCTCCACCGATAGCCCAAAACAATTATTTCTAAATAGCTATACAATCTCCACGACAGATAAATTATCAAAATTTCCATATGTGTGAGGTAATACATATTCAACTCCACCATTTATATAAGCATCCATCTAATTTAGCATTCCTAATGCCAATTTCATTTATTATACAAAATATCTATTTGAGACATTTTAGGGTAAAACTCCATTTTCTTTCAAAACCCATCCTGAGTATCAAAATCAACACACTTATGACCACACAACCTCACATCTAGTCCCATAACCATTTTTAACACATACATTCGAAAACCCCTATTGATTTTTAAATCCAAAACCCTAGGTTTGTTTAAAATCATCTCAAGTTCCAATATTTCTTACATATCAACAAATAACTAAGTTAAAACTTATAGAAGAGTGTAGAAAGTCCCTACCTCAAAGTTAGAAAACGAGTAAAGCAAGGTGGGAAACCTCAAAGACGTTGAAACCGAGTTTTGTTCGGATCAAAATAGAGCTCTTGAGATGCTCTACCTTTTTCCCAGAGACACTAGAGTAGAGAAACCAACGGATCTAGGTGAAAATGTAGAGAGAATGTAGGTTTTAGAGAGAGAGGGTCTCAACTTTAGGGTTTTGAGAGAAAAATGTGTGAAAAAGTGATGTATACAAGTGTTGCTGCGAACTGATATTTGCACAGTTCGCTTGAGCACAAGAAGTGACGCTCGAGTATCAAACACAATAAGTTGTTCCGTTTGAGCGCAAGAAGTGATGCTCGAGCACAGAATGCACACTCCCAGTAGTTTTGCAGACAACAGACTAACGCTCGAGCGCAAGAAAGGCCGCTCGAGTGTAGAAAGAACCGCTCGAGCATAGAATACACTCCCCAATAGTTTTGCAGACCTACAAAAGTATTGAGAGTTTGTAAAGCCTGCTTGAGCGGAGAAGTAAAAATCTAGACAACAAAAGTTTGGAAACTAAGCAACCAACTTGTCTCAAACGCAAGCACAACAACCCAATAGCCAAATTTAAAGAACTACAAGGGAAGCAAGATATGATCAACAATACGAAACCATGAAACCTGAGTCCATAATACAACAAGGGTTGGGTCAAAACCAGAATTGCTATAATCTCCCCCTCTTAAGGAATTTCGTCCCCGATATTTCAAATCAAGTTTTAAAGTTATGCTCAAACCAAACACAATAACGATAATTAATCAATTCCACTACCATGACCATTCTCCGATCACCCATTCTCATCAACTCAGACCCATTCTCTGGTCATCCATTCTCATCAACTCGGTACTTGAGTCCCAACATTGAAAGTACAATTCACATTTTTCCAAAACATATGCAATGTTTACATTAAATTCGTGTTTCCAAAACATATACAACATATACAATGTTTTTATATTTCATTAACATAACAAAATTTTAATACACGATCAAGCATCCACAAATAAATCCAGATATTTCTTATGGACTTCCAACTCACGTTCCCAAGTTGTTCCTTAACCTCGTGATGTTTTCACAATACATTAACCAAGGGAATTGTCTTACCTTGCAAGACTTGGTCTCGGGTATCCAAGACTCTGACCTGTCTCTCCTCATATGAGGCATCCTCATCTACCTCTAAGTTGGTCCAATCGAACACGTGTGATAGATCTGACTCATACTTTTGAAGCATGCTAATAAGAAATAAATCATGAATCCTAAAAAGTTGTGGCGGCAAGGTCAAACAATAAGCTACCTCTCCAATCCGTTTAAGGATCTTGAAAGGCCCAATGAACAACCGAGGGGACAACTTCCCACTCTTCCCAAACCTCATCAAACCCCTCCTAGGTGATATCTTCAAGAAGACATGGTCTCCTACCTCAAAAGACATGGGTCTCCTCTTATGGTCGGCATAACTTTTCTGGTGACTCTGGGCCATAACTAACCTTATACGGATAAGTGCAACTTTTTTTGTCGTTTCTCGGACTAACTCTGGACCCAACATAGGTGCATCACCCACCTTGGCCCAACACACAGGGGATCTACACAGTTGACCATACAAGGCCTCAAACGGTGCCATGCCAATACTCGACTGGAAGCTATTTGTTATAGACAAACTCCACTAAGGGCAAGTGCCTCTCCCACGAACCCTTAAAGTCAAGGACACAACCTCAAAGTATATCCTCTAAAATTTGAATGGTACACTCTGACTACCCGACAGTCTGAGGAAGATACGCAGTGCTAAAGGTCAATCTCGTGCCTAAGGCACTCTGTAGGCTCTGCCACAACCGAACCGTGAAACACGGATCTCTATCTGAAAAAATCGTCATAGGGACCCAATGCAACCTCACTATGTCCCTAATGTGAAGGTCGGCAAGATAATCTACTGAGTCGCTCACACGTATAGGAATAAAGTGCGCCAACTTGGTCAACTGGTCGACTACCACCCAAATTGCATCACTACCCCATTGAGTCCTCAGAAGGCCTACAACAAAATCCATCATGACATGTTCCCACTTCCACTCGGCTATATGTAAGGGTTGCAACAAACCCTTTGGCCTTTGATGTTCGGCCTTCACTTGTTGGCAAGGCATCTCGACACAAACATAACCACATCCTTCTTCATACCCCTCCATCAAAACTGGCGACTAAGTTTGTGATACATCTAAGAAATTACACTTTTGGCGACGACGTCAATTTTTCATAGCCAAAACTATATTTTTGGCGACACAGTGATCAATTTCGTTGGTAAAAGTAGACACTTATCAACGCAATTTACTACCGTCGCTAAAAAAACATAACATTCACTAGGCGCCAAAATTATTGATTGGCGCCAAAATTTCAAAAATTTTAGCCACGAGGCTTATATTTTAGCAACACAATAAGCGTCGCTATTACTGCGCTTACTTTTGGTGACGACAAGTTAGCGTGGGCAAAGAGTTAAACATCTAGCGACGAGAGCACTATTCGTCAGTAAAAGTTTTGTTGAAATGAGGTGATTTAGTGATTTGTGTTTTTATTATAACTTTTCAAAGAGTTTTAAATATTCTAGTTATTGAATTGTAAAATTAAAGTCACTACTACAAAAACATTTAAATATCACATTTTGACAAATGAAAATATCTCACTTTTATTGGAAGTGTGAAAAAAAAAAAATCAGGTTGATATTTTAATCACACTTGATTTGATTGAGTGTGATAATATTTATTTTTTATGTCACTTTTCAATTAAGTGTGATCATATATATATATATATATATATATTTTTAATCACACATTCTAATTAACATGTGATTATATTTAGTTTTTATGTCACTTTTCAATTAAGTGTCATTATATCTTTTTTTTTTAATCACACCTTCAAACTAATGTGTGATTATATATATTTTAAAATTTTCCTTTTATATAAATTAATATTCTAATATTCCCACACCAAATCAAATAACATTTAATGCCAAATAATAATTTAGTAAATATAACAACTCGCTTTTGTAAAATAGAGTATCTTGAAACTCAAAAAATTATTTTTAAATTTTTTGCTTTTCGATTTTATTTTTTATTATCTTGATTGATATTTTTTATTTTAATTATTTTTTTACTTTTTAAATATATTAAAAAAAGTAAAAATATTTGTAAAAAAATCTAATAAAATTCACTAAATATGAAATATAAAAAAAAAATTTGCAAAAAAATTTCACCAAATATGAAAAAGAACAAATATATATTTGTATTTAGTTAAAAAAAATAGATTTCGTCAAAAATATTTTACTTTTTAAATTGATGTATATTAAGTAAATTTAGAAAGTAAAAAAAAAAAATTAAATATGAAAAAATTTACTAAAACATAAGGAAAAAAAAAAGAAAAAAAACTCAACAGCTTTTGAATTTCAAAACCAAACCGAGTTATAGGTAAATTAAAATTTTTTGCATTTATTCAAAATGATAGGGTATTTTCAGGTGTTGTTTGGCATGTGCTATTTTAGCACATTATTTTATTTGGATCACATCACTTTAATCTCAACAAACATTTTATATTTTTTCATAAAAAATCAAAAATTGACAATTCCCAAACAATCTCTTGTCACTCAAAATACTTGTCATTTTAACTCATAATTGTTTATTATTTTCCACACTTCATATTTGCTAGGTATTTATTTATTTAGTTAAAAGGACGTGAGAGTCCCAATCTCAATTGTCGAAAACAAAAGCCCTAGCTCTCGCTCTCAATCTTTCTCGCAGAGCTCTTTGAAATTCCATGGCTATCCCCGCCTCTCACATTACGTTGAAGATGGATGATGAAGCTATCGCAGATGACTTCTCTTTTGGGAGCTTTTTCTCTTGAGAGCTGTGTCTCAGAAGGTGTGCCATCTCTATCTATATCTCACAAGTGGTGCCCTCTCTATCGAAGATCCGAATCTGATTTTCATTTTTGATTTGATTTGCTTTTGTAATTGATTTTTGTTTTGGGTCTGATTGACATTTGTATTTGATTTTAATTTTTCGTAAAGTTTGAATTTGAAGGGTTCATGCCCTAGCTCTGTAGAATTGCTTTTGCATTGATTGACCTATTGATTGTCTTGTTTTGATTGAGATATTGATTCAATTTTGAGAGCGACATTGATTAAGAAGAAGTTGACGAACCACGACGCGATGACGAACAATTCTTCACTGATCTGCTCTGGTTCTCCCTCAATGTCTCAGTCGTAGGGTTTTGACTTGATCTTCCTTCACATTTTAAGGTAAGTTTTTCTCTGCTGCATATATGTATCCATAGACTCGTGTCTCTGTGTTTATAAAGATGGTCAAATTTATGATTGATTAATGACTGATTTCGGTTCGTTAAAGTGATTAGAGAGATTGTAAGCCATGGGTTCTTATTCTGTTTTCATGTTATGCTTCATTGTTTGGGGTTTAATTTTGTTCAAGGTATGGTAAGTTAGATTGTAATTTGTTTGATTTGTGAAGAGTTTTTTTTTTTTTTTTTTTTTGCAGTGCATGGCAAGGTTGGCTTTAGTGGTGCTTGGGATTTTGCAGTTTCAAGCTATTGATTTTTTTTTTACTCCTGGGATTTTGCAGGATTTTAGTGGCTACACGTTACCACTCACAATTGCCATTGTTTTGTCTGGTCAGTACGAGGATGATCTGGACAATTGTGATGATATTGTGCACACTGGTCAAGGTGGGAATAATTTGCTCAGCAATAAACGTCAAATATGGGATCAAGTAATGTTACGTGGTAATTTGGGATTGAAGGTGTGTATCTATGAGTTCTTATTATTTGGTTGTTTTTCATATTGTTTGTTGTGTTTTGTGTTGATGTTTATTAGGCCATATGCTGTTTGTAATTTCTTTCAACTAAAAGTGCTGTGAACAGATTCTATTTCTTTTGTTCCTTTATAACTTACCTTTAATTGTATTAGAGACCTTGAACTCTTGGAAATTTGGCAAGACAAACCTGGAGAAGATATTTTCCATCTTGGAAATAAGTTCGTTTGGATTATATTTAAACGTCGTGAATGCTTGGAACTTTGAACCTTTACTTAAAAACTATTAGGATTTGTTAAAGAGAAATTTTGTTTCATATAACTTATCATAGTTGGTAGAACTCTAATTCTGATGCATTTGTTATTTCTGAAATAACTTGCGTGAAATTTCCTGGTAGATCTTTAAGGAAAAACATGCTAGGGAAGAGATAAGAGAAAATAGAGTAAGATGATTGGTTACTTGGTCATATTGCACCACAGTGGCCGGTCAGACTAGTTACTACACTACTCTGGTGTAATATGATACAAGCCAAAGCTTGTAAAAGTATGAGGTGAAGGCCCTAATCAATTTCATGATTTTGTTTCTTGTGAATGTAGGGTAAGGAAGTGAACTTGTTCCAACCTGCTAGTGAATTCTTACCTATGATCGATAAGGTGGGCCAATATGTTTTTTTTAGTACTAGTCTATGATATTTTGCGCTGACTTTGTAAGTTTTAATTTTTTTTATAATATAAAAACATTATGATTTGCCCTTGCTTGATCAGATTTATAGGTCCCTTGTTGAGACTACTAAGTCAATTGAAGGAGCAAAAGTGGAGAACAATAAGTTGTGTCTCTGTACATTACCGTAATGTGGATGAGAAGGTAGGGGTTGTTCTAAGCACCATAAGTTGAATTAGCTATTTCAGTGGCACTTTTGTTTCACCAACTATAGACCTTTTATTTATGTGGTTTCTTGAATTTTTTCAGTATTGGAAAACAATTGCACAATATATCCAGGAAACACTAAAGGACACTCCTCGTCTACGATTGACACATGGGCAGAAGGTTTGTAGATCGATCCAATTTAAAAGTTTATTGCTTTTGGCTCATTTTGTTTCCCCAATCCCGCTAATTTTTATCCTTTTTTCTGTGTTTCAGGTTTTAGAGATCTGACCTATGCTTGATAGGTATAAGGGTAAAGCTGTCGAGTTCTTACTTGAATCCCTAGGTGAGTAAATTTTTGGCCTTTGTTATTAAACAGTTCTCTCTTTGTTGGTTGTGAAAATTAATTTTGTTTTCCTATAACAATCGAATGACGAATTAAATTGATGTAGGCTTAAGTAATTCTGATGATGTGCTCCCAATTTATGTTGCAGATGATTGTCCTGATGAAGACGCATTTAAGGTAATACTTGAGTAACCCTAAATAATATAATCAGTTTGGTTGTCTAAAACTACATAATTTTTCATTTTCTTTTAGAACATGTAACAAACCAAGATAATCGACTAATTGACAAGTTTTGAGAGACGAAAATTGTGGTTTTGGTTCTAACTCTTGGCATTTGATCATGACTGTGAATTCATTTCAGATGTCACAAACTGGTTTCTTTTTATGTTATTTGATTTGAATTATCTTATTTTTACTTATCAAAATAATTGAATTTTATTTTGTAGATTGATTTAGCAATGTTTGGCGGTGAACGATTGTGCCAGGTATAGCTAATTTATTGTTTATTTTTCTCTTGTTATGCTACGAAATTATTTGAAATTCTTTTTCCCCCTGTGTAACTGTTGCCGCTTGGGATATTTTTATTTTCTGTCAATGCTTTAACTCAATTCTATTGAGATTTCTTCATGCATTTCCCTTAAATCTTAGTCCTCTAAATTTGCAAGTTTAGAATTTTATTTATGACAATATTAATAATAAAAAAAATTCTTTTTCTTTCTTGAATGTAGGTTGTTGAAGATGGAGATTATGATCTTGCTCAAGTGCTAATTGGTAATGAGAAGAGGCTTGTTCACATGCATTTGCATATTGTCATTGGTGATGCTATAGTTGCATTAAACACATCGTTTCAATTGGGATTGACTTGATTTTATTTATTCTGTACTTGGTTTAACTTTTGGTATTGTTGTACATAAACTTAACTTTTGGATTGTAAGAACACAGGGGCTATTGTTGTTATCATAAATAGAATTTATTTATATATATTTGGATGTCAATGAATTAAAGTGTTGATGTTATTTAATAATTTTTTATTGGAAAGTAATTTGTTATTTGTGATGGTAATTTTTGCTATTCCAAATACCAAATTAAATTTTTTTTTTATATATAAAACAATTAGATGCTTTGCCGACGCAATCAAGTTGTCACCAAAAGTATCATTTTTACCAATGGAAATTTGAGTCGGCAAAAGTGACACATAATCATCTTATTTGAACCACTTTTGCCAAAGCAATGGTAAATTGGCGACGATGGTTGAAGGCTTTTGCCCACAAAGATGTTTGTCACTAAAGACATACTTTTGGCGATGCAATGAATTTTTCGTCGGTAAAAACTTTTCTTGGCACACTTTCGGCGACGGGTTATCGATGAAGCTCTACAGGTCGGCAAAGCTCTTTGTCGACGATTTCTGCCTTTTGACGACAAATTTTGTTGTGTTGCCAAAACTGTTTTTTGTTGTAGTTTGTGCCTCTCGGATGCACTGCAAGACATGAATGGTGAAACTCTCGGAGTACTTTCTCTCGGCAAGACTTTGGCATGAAGAGACGGTCAAGATATCTAACACTTGAGTCGGAGTACACGTTCAAGCATCTCTTTACCTTTCCACTAGAGATCTTCTCCCGGAGGGATTCTACCTCAAGGTCACCCTTCTGTGCCTCTATCACTCAGTTCACAAATGTAGGTTGTGCAACTACCGAAAACAAGGCTGCAGACTCAATAGACTCACCAAGATGCAAGCCAAACTCCCCAATAGCACCCAAAATCTCCCATTCCGGGATGGCAATACAAGCTACACTACTAATAGATTTCCTACTCAATGCATCGGCCACAACATTGGCCTTCCCCGGATGATAATGCAACTCAAAGTCGTAGTCCTCTATGAACTCCATCCACCTCCTCTGCCTCAGATTCAAGTCTTTCTGTGTAAACAGATACTTCAGACTCTTGTGATTAGAAAACACTTCAAACTTCTCACCATACAAATAATGCCTCCAGATCTTCAAGGCAAATATTACCGCCGCTAACTCTAGATCATGAGTAGGGTAGTTTCTTTTATATGTCTTCAGTTGCCGTGAGCCATAAGCTACTACCGTCCCCTCTTGCATCAATACACAACCCAAACTTTCCTGTGAAGCATCACAATACACCCAATAGCCTAAACCCCTCTCCGGAATAATCAATACTGGAGCGATGGTAAGTCTGACCTTAAGCTCTTGGAACGACTTCTCATAGGTCTCACTCTACACAAACTTAGCTCATTTCCTTGTCAATCTAGTCAATGGTGAGGCTAATTTAGAAAAATCATTCAAAAAGTGACGGTAATACCCGGCCAACCCCAAAAAACTACGGATTTCAAAAGCATTCTTAGGTTGTTCCCAATCTTGCACTGCTTCTATCTTGGATGAATCTACAATCACCCCTTCCCCAGATACCACATGGCCTAAGAACTTAACTTCCCTCAGCCAGAATTCACATTTCCCAAACTTAGCATACAGTTTGTGGGCTCTAAGCAACTCAAGCACCACTCACAATTGTTCATCATGCTAATCCTCAGAGGGTGGATAAATCAAGATGTCATCTACAAAGACGACCATAAAAACTAGGAACTCATGGAAGATCGGTTCATCAAATTCATAAACGCAACTGGTGCGTTGGTTAGCCCAAAGGGCATCATTAGAAACTTGTAATGGCCATACCGCGTACGGAATGCCGTCTTCTGGATATCCTTCTCCCTTACTCTCAACTGGTGGTAGCTCGATCTTAGGTCTATCTTAGAGAAGCAACAAGACCCCTTCAACTGATCAAACAAATCATCTATACGAGGCATTGGGTACTTGTTCTTGATAGTTACCCAGTTCAACTTTTGGTAATCTATACAAAGTCGCAATGCGTTATCTTTCTTTTTGGCAAAAAGAGCCGATGCTTCCCAAGGCGAAATACTAGGGCGGATAAAACCCTTATCTAACAATTCTTGGAGTTGAATCTTCAACTCACTCAACTCAGCAGGTGCAAATCTATACGGTGCCATAGAAATCGGTGCCGTGCCAAGCACTAAGTCAATAGAGAACTCGATCTCTTGGTGAGGTGGCAAACTAGTGAGATCTGGAAAAAACATCCGAGTATTCACAAACTACCCTTGGCAACTCGACTCGGACTTCATCACACTCAGTACCCAAGAAGTTGGCAAGAAGAAAACTAAGCTCACTCTGCCCATGCGGATCATACACCGGTGATAAGACTCTATTAACCCGGTCCCCCAAGAAATAAAAACAATCACCACCCAGGATACATACAGTAACCCTCTGATGGTAGCAATCTATAACAGCTCGATATGATGACAACCAGTCTATTCCCAAAATAACATCAAAACTAGACATGTCAATCAACACAAATGCAAAAGGAAGTCGGTGACCAGCAACCTCTATGTCACAAATCTCACCACCAATAGGTGACTCTACACAGATAGGAGATGCTAATCGAGCTAACTCTAACCCCAAAACCGATGCAAATGCAGACGAGATAAATGAATGGGATGCACCCGTGTCAATCAATACATTAGCAACTGAATTACAAAACAAGAAAGTACCTCTCACTATTGAAGGAGCTGGCACAAGATCCAGTGCGGTAACAACATACACACGCTATGTAGGTCTTGCTCAACCTACTCACGCCTCGGAGCATAAGCCTGATGCACTGACTAAGCCGAAGAGGCTCCCTGGTTGGCCCTTGAGGCTGGTGTTGACTATGCTGGCTGGTGGCTCTATGTCTGCCTCGAACCAAAGGCACCAGGTGTGCTGCCCAACTAAGGACAAAACCTCTTCATGTGCCCCGCCTGCCCACACTGATAACAAGTGAGTGGTTGGCCTTTTCCTTGACTCTAGCCTTGAGAACGAGCCGAAGATGATGCAAACCGCTGCCCTTCTCCTCTCTGTGGGCAAGCTAGAGACTTGTGGCCTAGCTGGCCACACTTGTAACAAGTGAAATCTCCTTTACTACCTTTCCCAGAACCCGAACTCGGCACTGGGAAGGTAGACCTCGACTTGCTCCTTGGAACTGCTGGGGGTTAGAACCCCTCTGCTTCGAACTGTCCCCTTGAACATCCTGACTCCTCTTGGAGCCCCTCATCCTCTCTTCCTCCATCTGCATCACGGTCTCCAGATGAGCCGTTGCCTCCACAAGGTGTCCATACTCCCTAATCATCGACTTGGCCACCTTGAACATGAGTCTGGTACTCAAACTCTTCTCGAACTCTAGACAACAGTGCTCCTTAGTCACCACGAGTTCCGATGCAAACCTCAATAAGCTAGTAAATGTGGCCTTAAACTCGGCCACAGAAGTGTTCACACCAGCTTGGAGAATTGGTCTCTCAACTTTTCCCTAACCGTGGGAGGTAGAAATTTGTTCTGGAAGATGCTAACAAAAGCCTTCCAAATCACCTTAATGTGCCCACGCGCATACTTCCACCACTAACCCACATCTCCTTTCAATTAGAAGGATGCCAAGGTCACTCTCAATTGGTCGTCCTCAATATCAAGCATCTCAAACATTTTCGCTATTTGCTCCAGCTACTTGTCTGCCTTCAGTGGCTCTTTGGGATCACCCATAAACTCATTCGGATTCGACCGGAAAAACTCTCGTTTCAAGAAAGATAGCCCTGCCTCAGCTACTTGGGCCTAGACTTGATTCTCAACCTTGAGAATGTCCATTGATTCCTGTAATGCTCCGGCCATTTCGTGGGCTAAGGCGCCCATGGCCTATTGACCAACTGGTTCGGCCACATTGGCCTGACCAACCCCTTCTTCTTGCGCCGGAATCTCATCAGGTAAAGGCACTTCATGCCTCCTAGGCCTACCACGCCTACCGCAACCACGTCCACATCCTGACATCCTAATGAAGGTAACACAAGAGATTAACACATTTACAAATATGTCGAAACTAACTCACTCGTGTCCTAATGCAGTAGACAACAATAATTCACCCCACATAAGCATGTTGTCACATAAACACATACGAATTTCATTTTCGGATAATGATCGTCCCGCGGCGTCGCCAAAGTTCCAATTAGAAACAGCGGTGATCAAGTGCTCTTCTACTAGGACTTCTAGAAACCCATAGACCCAATCAACATCCTAAAAATTAAATCCCATACCTATATAACCACATAAGCATGTTATCACATAAGCATATTGTATACACTAATATCTCTATCAATGGAGACGAACCTATTGTGGTAATCACCACTTCTCATGTACCCAATGTATTCAAACTCGGTACGCTCTGATACCAAGTTGTAACATGCCGAAATAAAACCATATGCCAACCAAGACAATAAGTAAATGACAATAAAAAAAAAAAAATCTGAGTATAAAGTCCTTCTATTACATGAGATCCAGTTATACAAGAGAGTGACATATGCAATTATACATTCATGAGCCTATTCCTGAATCTACAGTATATATCACAGCATGAGATAGAAACTGGAAGCAAAACAAGTAATAAATGCCCTAAAGGTTTACAACTTTCTAAGGTAGGTTCTTGGTTACAACAAAAATGGACTTTACGTCCATTACATTTAAAGCCCTTGGCTATACGAAATAATTACAACAAAAGAGAAGCTCTTGCTTCTAACTCTTCCAAGTTACTGCCTTAGCGGAAGCATATCACCAGCACCTGGAATGTTTTTCCCACATAGGGTGAGCCAAAGCCCAGTAAAAACAATCTAACACAATATATAAATCTTAAAAAAGATATAAGTATGATATGCATATACAATGCCCGTGATTTAAACTCATTTACGATTCTTTTCCAAAACCATACTATGCCAAGCTTCATATCTCAATTCATTAATCATATCCATTTCATTAAATCAACCAGATAGAGGATACAATTCATTGGGTCTCAAATCAATGTAGATCATACAAACACATCTGTTTGCCATTTTACGGAAATTTCGTCTGCGGGAATTGGCACTCATGTATACGCGCGATTTTTGGGACTTTCACCCTGGACACACAGGCCAACTTAATTTATTGGAGTTCATCCCCTTTATTCTCCAAAGCATGGAGTACATCCCATTTTTCCTTCCACACATCATACATGTACAATGTATTAAAACATAGTCATATTCAATGACAACCGATAAGAGATTAGTTTCAATTCACCTGATTCTCATGCATTTTCTACAACAATCATAGCTATCCTCCACCGATAGCCCAAAACAGTAAACAAATATACAATCTCCGCGACAAATAAATTATCAAAATTTCCGTAGGTGAGAGGTAATACATATTCAACTCCGCCATTTATATAAGCATCCATCTAATTTTGCATTCCCAATACCAATTTCATTTATTATACAAAATATCAATTTGAGACATTTTAGGGAAAAACTCCATTTTCTTCCAAAACCCATCCCGAGTATCAAAATCAACACACTTATCACGACACAGCCTCACATCTAGTCCCATAACCATTTTTAATACATACGTTTGAAAACCTCTATTGATTTTTAAATCCAAAACCCTAGGTTTATTCAAAATCATCTCAAGTTCCAATATTTCTTACATATCAACAAATAATTAAGTTAAAACTCATAGAAGAGTGTAGAAAGTCCCTACCTCAAAGTTAGAAGACGAGCAAAGCAAGGGGAAAACTTCAAAGACGCAGAAACTGTGTTTTCTTCGGATCAAAATGGAGCTCTTAAGATGCTCTACCTTTTTTTCCAAAGACACTAAGGTAGAGAAACCAATGGATCTAGGTGAAAATGTAGAGAGAAGGTAGGTATTAGAGAGAGAGGGTCTCAACTTTAGGATTTTGAGAGAAAAATGTGTGAAAAAGTGATGTACATACAGGTGTTGCTGCGAACTGATATATGCACAGTCTGCTCGAGCGCAAGAAGTGACGCTCGAACATTAGACACAATAAGTTGTTTCACTCAAGTGCAAGAGGTGATGCTCGAGCACAGAATGCACACTCCCAGTAGTTTTGCAGACAACAGACCAATGCTCAAACGCAAGAAAGGCCACTCACGCTGAGTCTGCTCGAGTGCAGAAAGAGCCGCTCGAGCATAGAATACACTCTCCTAGTAGTTTTGCAGACCTGCAAAAGTATTGAGAGTTTGCAAAGCCGCTCAAGCGCAAGAAGTGATGCTCAAGCGGAGGAGCAAAAATATGGGCAACAAAAGTTTGGAAACTAAGTAACCAATTTGTCTCAAACGCAACCACAACAACCCAATAGCCAAATTTAAAGAAATATAAGGGACGCAAGATATGATAAACTATACGAAACCATGAAACCTGAGTCCAGAATATAACAAGGGTTGGGTCAAAATCGGAATCGCTATACATGGCCCTTTATTTCCTTCAATTCAGTGCACTAATTTACACCCCTCTTCTCTTAGGGTGCGTTTCATTGGGGGATTAGGGGGGATTATTTACTGTTAGGATTGTAATCCATTGGAAGCCTTTTATCCGGTGTTTTTTTTTTTTAGTCTGCTGGACATGGAGTCCGGCCGGACTCCTTATCCCCCATATGTGGGATTACACCATCCTGGGAGGGGGGTGCGGGACAATTTTCCTGTGATAACAATCCCATGGGATTAGATGGTGAAATAACCATTTTGACCATCTACTATTTAATTATGTATTATATTTTGTAAAATTCAATAAAATTTAAATGTCTCAATTTAAAAATAAAATAATTTTATTTGACTTTTTATTGATTTTTTATTTATTTAATTTTTTAAAATATTTTTTTATTGATGTTTTATTTTATAATTTTGTTTATATTTTATTTAATTTCATTATTTAAATTTTAATAGATGTTTTATTTAATTTCATTATTTAATTATTATTATTTTTTAAAATAAATTTATTTAAAATTTCAATTAAAAAAAATAACATATATTTTTATTGATATTTTATTTATTTAATTTTTAAAAAATAAATTTATTTAATCGTGTAAAAAATAAAATAAAATAATTTTTTTATTTAATCTAGCTAAAAATAATTAAAATATTAAAGTTATATTTACTATTGCTATTATTTAGTAAATAATTGAAAAATGGTAAAATAGTCTTTTGCTCATTTATTCTTGTCCCGTCCGTCCAACCAAACATTGAATTCACTAAAAATAGTTATTTCCTGATATCTAATCACATGAGAAAACAAACACGTGATATACATCTAATCCAACCAAATAGTCCGGGGGATTCACATCAGACTTGAATTTTGGAACTGTGAATCCTCCGAGCTATTTGGTTGGATTAGATGCGTATCCCGTGTTTGTTTTCTCATGTGATTAGATGTCTAGAAATGATTATTTTTAATGAATCCAATACTTGATTGGATGGACTGGATAAGGATAAATGAGCAAAAGATTATTTTACTCTTTTTCAATTGTTTACTAAGTAATATCAATATTAAACATATCTTTAATATTTTAATTATTTTTAGCTAGATTAAATAAAAATTTATTTTATTTTATTTTTTTCACAATTAAATTAATTTATTTTTTAAAAATTAAATAAATAAAATATCAATAAAAATATATGTTACTTTTTTAATTAAAATTTTAAATAAATTTATTTTAAAAAATAATAATAATGAAATAATGAAATTAAATAAAACATCTATTAAAATTTAAATAATGAAATTAAATAAAATATAAACAAAATTTTAAAATAAAACATCAATAAAATATCTATAAAAAATTATTTTAAAAAAAAATAAATAAAGCATCAATAAAAATTTAAATAAAATAATTTTATTTTTAAATTGAAACATTTAAATTTTATTGAATTTTACTAAATATAATATATAATTAAATAGTAGCGGGTCAAAATGATCATTTCACCACCTAATTCCATGAGATTGTTATCCTATGAAAATTGTCCCACACCCCTCCCGGAATCCCACATATAAAAAAATAAGAAGTCTAATCAGACTTCATATCCGACGAATTAAAAAAAAACAAACACCAAATAAATAACTTTCAATAAATTACAATCCAAATAGTGTCTCCTACCACCACTTCATTCCCTTGCAGACAATCGTGGTGTTCAATCCTACCATTAATCGCTGCTATAGTGGTGGTTCGATCTCCCAAGTAATCATTACAATTTTTTTTTTTACTTTTTCTACTCAATTTCTTGATTTCTACATCTCTAATCCGGTCAAAGGCGGAAGAGAAACCCAATCTTATATAAAATTTTATAAGTATAGGGTAAATTACACATTGCCTCTTTTATGTTTGGTTCTTAAAGTTTATTTTTTTTCACTTCGGTCTTTTATGTTTTAAATTTTTCTCAATTTATTTCTAAAGTTAATTTCTAATTAAAATTAAATAGATTAACAGTCACATGGTATAAAAATATATTATTATATATAATTCACACATTTTTCACAAACTCAAACCGTAATATAATAATATATATTTTTATATTATGTGACAGTTATCGTGATATATATATATATATATATATATTTATCTAATTTTGAATGAAAATTAATTTTAGGAGTAAATTGAAAAAAAAAAATTGAAACATGAAGGATTAAAATGAAAAAAAATTAAAATTTAAGGGACAAAGTGGAAAAATAGCCAAATATAAAGAGGACAAAGTGTAATTTATCCATAAGTATAGGGACACAGGACCGATAACAAAATTAATTATATAAAAGAGTTTTAAGGGTTAATTACGTTAAGATCCTATTAATAATATTATTTTATTTCTATTATTTATAAATTTGTATATATCAAACCTCTTAGCTATGAAAATTATACATAAATACTCTTTTGGAAGTGGTATGGAGCCTTGAGGGGATCTGCAGGGTGTGAAGTTTATATTTTTATAGTTAAAAAGATAAAAAATGTATAAATTCATAGATGAGAAGAGTAAAATGATATTTGTTAATTGTTAATAGAATTTTAATATAAATAGTCTTAATTTTAACAATACATATACATGATGGAATAATCTAAATGAAACTATATATTTTATTATAGGTTCTACTATGTAATATGTATGTGTGGAGAAGTATTTTGTGAAAAACAACATGTAGCTAAGGTGACGCCGAAATGTCCGCCGAGGTGCCACATTGCTTGGTTGTGCTGCCGAGATGATCTCGGCTAGGCCGAAGTTATCTGCGGAGATACCGGAATCCGAGATTAGCAAATAAGGGACAAGAGTCTTAGAATAAGGGAGGATCTCAGTCTGGATAAAGATAAGGCTCAAGAAGAATTTATCTTTATCTAGATGAGGGTCTAGGATAAGCATGGAGCCTGAGTCCATTGAAGTGAGGTTTCTAAGGGGATCAAGTCACCACTGGTTATAAAAGTAAGGCACCCTCGTGGGTCTAAGGTATGTTTTTATTTGTGAAGTTCTTTCTTATGAGTTTAAGCACAATTTGTTATCTTTGAGAGATATAGATTACTGACTTGATCGTCGGAGTGCGCCCGGGTGGACGAACCACCGCCGAATGCTCATCGTCTTGTGTAGGTTATTGGGCTTAATCTATTCTGCTTGTGCTCTCCAACTGAGTTTCCCGTTTAGTTGTGTCGTCAAAAATCAACACTTACAGTATGATTAGAATTGTTTTACATAATTGGTCATGTTGTTGATTTGTATCCATAGTCTTGGTGAATCTATTTTAGTGTCCTGTGCTACGTGTCTTTCTATCAATCTTTGAAGGGTTGTTGAGGTTATTATCATTATTTTTCCTTATTATCATTATGTTTTTTCGTGGAACTGAGGTTATGTTATTGTAGACACCCCATTTTTGACTGCCCTTACGACTTGGACACCACCGCTTGCGCACCCAATGATGAAGTTGTATGTGCTTGTCAAGTGCTCGAAGTCCTCAGCAGAATACCACAGCTTTGAGCCTTCAAACCCTATACACCTCTTGCCTTGTTTTGGATCAAAACCCTAGTTTTTCAAGCCTAACAACCCTGGGACCTGCAGGCCCCCTTTCTTTGGGCTGCTGGCCACTTTTATTGGCTACCGGCCACAAGTGTGTTTTGGCAGATATTTATGTCAACTGTGCCAACTGTTTCCACTGATGTCTACATATGCCTACACGTGTATGTATGGATGTTTCTGAGGGAGTTGCATGTTTTTCTATATATAGGAGACCTCCCCTTCCATTTTTGAGGGTTGAAATTTTGGAGCAAAAATTATCTCTCTCTCTTTCTCTCTCTCTACAATTTTCTCTCTCTCTTGCAAATTTCTAAGCTTTTGCCTATACACTCTGAACCAAACCTTGTGGTCTTTGAGCTGAGGTACTTTTGAGCCTACTTTGAGCTCTTGAGGGTGTGTAAGTGTTGATTTGTTGCTTGGAAAGTGTTCTCCTCTCCAAGAGGTATAAGTCTTGGTTTATTATTTTTCTTTAATTACTATTTTGCCTACTGTTTTTGGGCTGTCTAAACTCTGAAATTTTGGGTTGAAACTTGTGGTTTAAGGCCAATAAGGGTGGAAGGGTGGCTTACCATTTCTTCTACCTAGCTTCCAAAGCCTTTACCCTTGTATTTCCCACCTTGTTGTCAACCTTTTTTTTGAGCTTTTTACAACTGATTCTCAGAGCTTTTTCAGTGGCTAAAACCATGTTTTGAGGTCTCAAAAATGGAGGGGGTAGTCTCCTCTCCTTGTGCTTGTTTACTAGCTTAACATGCTCCATGTTTTATCTTATTGTTCTAGCTATTTTTGTCTTAATTCCAGCATGTTTTAGGATTGATTTAGCACTGTTTTAGGATTGTTTTTGGTTGTTCATTGCATTTGAGCCTTGTATAGCATGCTTGTAGTGTAGTTGTTCTCATAGGCTTGGTGGTTTAGGCCTTAGCCACCAACCTATTTGAATTGATAGTGTTTATTTATTATTTTCCATGCTTGTGATCACCTTTAATCACCTCTGCAACCTCCCTCCTTTCTTGGCTTTTCATTTGTTTTGAAAGTTGTTTCAAGCCACTTGTTTGTTTAAGCTTGAGATTGAGGTCTTATGCTTAATGGTTTAATCCCTTTGGGGGTTCATTACCAACAACATGACACTTCTCTCATGCCTAAAACAACTCTTGGTTCGGTACTTCTTTCCATTAAAGGACTTAAAGCTCACTCTTGGACTTAATTGACTAAGGAATGGTTGGTAATTAAAATGGAGTATTAAATTGAGGACTAAAGTGATGCAAGATAATGACTTGGTTAGGGTTCAATCGGACGTTAATTGAACCCTTGAGTCTTGAATCGTTTCATACTTGTTCATGATGAAAATGGTTCAAGAGTCATTGTCGACCTCTTCCCTTGATCAATCCATGATAGGAAGGGGGTTTGAGAGCCTTTTATTGTTTCATTTATTGAACTTGTACACTTTGGTTCATAGGCCATGATGCAATGAAATTGCATCGATTGATGGTTTGTGAATCAAATTTACCACTCATTTGAGTTGTTTGATGATAAGGAGGGGTAAGTTGTGCAAACAACCCTTGAGAATACCTTGGTTGTGCTCTATTTGCTCTCTGTTGCAGCAGGAGGAACCAGGATTTTGTGGCCGGCATGCTACCATTTCTGGACGACAAGCTACCATTTGTGGCCGACAAGCCACCACTTCTGGCCTACCGGCCACTTTTGTCAAATTGAGTAGTGGCCTTTTGAAACAGAACAGAGCAGTGGCTGAGGTGAAAGAGGTTCTACTGTGCAACAAAAGCATTCTGGCAACAGAACAATGTGCTTTTTCGGGTGGAAATCTGTGCGCATGCATGAACACTCCTCGCTTCCCGGGACTGTTTAGTTTAATTACTTAGCTTAGTCATTTGTTTAAATTTTGTAAAGTGTTGTAATTAATTAGTTGTAACTAGTTAATTTTGTCTTGTAAATATTTAGTTAGTTTTATGTTCTAATTATTTCTAGACTAGTTATTTAATTTGTTGTTGTAATAATTAAGCTAGCATAGTTAGTTTATTTAATTCATTTTGTAATAGCTAGTTAATTAGTTTAGCTAGGTAGTTCATTCAGACCCTCCTACGTGAGGGCGCAAATTTGTAATAATGTGTATGTCTTCCAACCCCACGCCTTTCTCCTTTTTATTTACCTGCTTATGATGGTTAGATTAGGGTATCATGTTTTGTTTAGCATCTCTCATGCCTTGCATCTATTGTCTTGCGTGCATTAAGCTCGGCGCATCATTCTAACTTTCATTGTTAGTTAAATGCTTCTTTTAATACGGGCTTAGACTGCTGTAGCTCGACTTTCTGCGCTCCTTTCGGAAGGCGAATAGCCCTACAGTTCAGACTGCATTTGTGGTTCTGAATCTGATTTCACGAGTGTAATGTGAAATAGTAAAAACATAAAAAGTGTCCAAATCAGGAAATTCTTTTTGGAAAATCGATGTTTGAATCAAATGCCAAAAATGGACTGCTTTGCCAGATTACAGAGTTGTCACCTAAATATTTTTGAGAAATTTAGGAAACCCGAGACTCGTGCTAAAGGCCATTAGTCCATCATCACCAAAGTGTCTCTACTAATCATGATGTGTTTCTTATTTACATTATATGCTCTTGTTATGATTTATTAGCTATTCTTTACTATGTGACGCTCATACAAATATACACTAGTTTGTAAGAATTGGAACATTTGATTTCATGTTTTGTTTTGAAATTGTTTTGTGATTTTGCCACTTGAAAAAGTAGGCTTAAAATGGAATATTTAATCAAACCATCTCAATTCAGGCACCTAGCCTTCATCTACAAGCATTCAAACAGTTTATATCACTTAAGCACTTAGCCTCTGGAATTCATGCTTTGGACATGGCAACACAAACAGTCAATGCAATATGCTAAGACAAGTAAATGCTCACCTAGTACTCCAAGCCAAAAAGGTGAAAGAGTTAGAAAAATATGCATGCTTCTAACTTAATGCAATATGACTAATGCAACACACACATTATGTATTTTATAGGTTCGGTTGTGAGTATGGCATGTGATTTCATTCAAGACATGCGAGAGAGCACGTATTCAAGAAATGAATTTGGACATTGATATCGGGTTAGCATGATGAGCCGAACCTCATATGCATGCAAGATAAATGGATGCAAAACATGAAGTATGCTAAAGAAACGTGATGCTCTATACTAACCATCGTAAGCGAATAAATGAAAGGGAGAAAGACGTGGGGTTGGAAGACATATACGTTATTACAACATTTGATCCCTCACGCAGAAGGGTGAGAATCAATGTCTGAAAGTCCGAATTAGACCAATTATTACAAAATCGGATGAATGAATAAAATAGGCTAACCTTATTAACTAGCTAATTAGGCTATCTATACTATTACAATGGATAACCAAGATTATTACAACAAGGATAATCGAGATAAATAAACTAAAGGGACAATAATAATTACAACACGTTAATGATTAGATTAATTACAATAGACAATATTAAATTAATTAATTACAATAATCATAATATAAGCGAGGATGAGCAAGAATTGCATGCATGCACATGCACGGTGCTCGAGAACAACTCTGTTTGCCCCAAGCTTGCTCTGTTTCACCTCAGCCACTGCTCTTTATTTTTTGTAAAAATACACTATTGACCAAACTTTGAGGGCCGGTCAGTCCTCAATAAAGCCCGGCCGAGCATAGAGAAGGCCGGCCGTGCCTCAGTTTTGTGCAAAACTCTATTCTGTGTTCTGAAGTGAAAACAGGGTAGACAGAGTTGTTCAAGCTCTGTTTGTCCCTTTCTTCCTTCTCTGTCATGGGAAAGCCTCGAGAGAAGGTTGAAATTGATTCCAAAGCCATCAATGAGCAAATTGATTGCTTGATGATTTCGGATACAATTTTGGACAAAAATCAATGAAATGTAATGGATATGACCACCTCTTCCTCTTGTCATGGAGTGAACTCAAAGAGGGTGGTAGAGACGCTTCAAGAATGATCAAAACGCCATGAATTAGTGCATGATCACTCTTGACTCGATAAACTTGGCATAAGGTCTGACCAAGTCTAAGCAATTTAAGCCATTTTCTTTATGTGCGTTGATCCAATTTTAAACCAATTTTTTTAGTCATTACCATTCATTAGTCCATTTGTCCATGGTGATGTTAAAGTCCACTAAAAGGAGAGAAACATCAAATGGGAAGTAATTCTCAACATGAAAGAGAGATTACGCCGTTGGCAATGAATTTCCTTAGAGATTAAGCCATTAAGAGCGAGACTCTAGTTCATGTGTTGAATAACCATCAACCATTTGAAATGACTCTCAAATGAAAGAAAGGAGTAGCAAATTGATTATTAAAATGAGGTTATTAAACATGGAAATGAGTTGAAGAAAAGCTAGAACAACATGCAACAAGCTATACAAGTAAACTTATAAGACAATAAATGAACTAATCAAAGCTTGAAGCAATTAAATAGGAAGAGACAGTGCTAAAAAAGTCTAAAATAAGCCTAAAATAGTGGCTAAAAATGTAAGAAAAGAGCTCAAAAGCTAAGCAAAAATAAAGACATTAAAGCTATGTAAGCAAAAAAAACAAGGAGGGATGGCTAACCCCTCCAATTTCAAGACTTCAAATCATGTTTTTGGCCTCATTTCAACTCTGAAAATCAGTTCAAAAACCAAAGAAAAAAGAGTGTAAAGGAGCTAAGGGTTGAGCTATGAAAATAGGTGCAAGTAAGGGTGTTAGCCTTACCCCCTTTGGTAGCTTATCCAAACCCAAGTTCCAACTCTTAGAATAGTTGTAAAACAGTCCAAGGACACAAGAAATAAGTAGAAATGAAGAAAATAAAAGCAAGAACAAAGGTTACAAGCTTATACCTCTCAAAAGGGAGTAAGCTTTGGTCGATGATCAAACTCACTCTTGACACACTCTCAAGCTTGAATTATGTTTCTCAAGGGTCAAACAAGACTCTAAGATGATGAGTCAAGGTTGTGTATGGTGTATATAGATGACACAATGGAGTTAGGTTAACTCAAAGGTTGCTTGCCATGGAAGAAGGAGGAAAGAGGAGCTCTCAAGGTTTATATAAGCTTTTTAGAATTTTTCTCAACCTCCAAAATAGAGGTAAAAAGTGATAAATATCTTAAAAAATGGACAGTTGGTGGGCTCCCGTCCAGTACAGTGTTTCTCGCCACCAAGGCCCGGCTGACCCTTCATAGCCACGGCTGGCCTTCACTGAGGCACGGCCAGGCATACATGCCCTCCCCTATTTTTTTAGTTTAAACTCAGCTCAGGGTGGCAAAAGGTCCAAAAATGAGACTCAGAGATTCAAACAAGGTAATGTTGATGATTTGAGGTTATTTCGAGAGCCTAAC
This sequence comes from Camellia japonica, assembly GCA_030407325.1. Classification (NCBI taxonomy): domain Eukaryota; kingdom Viridiplantae; phylum Streptophyta; class Magnoliopsida; order Ericales; family Theaceae; genus Camellia; species Camellia japonica. The sequence goes on from JAPPVO010000014.1 coordinate 22,888,023, forward strand.
TGAATCTGAATCGCTGTGAATTCAAAGCACACAATTCAACTTTCATCATCAAGTGTATCGAACAAAGCACCTAAGTCTTGCGGGCGGTCAAAATGGGGTGTCTACAACCGCATGCTATCAAATTGATTCACATGTTATGTTAAGTAGCCGAGCCTATTTAGATTGCATATCGCATGCGTTGCATTAGTCATATTGCATAGTTAGGATCATGTATTATTCTAACTTTATCATCTTTTTGGCTTGGAATACTAGGTTTATTTGCTTTAGCATAATCGCATGAGTGTGATTGTTGCCATGTCAAAGCGTGTTCACCATGAGGCTAAGTGCTTATCTAATAAACTGTTTGAATGCCTATGGATGAAGGCTAATTACTTGATTTGGAATGGTTTGATTCATGTACATTTAAGCCCACTTTTTCAAGTGGCACATTTACAAACTCTTTTCAAAACAAACATGAAATCAAGTGTTCCAATTTCTGCAAGTTTAGTCTATACTTGTGTGTGTGCGCATCACATAGTAAGTTAACCTAATAACCGGAACAAGAGCATATAATGTAAATAAAAAACACATCATGATTAATAGAGGTCGATCTTTGATCGGGCGAGCGGGGGTGCTCAATTCATGTCCTTTCCCTCTCGTACCTAAGTTCCCAAGCTGAGACAATCTTGGTGATGACGGACACGTGGCCTTTAGCATAAGTCATGGGTTTCCTAAATTTCCCAAAAATATTTAGGTGGCAACTCTGTATCTGGCAAAGTAGTCCATTTTTGGCAATTTGATTCAAAATTGATTTTCCAAAAGATTTGCCGGATTTGGACTCTTTGGTGTTTATCTATTTCACATTGCAGTTGCGAACTGTAGGGCTTATTCATCTTCCAAAAGGATCGCAAAAAGTTGAGCTACAGTTTCTGGCAACTCCGCTGGGGATTTAGAGAACTTGACTTGAACTTCATGATGTGAAATTTTATTTACACTTATATGTTTCTTTGCATTGCATTTGCATTGGTGCGCCTAATTCACTGTGTTTGCCATCTGCTATTCCTGGATGGTTTGCCGGAGGCTTGCCCAAAAGCTTGCCAAAAGGCTGACCGGGCGTGGGCTCTACTATGATGGGAACACAACCCTTGGATTTGGACTATTGTTGTACCGTTTGATCCTCTTTTCACTTCTCGGTGTTAGGTGTGAGAGGTATATTAGGTGGTCTTGCTGAGGTATCCTTTTTGACCATTTGGCCTAGTTGCATATCGAAAAGCCATAGAGACTGTTCCAAACTAGGATAGGATGCTCACCTAAAATGCAGGCTTGCGTGAAACTGCTTTGTTTGAATACTGAAACCCTAGTTCCTGACAAAACTAGGATAGGGTAACCCTACCCCCTCATAAGGGTGTTTTGGCTCTCGCTTAACTGGTATGTGCTTTATAGTGAAACTGTACAGGAATGTGCATAGCAGTTGCAAATTTGGTATCCGTTTTGGGGGCAGAATTCAGTGTGGAGTACAATCCTACAGCTATGATCATGTCTGCATTGATAACATCATTAGCTGAGGTGCTGTGCAGTTTCTGATTACTGCTATTTTTGCTTTATTTCTTTTGCTAGGTAGTTTAACACCATAGCTTCAGAAAGTTCGGATATCTCCCAAGTACTCTGGACTCGAGTCAGAAGACTTTGCAAAGCTGGGGATCTTGTTTGGGGATAGTGTTTACCTCACTCCCACCTGTTATAAGACAGAGGAGAATCAGGCAGAATTCACCAGTTTAGTTTTTACAGCAGTCACCCCTTAATCCACCTGTATCAAGTCAGGTTCGGGAACAGTCATCCACTTCTAGCCCAATATGAGATCGATTTCCTATTTCGATGACAGTATCCCCCAGTCAGTATGGAAGAATTGATACATCATCTGCAGCAGACAGTTGAAACCCTGCAGCAAGATGCGGCCCATCAGGCCAAGGTCATAGCCCGTCAAGCTGAGGTAATAACCTGACTACAACAACAGCAACCACAACCGGCTGCGGCCTTTGCATCCCATGCATCTCCCACGTGTATCCCAGCACCGGAGCCACTACTCATACTACCAATGTCTAAGAAAATTAGGGCAATCCAGCAGAGCCAATCCCAGCACAAGCCTCCAAAGCAGCTGTTTATTAGACCGAGGCTCCGTTTGAGTTTGAGGTTGACCCAACTGTACTCAAGGTCAATAAAATGGAGAAGTTATTCAAGACATCACAAGGGGTTAACTCCATCCCGGACATAGAGGACAGGTATACCGATTCCGTAGTGACATTGCCAGATCGATTTAAAATGTTGCACATCAACCATTTTGACGGTTTCAGAGATCTTGCGGCCGATGGGCCTAACTAGACTACAAAAGCTGTCTCTCTTTGGCGGTACAATGTCAGCTATAGCGACCATATGGTATGCCAAGTTGGAAGACTTTGTCAAGCAGAATTGGGAGGAGATGGCCGAGGCCTTCATTGCGCAGTATTCGTACAATACACAAATCAAGGTCACAACTCGTGATCTCGAGGCAAGACACCAAGAGCCGAAGGAGGGCTTCTCTGAATTTGTGACAAGGTGGAGAGCTAAGGCCTCGATGATGACCATAAGGCCTTCCGAGAAGGATCAGATCAGGATGGTCATCTGGAATCTTTACGGAAAGTTGCTACAAAAGATGATTGTTCTACCTCTATTTACATTTACAGAGCTCTATGAGATGGGAGTGGAAATTGAGGATGCTATGAAACAGGGGCTTATCACAGATGAGAAGGAGCCGGCAAAAAGGTCGTTTGTTCGCAGTTCCAATGTTACCGGTGGTAGCACAACTGCGAGGCTGTCAATGTAAGCGTTGTCACCACAACCAAGACTGTTGACCCCTTTGCCAATACAAGCTCATAAACACAATCCAACTTTGTCTGATCCTAGAGGACTTTCAACCAACTTTACATGACTCTCTCACAAGCCATGAATGTGCTAGTAAAAAAAGGGCACCTCAAACCATTAGAACCCCGCCCATTGCCTGATCCTCTTCCATCCAAACACAACCCTGCAAAATATTGTGCGTTTCACTAACAGCATGGTCATGATACCGACTAGTGCTTTCGATTGGGTCATGAGATTTAGGATCTCATTGACAACAAGGTGATCGCTCCACCTCAAAAGCCAAACATAACCACAAATCCACTCCCAACCCATAATTAAGTTCCCCCACCTCGAAATCTCAACCTGATCCATATACTGGCCACCCCTTATGACCCCAGCATATATATTACTCACTCCCACCTACCAAAATTGACGTTGTTCATTATAAAAAGCCCAGATTTGTGCATGATGGACACATCCAGCCCTCAATCCAAGCCTATGGTGATGCTTACAGTGGAAGGGAAGTCGACCTTGGAGGAAGGTACTGAGTGCCCTGAGGCCTTACCTGATAGGGTGTATGATCCAAGTTGCTACATTGTGTCAACTGATCAAATCAAGCTTGAATTGGTGCTGCCAGCTTCGGTAGACATCAATGTCGTTAGAGAGGATGACCTGAATCAGGGGTTAGATGATTTGGCAGAACTTGAGGAGGATTTGGACAATCTGCAGTTCTTTGATGAGCAGGATCAAGGAGATGTACAGATCGGCTGGTTCGACTTGAACGGATCAACTGACAATTCTGGATGGCTGAGTGATAAGCCAGATAAGGAAGAAAAAGTTGGAATGAAACTAGAAGGAAAGGAAGCAGAGATCGCTGTAGTGGCTGGAAGGGCTGACGAGAAAGGAAAGCTGTCTGAGAGCGCTAGTGTGAAAAATTCAGCCCAGGAAGTGGGCACTGTGAGCACTGCAGATACGGAACATGAAGTTGTACTGAGGCAGTTTGAACGAGAAAGGGTTGAAGACAACCAGGAAGCTGTAATGGCCCAACACCTTGTGGGGGATGCTTATGATGTAAAGATGATACGAGCAGAGTCGAACAACTATTTGTCAGCTATTGATGGTGAATGGTGGGATGATGATCTACATCTGGCCCACACCGACGAAGACTGGGGTGAGTGCCTTCCAGACAATACGTGGTATGCTGAAGAAATAGACCATCTGACGAGAAGTGGACGATATTTTAAATCGCCGCACCTGGATCAAGTGGAAGCGTCTGGAAAAGATAAAGAGGCCGAGAAACAGAAAGAGAAACAATTGGAAGAAGAGACAATGTTGAAATAACTCAAGAAAATCCAAGCTGATATCTCCATCTGGGGTCTTCTCATGGCCTCCCGGGTACACCGACAGGCAGTATTGTCGGCAATGGACAAGGCTAAATTGTCCATTGACACCACACCCGAACAACTTGTGGGATTGGTCTTCCCAAGTGGTGCCAGGCTAACCCTTACATTCTCTGACAGAGAGCTGCCACCGAAAGGCTCAGCTCATAACAAAACCTTGTACATATCTGTGGAAGGGAGAAATGGGTGCCAGTGGTGTTGGTAGATATTGGTTCAGCCATCAATGTCTATCCTTCTCGCACTGCCTATGCAATTGGTCTTAAACCAGCAGACTTTGTTCCCACAACCCAAGTAATATAGGTGTATGATAACACGAGTAGAGAGGCCATGGGCACAGTGCAAGTTAGAGTCCAAGTGGGTCCAGCTAAGCAAGAGGTCGAGTTCTATGTCTTGGATATGCCGTCTACCTTCAATTTGCTGTTAGGGAGGCCCTGGTTGCATTATGTGAAGGCCGTCTCCTCCACTCTCCATCATATGTTGAAGTACTCTCATGGGGGAGGAGTGGCGATTGTTTTTGGGAATTCATCCATCCATCTGCCGAAAAAGGTAACTACACCAGTGCTGGAGATCAACCATGGCGAGGAGGATATATTTCTCTCAGGATTCACTCTGGCTGAAGCCCGGGTAGTGTAGACCATTTTGGCCACAGACGAAGGTATATACGTTAGCGCCCAATCTATCTATTTTATGAACAAACTGCAGCATATTCTAGGAATGAGGCTCGAAAAGAGTGGCCGGAAAGGTGTTGCGGCACTGACAGATGTGCCACACAACCCACATGCCTTTGGACTGGGTTATGCTCTCACCAAAAAAGACTGGATTAGGAAGGGAGAAGAAATGAGAGGCAGAGCCAAGGCCAAGCAAGCCGGGAAACTCATCCACAGGCCAATCCAGGGGACACTGAATGGCCGCGTTGTTCGAGAGGGAGAAGACTTCCCTTTTTGTGGCTTTCCCGAACCTTGGGTGAATTCCTCGAAGCAGCGTGTCCCCGGGTTCGAGATCTTCTTTGATCTTCAGCTGCAGGACAGTGATAGTGAAGAAAGGGCTGAGCCAAACATCAAGGCTGAACAGAGCATGGAAAGTGACTTAGATTGTAGCGAACTTGGAGTAGGGGTAGCACTGGCTTGTCTCCTGACAGATCCTGTGACTAACCTAAAGAACTTGGGAGATAACCTTACCGTCTCCATGATTGGGGAAGAATCGGGTGTGAAGCCAACTAGCGGCATTTTGGATGCATCAGGGGCACCATCTCTTACCTGGCAACTGGAGGAAGGCTATCTGTCCAGTTCTGAATCAAGTGATGAGCTAGAATCTGATTCCACTGAGTTTGTGGGGTCGGGATCAGATTCAAGTTCTTTGAATCTAAGTCTAGTATTTCTGGAGGTGGTAACCCGGATACCAAAGTCCTGTCGAGGTCTTCATTCAGCTTTTCTTTTGAGTTTGTAACCAAAGATTTGGACCTTTTGAATGAGAACTTTGCAAATTCTGTGTACTTTTCTGTGCCGTTAGTTTATTGTATTGACCAAGATTTTCAGAATTTTAACGAAAACGAAGGGGAAGAAATTCCCTTGGCTTTGAAAAACTTGATTAATGGAGAGGTGAAGAGGTTTGCTAAACCATGTGTTGATGAAATCATTGCCATTAATGTGGGTACTGAGAAGGATCCGCGCTTGGTCCAGATTGGGTCCACGTTGTCTTCGGAGGAGCACGAGCATTTAATTGCTTTGTTAAAAGATTTCAAAGATGTTTTTGCGTGGTCCTACGAAGCCATACCTGGAATTGATCCTGAGATTATATAGCATCGGATCCCTCTTAACCCCGAGGCCCGACTAGTCAAGCAGAAGCTGCGTAGAATTCGCCCAGATTGGGCGCTGAAAATCAAGGAAGAGGTCACCAAGCAGATCGAGGCAGGTTTCTTGTTAGTATCTCAGTATCTGACTTGGTTGGCCAACATCGTCCTAGTGCCAAAGAAGGATGGCAGAATCCAGGTGTGTGTAGATTTTCGAGACTTGAATAGAGCTAGTCTAAAGGATGACTTTCCTCTACCACACATTGATGAATTAGTGGATTTCACTGTGGGCCATGCATTGCTATCATTTATGGATGGGTTTTTCGGGTACAACCAGATTCTGATGGCGCCCGAGGACAGAGAGAAAACTACATTCATTACGCTGTGGGGTACCTACTGCTACCGGGTTATGCCGTTTGGGCTAAAAAATGCTGGAGCTACCTATCAGAGGGCTGCGACCACCATTCTGCATGACATGATCCACAAAGAGGTTGAGGTGTACGTGGACGACATGATTGTTAAGTCCAAAGAACGAGAGGGCCACTACACCGCCTTGCAGAAATTCTTTCAACGGATTAGGGAATACAGATTGAGGTTAAACCCGCAAAAATACACCTTTGGTGTAACGACAAGAAAAATGCTGGGCTTTTTGATCACACAGAGGGGCATTGAAGTAGATCCTTCCAAAATCAAGGCCATTCTAGAATGCCAGTATCGAAGACTGAAAAAGAGGTGCGAGGCTTTCTAGGTAAAGTGCAATTTATAATACGGTTTATTTCCAAATTAACCTTGACTTGTGAACCACTATTTGGTCTCCTAAAGAAAGGAAAGAAATTCCGTTGGGATGATCGATGCCAATTTGCCTTTGAACAGGTTAAGCAGTATCTCTAGAATCTGCTTGTCTTATCACCGCCAGAGCCAGGGAAGCCTTTGATTCTGTATCTGTCAGTAACAGGCACGACCATGGGATGCATGCTCGCTTAGGAATCTGAAGATAGGGTGGAGAAAGCCATCTACTACTTGAGCAAGAAAATGCTGGATTACGAGACCTACTATACTCCGTTGTAGAAAGCTTGCCTAGCCTTGGTATGGGCTACCAGGAAGTTGTGGCACTACTTGTTAGCTCACTCTGTAATCCTGGTTTTGAGATTAGATCCCATCAAATATCTCTTTGAGAAACCATCGCTTACGAGTAAGCTAGCCCATTGGTTGATTTTTCTCTCCGAATTTGATCTCAAATATTTTTCCCGCAAGTCGGTCAAGAGAAGGACTATAACAGAATTCCTGGTAGACCACCCAGTAGAAGGAGACGAGGCAGTAGAATACTTGTTCCCAGATGAAGCCATTCTGCAAGTTGAAGAGGAAACTTGGACGATATACTTTGACGGAGCGTCTAATCAGTATGGTTATGGGATAAGTGTGTTGCTAATAGCACTAGACGACTTCCATATACCCTTAGCTTTCAAACTCCGGTTCAAGGCGTCCAATAACGAAGCAAAATATGAAGCGTGTATTGTTGGTTTAGAAGCCGCCCTGGAACTAGGGGCAATAAGATTGGATGTTATCAGGGACTCGAACTTAGTTGTTTCTCAAGCAAATGGAGACTGGAAAGTCAAAGAAGAGAAGATGAAGGTTTACCATCAGACCCTGGATATTCTAATTCCTAGGTTTGAAAAACTGACATTCACGCATCTACTGAGAGAGAACAACAGGTTCGCTGATGCTTTAGAAACTCTATTTTCTATGGTAGACATCCCACTTGGAGTCTGGATGCATCCGATTATCATCGAACAGAAATACATGCCGGCTTACGAAACTATTGCCACGATAGATGAAGTGCAAGACAAAAACCCCTGGTATTACGATATTTGGAACTTCCAAGAAAAGGAAACATATCCACCAGGGGCAAATGCCAAGGACAAATGGGAAATACGATGAATAGCTATCCAATTTATCATCTGCGGGGGTAAGTTGTATAAAAGAGGTCATCTGGGAATGTATAGACTATGTGTGGAGAAAGAAGAATCAAAGCGCCTTATAGAGGCCATCCATGGCAGGGCGCATATGAATGGTGTGATGCTAGCCTGGAAGATTCTCAGGCAAGGTTACTATTGGTCCACCATGGAGGAGGATTGTATTGGTTTTGTGCGGCGATGCCACAAGTGTCAAATCCATGCGAATCGTATGAATATTCCGCTGTCAAAGCTGTACAACATGACTTCGCCATGGCCGTTCTCAGTTTGGGGAATCGATGTTATCGGTGTTGTCTTGCCAAAAGGGTCGAATGGGCATGAATATATCTTGGTGGCGATTGATTACTTTACAAAGTGGGTGGAAGCTCAGTTCTATGCAGTGTTGAAGGCATCTCATGTGGCTAAGTTCATCAGAAACAATATCATATGCCGGTATGGAGTCCCGAACGAGATCATATCAGATAATGGCTCCCACTTCAAAAAAGAGGTGATAGACTTGTTGGACAAATACAACGTGGCTTTTCATAAGTCATTCATATACAGGCCATAAACCAATGAAGCTATTGAAGCCGCTGATAAGAATATCAAGAACATCTTGCAGAAGATGGTTGAGACCTACAGGGACTGGCCAGATAAATTGCTATTCACACTTTGGGGCTACAGAACTTCAATCCGGACATCTACAGGAGCAACCTTTTATTCTCTCGTCTACGGGATGGAGGCCGTTCTGCTAATTGAAATTGAAGTCCCATTGCTGCGAGTTATGGATTAGTGTCAGATAGTAGAGGCGGACTAGCAACAGAGCAGATTTGAGGAGTTGATGCTATTTGATGAGAGAAGGCTGAAAACATTGTATCATATCCAGGGCTACCAGCGCAGAATTGCTAGGGCTTTCAACAAGAAAGTTAAGTCCCAGAATCTCAAGGAGGGGGACATGGTGCTGAAAGACAATCGAGCTCCTATCCATGACCCTAGGGGCAAGTTCAGACGCAATTGGACTGGTCCTTACATCATCAAAGCTATCTGGTCAGGAGGGGCAGTTATTCTCATAGACCTAGATGGCCTAGAATTTTTGCAGCCGATCAACATGGACAAGTTGAAGAAATACTATCCCTGAAAGGCTCGCTAGGCTGAAAACCCGAAAGGGCGATCTAGGCAAAAGTTAGAGCATGAAAAATTAGAAACAAAGAAAAAATAAGCTCGCAAGGTTGAAAACCCAAAAGGGTGACTTTGGCAAAAGTTAGAGCACAAAAGGAGAGAGTTAATACTTCAGTGAACCTGAACCAAACTATGTAAGGCCTGATTCCCATCTTTGGGATACGTAGGCAACTTCATCCTGAAGTTCGGCCGTGACTATCTCTAACTCAACTGTCCTGACCATGTATCTGATCAGGTCATCTTTGTCCATTATCTGAGAGCTTGGTTGTGATCTTCATTCTAGGCAGAAGAGCCGGTATATGCAATCAGGGGTAGTTATGATCATTCGATTTGGGGTTGTACATCTTGAGGATCGATTCCGCGTGTATCAGGTGGTGATCATTTTTGAAAATGGTTTTGGAAAGTTTTAATCAAAGTTGATTTTGTTCAAAATTTTACCTTTTACAACTTAGACCATTTTTGGACCAAAAAGGAAAATTATTAGTGCTCACAACTTTAATTCCATTGATTTCAACATAAAGTTCTCCAACTCTTCGATACAAATCAGAGTTTCTTTTACATCATAAAACATGAAAAGAAAGGTCAAAGCAATAAACTAGGGGCATAGGTGAGTCAGGTGCTCCTACGTCTTCTGCTCGTGATTGTGGAGGCTTTTGAAGACAAAGTGGGCCCGGTTTGTGCCTTGTCCTCGAGCCAAGCCAAGCACTCACCAGAAAGGGCATAATTGAAAGTAGGGGCAGGGGCTAGAAGCTCTCTTGTCCTCCAAGTAGTGAGGTACCTAGCCAAGTGTGAAACACAAATCGGGAAAGAAGCTGGGTATTCTACCCCCTCCTCTGGGCAAGTTTGATCATGTCCAAACTAGCGTCTGAACCGGAAGGGAAAGTAGAACACGCAATGCGTGAGGCCAATCAACTATATGCCAGGCTGTTGAGTCATGCTGTAACTCATCTCAGTCAGATGAAGCGAGGGGCAACACCAAGCTATGTCAGCTGCAGATTTGTTGCACATCCAGTTGCACCACCATCCCTCGTTGGGAAAATCCACTAGTCGTTGGCAGAAGAAATAAGCTCGAGCTGAGTACTTGGGGCAAGAGTCCACCACCTTCAGCTTATCTATGAGCCATACCTGGGAAGGGATGAAAAATAAAAGAGATGAAAGAATAGAGAGATGTGCGTGGAGAGAAAAGTAAGGAACGGGTTTTGAGAGAAAAATAGAGCATGAGTGTCGAGTGATGTGAGAAATACATATCAGAAAGGGTGGGAAACAATACCTGAAGAAGTAGTGGACTCCCTCCAAACCTAGTGGTCTCTCACTGATGAAAAGCATCTAAACCCATTAGGGTCTCAGCTAGTGCCAAACCGATACAACTCTTACCTTTTTTTAGACATTGGGTCACTTTGATTAACCGAATGCTGGTTTCGCCGTAACTAGCGGCAAGAAGGAAGTGCGCAAGCATACATAAACAGAGGGCATGCTACCAAAAACCTCACCAGAGGAGGTCGCCTCTGTCACCGATGTCAGAAAATCGATGAATCAAGTTCGGTATGTCTAGCTCTCTGTCATGGGCCAAAGATCGAGCCTCGTGCAAAGTGAGCCCACACATTCGTCCCAAAGCTTGGGTGTAGCCAAAACGGGGCTGAGACATGATTTTCTCATCGCACTGGGTTTCCATCAATGCTCGAAATGCTTCAAGAGTCAGGCACATTTCTTGTGTTCTAAAGCGAAATACATGCGTAATTGGGTCCTAGCATTGGACTGCGGCATGGAGGAACAGAAAGCAAAGTGGAGTGTGGCTTAACGAAAAATGTGCATTTATTCTGAAACCCCAAAAATTTAACTTTTCCGTGCCGTCTAAAGTGGCTATCCAATTCGTGAGCTTCTCGGTAAGGAATATCTCCATTTGTGGAAGAAACAGTAGCTAAAATGAGGTTCTAGAGAAGAAATCACGAAGAAAGACCTTTTGTAGAAGATAAGGCTGTAGTGGGGGCTAACTGTCAGCTCTCTGGAGGTTCCTCACATTTGTGGCCGGTAAGCCACTAATATTGGCTGGTAACCCACCTTTTGTGGCCAGCAACCCCCCTTTCTGGCTTGTTGTCCACTTGTGGGCCGAGTGGTCTTAGCAGCCTGGTCTTGTCATGATCTTTGTATTTTGAGGTCATGTTTTGAGTCTTTTGGTTTTAGCAAGTGTGTATATTTGTGTTTGAGTTGTTTTTGCTTTACTTATCGAGTTGTATTTTGTATTTTGGTTGTTGGTTGTCTCATTACCCGATTAAGAACATCGTGCCAATACAAGTTTTCATTTTCAAATTCAATTCAATGTCCATTTCATGCAAATATGGTGCTCATGATGCAAAAATAACAACACTTTTTTATAAAAACTGCGAGGTTTTATTCCGATCATGGTTTTTACAAAAGAAGGTACAAGTTGAAAAGCAAAAGTAAAACCTATCTGAAGCTATACATGTGCTAAGCTCCAAACAAAAAGAAACTAAGCAAAAAAGTACCAAAAAAATCGGCACCAGTCATCTCAAGCTCGAGAGGCCCTCTTCGTCTCTTCTGCGGAGGGGACTTAAGAGCACTATCTCCGTCAGCACCATTGTCAGAATCAGACTCTGAGCCAGAGCCGGTTTCATCGTCTTTGCTCCCTGCCTTAGAGCCAATCTCGGCATCATCTCTACTCCTAGACCCCGAGCTAGATCATCACTTCCGCTCTCAGATGACTCAGAATGTCGACTCGCTGCTTCCTCGGAGTCGCTGGTCTCGGCATCATCATTACTCAAAATGGGCTCCGAGAGACTACTCTGATCTCGGGTACTCCTATCCTTGCCTCGACCGCGGTGAACATCTCGGCCACGTGCTGGAGCCTATCTCTCTCTCTCTTCCCTACTACTAGAGGAGGTGCTGCCGGTGCTGCCACTGGTGCCCTCGGAATATGAAAAAACAATTGTCAACATATCAGCTACAGTGTGTGTATTTTTGTAGGATGTAGTATGCAAAATGAGCGTCATGCAGAAACCAGACACAGGTATGAGTATAGTGTGCCAATACAGTGTATCAGTGCAGTTTGGGAAATATTACAGTGGAAGTGCCAGTGTATATGGTAGTGTGGTACACAACAGAGTTAGTAGTGAAATGCATGCTAAAATAGAGGAAATTACCTAAATACCATGGAGACCAAGCAACGTCTCTCTCCTCTGCACCATGCCAAATAGAGAAGTGACCAGCTCGAGGAGGCTCTCTGTATACTCCGTAGGTGCCAGCAAGTGCTTTTGACTGATAAATATCTAGAATAAACATGTCTGAAATGGAAAATATCGGGTGCAAATTGTGGAGTGTGGTCCATACTTGAGGTGTGCCTCGAGCTTTGACATACTCGTGCCTTGCCTCTGCCGACTCAATCAGAATCTGGTAGGCTATCCGGGTCGGCCGCCAACACGTAAGCGTAGTGGGAATCTCCAGCCAACCGGTAATCTGCCTAACAGAATGTGCCCTGGTCGCCCGAGTTGCCTCACCCACTGCAGGAGCCCCTGCTGCCTCGCCTGCGTGAACGGCCGTCAGAGGGGGCATGAGATGAGTCTGGATGAACGTCGCATAGTTGCTCTCCACTCTGAAGAAGTCAGCGTCTAGGCTTACCATGAATTAGATGATCGCCCCAATAGGCAGCCTATCTGCTGTCCTCATAGACGCTGGGGATGGCATGGGAATGACCGGATCAAGAAAGCCTACGGTCTAGCGTATAAATCGCTCGCTCAAGAACCAGGCTCGGCAGACTGGGCCCACCTGCAAAATCCGGAAGCGGGATGTGGCCTAAGCACCGGCGTACTGGTCTCCCACACCAGCCGGCATCGCGTCCAGGGCTGTCATGTGATCTGTAAATAGAGAATGTACAAATTGTTAGTTGCTGTCAATTGCTGAAGTATGAACTAGAGCAGTAGTAAAGCACAAATGACTGTGAGTTTCAGGTTACCTCGCTAGCAGCCACCGCGTCGAAGTATCGACGGAAGAAGGCGAAGGTCGTGTTGTCGCAACTCCGATGTCGGCACCGGCCGTCATACCGTCATGAGTATGACACCACAGGGGGAATCTCCTCCATAGACTCCGGAGCTAGAGCTCGGAAATAAGCATAAACCCACAACTGCAAGGAGTGGGCAGTGGTGTTAATGTATGAATAGGTATAGAAAGTGCAAAGCAGAAAGCATAACGCATGAACAGATATTAAAGCAGAAAGTGCAAAGCAAAAAGCACAATTCATGAACAGAAACAGAAAGTGCAAAGCAGAAAGCAAAAGTTGTGAACATATATGAATCAGAAAGCATGAGTGCAAAAGCAGAAAGGTGTGGTGCATACCTCCCAGGCTCTCTAGTAGCCTCCAACTCGCTCTCCCCTCATTCGGGAAGTGGAGCTCATGTAACTGTAGAGGGTGGCGAGGCTAGCTCAGCCCTAGTCATAGAATCGCACCCGGGGCAGTGTCACCAAGGCGCTCAGCAAATATAAGCCTACGGTGTTCTACCTGTTTGAAAACAAGGTGGTACCGAGGAGAAACATCAAGAAGCCTCGGGCATACTGCTCCATCTCCTCTGGTGTCTCAGGCTTGCTCCCGCGAAACTGCTCGGTGAACCAACTATATCTCACTATCGCCGGTCCGTACAGAGGTGCAGGTGGATCTAAGCGGCCTCCCACTCACCCATATACGTGTCGAAGAGGATCAGATCACCCCTACTCCTAAGCCTGTGAGTATGGCGAAGTCGTAGGGAGTCATCGTCATCTCCCCGGCGGAAGAGAGGTTGAAAGAGTTGGTGGTGTCCCACCGCCTCTCCACCAACGCCCCGAACAGAGTCCGGCTTGCTATGTGCTATGAGAGCTAATGTCGTAGACCTCAGCGGGGAGCTTATAGTAATAGTCTCTTGCGGTCATAGCCCCATACCCCTTGTAAGCACGGGAGTATCCCTGTGGCAGAGAAAAAGTGAAGCAGATAAAAGACAGTGATAAAAGAGCATTCAGATTAAAGGCAGTGCAACAGATAAAAGGTAGTGCAAGAAATACAGTTAAGGGAAAAGCAGGAATGCATGAAAATAGAATTTGTACCTCGGTAGCGTTGAAAGAGAGATGGGAGTCCGGCTCCCCTAGCAGAAGATCCTCCGGTACACCACCATTGAAATCGTTGAAGCACTTGATGCCTACAGGCGGCAGTATGTGTGTGTGAGGATGATAAGTCATGGGATCAAAGGGCCGCACCCTCAGTGGTAATGGCTCCAGCTCAAGCTCTGGAGCGAACTCCGCCTTAAGATCAGTTGCGATGTCCTTTACCGCCTCACCGACCTTGGCGATCACCAGCTCCTCAAACTCTGCAGGGGGTGATAACGGAGGTGGAACCTCAGGAGGAGTCACGTCATGAGGAATATCATCCGCCATATGGAAAGTGGGTGAAAAATGCGTGGAAAATGAAGAAAAGTGGAGAAAATAAGAAAAACTTGGAAAAAGTCAACCCTAGAAGAGAGAAAATGGGAGAAAAAGTCAAAACCCAGGAAAGTTCACAAAACCCGAGAGAAACTTGAGGAGAACAAGCCTAAAGTGGTGAAAACTCAAGAAAAGCAAAGAAATCAAAATTTGATCGGTTCAAAGTGTAGAGAATCAAGAGGGTTTTACGAAGAAAGTTTGCGTAGGGCATTGGAAAACGTGTATAAAGAGCAAATCTAGAGAGAGAGGGAGAGGATTTTCGGACATGTGTGTGTGTGTGCAAATGAAGTGTGGAGGTGTATATTTAAAGACCCGAGGCAAAAAGACCTTTTTGCCCTTAAAAAAGCACGGGTGGCTGGCAGATGGCTAGCGGTCTTCCCTTGTGGCTGGCAGGTGGCCGGTGGTCTTAATTTGTGTCCTAGTGCTGTTTTCTGCCTCTGTTTCCCGAGTAGTGTATGGGAGGTTCTTTTTGGGTTCAGATTGATTCTTAGGGAGCTCGAAACCACGTTCCGGTGCGTGAGTGTGCCCTAGTTGCCAATATGAATGAGGTGTATCCTTTTTGAACATGTTGCGATGTCTCCAAAAGGAAAGTCATAGGTTGTCGCTTTCTTTGCTTTTGCTTGTTTTGTCAAATTGCATAGTTGTTCTCTTCTATTGCATAGAATATACACTTATACTGCATGCGTGCCCTGCATCGTTCATGATTCATGCATAGAATATGCTTTTGTTTCTTGCATAGTACATGCCTTCAATTAACATCATGCATCGGTTGTTTATCTTGCATGGAATACGCATTGTCACTGTATTGATTTGTAAGCTTGTTCACTTTGTGCATCTATCGCACTTGTTCACTTTGTGCATCTATCGCACTTGTTCACTTTGTGTATCTATTGCACTTGTTCACTTTGTGCATTTATCGCACTTGTTCACTTTGTGCATCTATCGCACTTACTCACTTTGTGCATCTATCGCACTTGTTCACTTTGTGCAGTTATCGCACTTACTCACTTTGTGCATCTATCGCACTTGTTCACTTTGTGCATCTATCGCACTTATTCACTTTGTGCATCTATCGCACTTACTCATTTTGTGCATCTATCGTACTTACTCACTTTGTGCATCTATCGCACTGGTTCACTTTTTGCATCTGTTGCACTTGTTCACTTTGTGCATCTATCGCACTTACTCACTTTGTGCATCTATCGTACTTGTTCACTTTTTGCATCTATCACACTTATTCACTTTGTGCATCTATCGCACTAGTTCACTTTGTGCATCTATCGCACTTGTTCACTTTGCACATCTATCTCACTTGTTCACTTTGTGCATCTATCACACTTGCTCACTTTGTGCATCAATCGCACTTGTTCACTTTGTGCAACTATCACACACTTTTACTATATTGTGTTTGCTATGTAATCTCATTTCCTTTTAGAGCATCTCAGGATGCGTGAAGCGTGGCCCTGGGCGGGTTTCATCTCAGGATGCGTGAAGCGTGGCCCTGGGCGGGTTTCATCTCAAGATGCGTGAAGCGTGGCCCTGGGCGAGTTTTATCTCTGGACACATGAAACGCAGCCCGAGTGGTTTTTCTTCTTTTCTTACAGTTTCAGTGTGATTAGGGCATCTCAAAACACGTGAAGCGCGGCCCCGGACGGGTTTCATCTCAAGATGAGTGAAGCGCGACCCTGGGCAGGTTTTATCTCAGGACGCGTAAAATGCGGTATCGAGCAGTTTTTCTTCTCTTCTCATGGTTTCAGCGTGATTAGAGCATCTCAGGATGCGTGAAGCGCGACCCTGGGCAGGTTTTATCTTGGGACGTGTGAAATGCGGCCCCAGGTGGTTTTTCATTTATCTTAGGACGAATAAAATGCAACCTTGAGTGATTTTGTTTTCATCTCAGGACGCGTGAAATGCGACCCTGAGCGGTTTTCATTTCGGGACATGTGAAACGCGACCAACGCCGATTTTCGTTTCTCAGTTTCTCAGGATGCGTGAAGCGCGGCCCTGGGCGGGCTTTTTCTCGGGACGCGTGAAACGCAGCCCCGAGCAATTTTTCTCCTCTTCTCACGGTTTCAGAATGATTAGAGTATCTCACGACGCGTGAAGCGCGACCTTGAGTGGTTTTTTTATCTCGGGACGCATGAAACGTAGCCCCGAGCAATTTTTCTCCTATCTCAGGACACGTGAAACACGACCCTGAGTGGTTTTGTTTTCATCTCAGGATGCGTGAAATGCGACTCTGAGCGATGTTTTCTTTCCTCGTCTCATATTTTGGCATGATTAGAGTATGTTTTAGATCTTTTTACATGGAACCTGTGTTGGTTTTAAGCTTGAAGCTGCTCATTCATATGTTGTTATTGCTTACTACATTTATTATTGCTTATTGCATCATCGTGCATGATCATGAGTTTTCAAAATAGCTGGCTTTGTGAAGCGTGTGAGTCCAGCTTCAAAGTATTTTCATGCATATCATTTGCATCTTGCCACAGAACTATGCTAGTTTGATTCCTTGCACAGGGATACGTAGGCAACTCACGAGCGCAACCATTTAATTTATGTTTTGATTGTTTGTCGAAGTCTTACGGCCTTGTCAAAATGGGTCGTCTTTGGGCTTTGACATTCACTCGCGTCATATCATGACTTCGAGTTCTGTCAAAGAGGGGCAACTGTAGACACCCCATTTTTGACCGCCCTTACGACTTGGACACCATGGCTTGTGCACCCAATGATGAAGTTGTATGTGCTTGTCAAGTGCTCGAAGTCCTCAGTAGAATACCACAGTTTTGAGCATTCAAACCCTATACACCTCTTGCCTTGTTTTGGTCCAAAACCCTAGTTTTTCAAGCCTAACAACCCTGGGACCTACAGGCCCCTTTCTTTGGGTTGCTGGCCACTTTTATTGGCTGCTGACCACTTGTGTGGCCTGCCGGCCAAAATTAGTGGCCTGTCGGCCACAAGTGTGTTTTGGCAGATATTTATGCCAGCTGTGCCAGCTGTTTCCACTGATGCTTGCATCTGCCTACACGTGTATGTATGGATGTTTCTGAGGGAGTTGCATGTTTTTCTATATATAGGACACTTCCCCTTTCATTTTTGAGGGTTGAACATTTTGGAGCAAAAATTATCTCTCTCTTTCTCTCTCGCAAATTTCTAAGCATTTACCTATACACTCTAAACCAAACCTTGTGGTCTTTGAGCTGATGTACTTTTGAGCTTACTTTGAGCTCTTGAGGGTGTGTAAGTGTTGATTTGTTGCTTGGAAAGTGTTCTTCTCTCCAAGAGGTATAAGTCTTTGTTTATTGTTTTGCTTTAATTACTATTTTGCCTACCGTTTTTGGGCTGTTTTTGGACTGTCTAAACTATAAAATTTTGGGCTGAAACTTGTGGTTTAAGGCCAATAAGGGTGGAGGGGTGGCTTACCATTCCTTTTACCTAGCATCCAAAGCCTTTACCCTTATATTTCCTACCTTGTTGTCAACCTTTTAGTTGAGCTTTTTACCACTGATTCTCAGAGCTTTTTCAGTGGCTAAAACCATGTTTTGAGGTCTCAAAAATAAAGGTGGTAGCCTTCCCTCCTTGTGCTTGTTTACTAGTTGTGAGGCCCCTGAAAATTTTAATTTCTTAAAAGCCCCTTACTTTTAAATTATTTCCTTGAAGTCCCTCAGTTTCTTAATTGCAACCCTAAGATCAAAATACATGCGCCAACAAAAAATGGCAAACCCTAATCGATTTTGGAAACTTAGAAATAATTTCTAATACTCTAATTGACTCCCTAAATATAAAATTACCACTTGGAAACCCTAGGCTTTTCCGGTCTTCATCACGTTCGTCGGTTGATCGTGTTTTTATTCAAAACAAGAAATCCAAACCGAATTAGACTCTTTAACCCCAATTTAATTTAATTCTACACTAACATAAATGTCCCAATTCATAAATTAAACCCAACGCCCTCACATTTTTCTTAAATCACATTTTGACCCCAAACTAGTACCATTACACACATATATACGTATATATACTTGTACTTTTCTTAAATAAATAATTTTATACACAAATATCTTCATATCTATATATAAAATCAACAAAAATCTCTCCAAATCTAGCACATGGCCAGCCATCACCCTCTCTAGGCTACAATCATAGGTGCTTTAGAGACAAATCCCTTAAATTATGGAAAAAGTATCATTGGTACCCCAAATCAAGGAAAGTTGTCTTGTACTTGTAACCATCTTCGTTCTACTTAAGCCTAACCCTAACTAGATCATGCCTTAATACATGATTAGGCTCCCTAATGATCCTTCATTCCATTACATTCCAACTAAATACATCTCAATTCCATTCCATTCCATTCCAACCAATGGGAATTTTGGACCTTTTACACCAATTTTATTATAAAAACACCACCACCTTCCACATGTTACACATCTCATACACTCACACACCCACACATTCAGTTGAGAGAAAGAAAGAAGAGGAAGAGAGTGAACTCTGGTAGTAGAGGAGAGGAAAAGAGGAGACAATTGTGCAAACACTTCACTAGGCAATCAAATAAGCCACAACACAACTCTCTCTTTCATTTTCCTTTTTCAAATACATGTTATTAGAAGTTTAAAATGGTATTTTCAGATGTGTTTTGATGGTATGCTCAAGTTAAAAATGAAAGAAGTTGAGCCTTGATTCTATCCTTCTTGTATTTCTCTTAATCGGTATAAGACTACCTTTTTCCATATCAAACTCTCAAAATTTCCAAAGGCACACCTTCACCTTAAATTTCTGGGTTTAATACATATTATTTAGCAAGTTTTCATCACAAGATAAGTGGAAAATTTCCCCTAGTTGACCTCTTTTCTCACCAACTTTCTTGTTGCAAGAACTGTGCCAGAAAAATCTGTTTTACATCCAACTTTCGAAAATTCTAGCAAAATGTAGGAAAATCTTCTGGACCTCATTTTTATGTCAACGTCTTCCTTAAAGAGTTATCTTCCAAGTAAAATTTGTTTCATTGAAAATGAGTAAGCGGTTTGAAAGAATATTCGATTTTTGCAACGGTCGACGAATCTGGATAGCGCGGGAGTGTTTCTTAAATAACTAAAAATCTAGAAAAGCTATTCCATTTCCTAAACATTTTCTAAAAACTAGATTAAATTCTCTACGAACCATAGGGAAGGCCAAGTTTAGGAAAAATCTGAAAATGCCTTTTTGTTTACAATTTCTATGACAATGAAATCTGAAAATTTAGTTTTGCATGGGTGTTTTATGCTCTTGTGTACATGAATATGCTTATTAGTTTATGATCATGTCTTGGTATGGTATTTCATGTGTTATGGTTATGTTCCTTATCTTCTTCATTTTAATGATGCTCTTGCTTATGTGGATATTACCATTTTGTTGAGTTTGTTTTAACTTGACTTAAAACATTGATCCAAACAGAAAACTTAATTGGGATGGTATTGGGTTTTCGATCACTTGAATAATGAAGAGATCATAATGTGTTATGTATGGATTGATGGGACGTGCTCCCTAATTGGAGGTTAAGTCTTACGCAAGCAGTTGTCGTATAAACCCTAGAATGGAACGGACGTATTCAGACTCTTTGCGATGGTTTGATTGGTGAGATAAGGTTGGGTCTGGATGGGACATTCAGGAGGATAAAACTTTTTTAGAAGGATAAGGTTGGATTCAGGAGATAAAACCTTTTTCTTTTCGCTATCCCTTTTGAGGCCCTATGGTTGGCGCTACGCGGTATATAACCGTTAGTAGGCATCCGAGGTTAGTTCTGCAACAAAGCAGCAAAATGGGGAGTTCTGAATAGTTCGGTGTCCATTTCTTGAGGTTGGAAGGATGAAATCTCTTTGGGGGATTTCTAGAATACTAACCACTAACATTATAACCTTTGTTATCTATTTCTATCACATGTTCCTTTCCTCTATTGTTAAAATTGCTGTTATTGACTTGAATATCATGCTTCACTACTTGCTTGCTATAAATGTGATGGTGTATTGGATTGGGAAAAAGGGACGGGGTGTGTGTGTGTTTACTGGGCATTCAAAGCTCATGGCGTTTCATGCCAGGTATTGAAGACTATTAGACCGGTCGAAGGCAAAGCTGAAGCATTTGAGGACGTACAGCTACCCCTAGGAGGATTAGAAACTAGTTTGTAAACGTGTTTTGAGATTGTAAGTGATAGATCCCATGTTGTATTCAAGACATGATTTGTAATTTGTATATATATAACATTTGTAACCTATCCTTATACTCCGTCAATTGATGTAGGCCTTGTGTTAATACCATATCAAGATTTGTCAAAAAGGTAGCTTTGCTATCTAAGGTGGTTGGACTTAGAAGGGAGGCTATTTTGACTCCTCCGACCTTCTTGGGATGTTGCTTGGTTATTAGCTAAAGGACTTATTAGTGACGTTTCCTACTCTTATAACCTTAGATAAACCCTGTATTTAATGGTTAATATATTATCTGATGTTCTCGATTTTTGGGGCGTCACATACTAGCTTAACATGCTCCATGTTTTAGCTTATTGTTCTAGCTATTTTTGTCTTAATTCCAGCATGTTTTAGGACTGATTTAGCACTGTTTTAGGACTGTTTTTGGTTGTTCATTGCATTTGAGCCTTGTATAGCATGCTTGTAGTGTAGTTGTCCTCATAGGCTAGGTGGTTTAGGCCTTAGCCACCAACCTATTTGAGTTGATAGTCTTTATTTCTTGTTTTCCATGCCTGTGATCACCCTTAATCACCTCTGCAACCTCCCTCCTTTCTTGGCTTTTCATTTGTTTTGAAAGTTGTTTCAAGCCACTTGTTTGTTTAAGCTTGAGATTGAGGTCTTATGCTTAATGGTTTAATCCATTTGGGGGTTCATTACCAACGGCATGACACTTCTCTCATGCCTAAAACAACTCTTGGTTTGGTACTCATTTCCATTAGAGGACTTAAAGCTCACTCTTGGACTTAATTGACTAAGGAATGGTTGGTAATTAAAATGGAGTATTAAATTGAGGACTAAAGTGATGCAAGATAATAACTTGGTTAGGGTTCAATTGGACGTTAATTGAATCTTTGAGTCTTGAATCGTTTCATATTTGTTCGTGATGAAAACTGTTCAAGAGTCATTGTTGACCTCTTCCCTTGATCAATCCATGATTGGGAGGGGGTTTGAGAGTTTTTTATTGTTGCATTTATTGAACTTGTACACTTTGGTTCATAGGCCATCATGTAATGAAATTACATCAATTGATGGTTTGTGAATCAAATTTACCACTAATTTGAGTTGTTTGATGATAAGGAGGGGTAAGTTGTGCAAACAACCCTTGAGAATACCTCGGTTGTGCTCTATTTGCTCTCTATTGCAACAGTAGGAACCAGGATTTTGTGGCCGGCAGACCACCATTTCTGGATGGTAGGCTACCATTTGTGGACGGCAGACCATCACTTCTGGCCTGCAGGCCACTTTTGTCAAATTGAGCAGTGGCCTTTTGAAACAAAACAGAGCAGTGGCTGAGGTGAAAGAGGTTCTATTGTGCAACAGAAGCATTCTGGCAGTAGAACAGTGTGCGTTTTCGGGGTGGAAATCCGTGCGCATGCATGAACACTCCTCGCTTTCTGGGACTGTTTAGTTCAATTACTTAGCTTAGTCATTTCTTTAAATTTTGTAAAGTGTTGTAATTAATTAGTTGCAGCTAGTTAATTTTGTCTTGTAAATATTTAGTTAGTTTTATGTTCTAATTATTTATAGACTAGTTATTTAATTTGTTATTGTAAAAATTAAGCTAGCATAGTTAGTTTATTTAATTGTAATAGCTAGTTAATTAGTTTAGCTAGTTAGTTCATTCGGACCCTCCTGCGTGAGGGCGCAAACTTGTAATAATGTGTCTGTCTTTCAACCCCACGTCTTTCTCTTTTTTATTTACCTGCTTAAGATGGTTAGAGTAGGGCATCATGTTTTGTTTAGCATCTTTTATGCCTTGCATCCATTGTTTTGCATGCATTAAGCTCGGCTCATCATTCTAACTTGCATTGTTAGTTAAACGCTTCTTTGAATACGTGCTTAGATCGCATGCTATCAAATTGATTCACATGTTATGTTAAGTAGCCGAGCTTATTTAGATTGCATATCGTATGCGTTGCATTAGTCATATTGCATAGTTAGGATCGTGCATTATTCTAACTTTGTCATCTTTTTTGCTTGGAGTACTAGGTGAGCTTTTATTTGCTTTAGCATAATTGCATG
The DNA here is from genome assembly GCA_030407325.1 of Camellia japonica. Lineage (NCBI taxonomy): Eukaryota > Viridiplantae > Streptophyta > Magnoliopsida > Ericales > Theaceae > Camellia > Camellia japonica. Next base: position 22,910,896 of record JAPPVO010000014.1, read on the forward strand.
AGTGTGATTGTTTCCATGTCAGAGCATGTTCACCATGAGGCTAAGTGCTTATCTGATAAACTGTTTGAATGCCTGTGGATGAAGGCTAGTTGCTTGAATTGGGATGGTTTGATTCATGTACATTTAAGCCCACTTTTTCGAGTGGTACATTTACAAACTCTTTTCGAAATAAACATGAAATCAAGTGTTCCAATTTTTGCAAGTTAGTCTATACTTGTGTGTGTGCGCATCACATAGTAAGTTAGTCTAATAATCGGAACAAGAGCATGCAATGTAAATAAAAATCACATCATGATTAATAGAGGCTGATCTTTGATCGGGCGAGCGGGGGTGCTCAATTCATGACCTTCCCCTCTCGTACCTAAGTTTCCGAGCCGAGACAATCTTGGTGATGATGGACACGTGGCCTTTGGCACAAGTCATGGGTTTCCCAAATTTCCCAAAAATATTTAGGTGGCGACTCTGTATCTGGCAAAGCAGTCTATTTTTGGCAATTTGATTCAAAATCGATTTTCCAAAAGATTTGTCGGATTTGGACTGTTTGGTGTTTATCTATTTCACATTGCACTTGTGAGATTAGATTCAGAACCGTGGGAATCCGATACTGTAGGGCTTATTCGTCTTCCGAAAGGAGCGTGAAAAGTCGAGCTACAGGTATAGCTTGATCTTTTTTGTGGGAGTACTTGCATATCCCTGCTTGTATGATCATAACGAGAATGAATTGTTAGTGTTGTTCACTCCTTCCTACATTCATTTTGTCTCTCCCAAAAAAAAAAAAAAAATGTTACAAACGTGAGAGATGATATAAGAGGCGAAATATCAAAAATATAGACCCTCCAAACTATGCTTTGTTATCCATTGAAAAATCTAAATAAGTCCCAAGATATTGATTCGTGATTATATTTTAATTTAAAATAGTGAATATTAATCACAATCAACGACAAATCGCACAACGATTTAATATGAAAAAATCACAATTGGAACATTTCTAATTGTGATTAAAAAAAAAAAATTATGGGCCAAAGTCATAAAACAATCCACTAAGAAGATAAAAAGGAATTACCATGAGTATCCTTATTTACCTAACGAATCCACGCCTGAATGGAGCTAAACCCAATTTGTCTCTTCCAACACTGTCTTTACCATGGAACTGCTTTGCATAACGTTGAATCCATAACGCCGATGTCGAATATATGACGATGAGCCACTCCAAAATCCACCAAAGTTTTAGACCCAAGTTTCCTGGAATCCACCGATGAACACCTCTCTCTTTAGTTGAATAAAAGAATGAAAACAACCCTTGATGTTTGATACTACGTAATTCGTTGATCAATCAATCACCTTCTATTCATCAAGGAAACTAATGTAAAAATACCCTCCAATATAGAACATTTTGTATTTTTCTCCTCTCTAAGAATCTGGACGGGTTCATGTAGTTTACTTTTCGTGCTCCTTTCGGATACGATAGCACCATAGTTCAAACTCTCGTGGTTCTGAATCTAATCTCACAAATGAAATGTAAAACAGATAAACACAAAAGAGTCCAAATCTGGCAAATCTTTTTGAAAATCAATTTTGAATCAAAATGCCAAAAATGGACTGCTTTGCTAGATTACAAAGTCGCCACCTAAATATTTTTGGGAAATTTAGGAAACCCAGGACTCGTGCCAAAGGCCACTTATCTATCATCACCTAAGTGTCTCGGCTCAAGAACTTAGGTACGAGAGGGGAAAGTCATGAATTGAGCACCCCACTTGCCCGATTAAAGATCGGACTCTACTAATCATGATGTGATTCTTATTTACATTATATGGTCTTGTTCCGATTTAGTAGGCTAACTTTACTAGGTGGTGCACACAAGTATAGGTTTAATTTGCAAAAGTTGGAACATTTGATTTCATGTTTGTTTGAAAAAAAAAAGTGTTTTGAATATACGTCACTTAAAATAGTGAGTTCGTATTGTACATTAATCAATTTATCCAAATTTTAGCAATTAGCCTTCATCCACCGGCATTAAAACAAGTATATCAATTAAGCACCCAGCCTCATGGTATTATGCTTGGCATGGCAACAATCACACTTATGCAGTATGCTAAAACAATAAGTGCTTACCTAGTACTCTAAGGCAAGCCAAATAAAGAAAAATGATTAGAAAATATGCATGTTCCTAAACAATACAACGTGACTAATGCAACGCACACATTTATGCAATTTTTATAGGCTCGGCTATAAGCATGGTATATAAGCTAATTCAAGACATGTGATAAATCATATTTTCAAGCAATGAAATTGAAATTGATATTGGTTAGTATGATGAGCCGAACTTAAATGTACATGAAACAAGTGTATGCGAACATGGGAATGCTAAGTAAACATGATGCTCTATGCTACCATCATAAGCGGGTAAATAAAAGGGAGAAAGAAATAGGGGTTGGAAGACATACACCATTATTACATATTTACCCTCATGTAAGAGGGCCCGAATAAGTGTCCAAATGTCCGGATTAACTAATTATTACAAATTCGAATAAATGAATTAAATAACTAACTAGTTAGGTTAATTAACTACTTATTACAAATTCAAGGGACACTAAGCTAACTATTTAATTTATTACAACAAAGATATTATATCAATACTAATTACACGACAATAATATCCAATGCAATTGCAACAATAATTAATATTTATAACAGCAACAATAATTACAATAATAAGATAATAATATGAATACAAGTAACAATGAGGCACAATGATTGCATGCACAGTGTCTAGAAGCTGCTCTGTCTGCCCAAACTGCTCTACCTCACCCTCAGCCACTGCCCTCTGTTTCTGTAAAAAAAACTCATAGCTTGCCAAACATTGGGAGCTGACTGACCCCAAATGAGATCTGACCGGGTCCAAAAAAAGCTGGCCGTGCCCTAATTTTATGTCAAAACTATTTTTGTGTTCTGAGGTGAGAACAGTGTAGACAAAGCCTTTCTAGACTCCGTTTATCTGTTCTGTACTTCTCTGTCATGGGAAACTCAAGAGAAGAATGATTTCGAGTCCAAAACTACCAATAAGCACAATTTGATGTCTTGATGATTTCGAGTACATTTGGACAAAATTTAATAACTGTAATGGAAAACCACTCTTCCCTCCTATCATGCAGGCTCAAAGAGGAAAGTAGACACGCACCAAGTCTTATCAACATATCATGGATTGATATGTGATAATTCTCGGAACGATGGACTCGACATAACGTCCGGCCAAATCTAACCAACTCTAAACATTTTCTTTTTGTCGGTTTCATTGATTTTAGGCCAATTTTGTTAGTCTTTGCCATTCTTTAATCAATTTCTCCAAAGTGATGGTTAAGTCTACTAAATGAGAAGAAATGCCAAACGAGAAGTGATCCTAAGCATGAAAGAGAGCCTATGCCTTGACGATGAACCTTCGTAGAGATTAAGCCATTGAGCATAGGTTTCTTTCTCATGCTTGGAATAATCGTCGATCGGTTGAAGTGACTCTCAAACAAAAGAAGAGAAAAAAAGAGGGAGGTTGCAGAAATGATTGCAGGATCAATTATTAGAATGAGACTCTTCAACATAGAAATTAAACAAATAAAGCTATTAACTCAAACAACTCGGCAGCTAAGGCCTAAACAACCGAAGCTACGATGACGTACAATACAACAAGCAAATATTCAAAGCATAAACTAATTTAATAAATTAGGACAACCCTAAACAGCCCCAAATATGCACACACAAAAAAAAAAAAAAAAAACAGTGGCCAAAAATTATGTTAAAGAGCATAAAAAAAGTAGGAAAGAACAAGGAAATACAAGGCTAGTGAACAAGAGCAAGGAGAGGTGGCTAACCCCTCCATTTTTGAGACCTCAAACCATGTTTTTTTAGCCTTTTTTAAACTTTGAAAATCAGTTTAAAAGTCAAAGAAAAGAGTGTAAAAACAAGGGGGTGAGCTATGAAGTAAGGTGCAAGAAAGGGTGTTAAACCTTTCTACCTTTGGTAGCTATTCAAACCCAAGTTTTAACACTTGAAATGGATCCAAAACAACACAAAGACACCCAAAATAGATAGAAAAGGACAGAAATGAAAGCAACAGAAAAGGTGGTAAGCTTATACCTCTTGAAGAGGACAAGCTCTTGTTGTGAACCAAGCTTGGTGCAAGCACAGTCTCAAGCTTGAATTGTGATTCACAAATCTCAACTAAGGCTCCAAGGCTTTGCTCGAAGGTTTTATGTAGTGTATAGATATGGTATATGGATGATCAAATATCTCAAAGTTAGCTTGCACAAGAAGAAGCGGCTCTTAACTATGTTCTAGCTTCTTTGAAATTTTTCCAACCTCTAATATTGAGATATATGCTCGTATTTATAGAATTTGAGCAAAATAGGTCGAAAAATGGACAGCTGGCTTATTCCCGCGCAATACAGTGTTTCTAGCTAAAAAGAGTAGGCCGGCTCCCAATGTGGTACGGCTAGCTCCCAATGTGTTCCTCTGTTTCAAAGTCAGTGTAGGGTGGCACAATGTTCAAAAATGAATTTCTGGGGTAAGAACAGTATGAATACGAAAGGTTTGGGATTGGTTTTGGAGCTTGAACTTAAATCCCTCGTTGAGAACTCGAACCACACTCAACGGAACTTTCATTATCGAGTGCACAGGACAAGGCGTCTAAGTCTTGTGGGCGGTCAAAAATGGGGTGTCTATAGTTGCCCCTCGTTGACAGAGGTTGAAGTCATGAAATGACGTGAGTGAATGTCAAAGCCCAAAGACAACCCATTTGACAAGGTCGTAAGACTTGGGCAAGAAAACAAATCCAAATACAATTGCCAAAGGTTGAACCCGAAGGTTGCCTATGTATCCCCGTTGCAAGGAATCAAACCTGTATAGTTCAAGGGTGCAATGCAAAATGATATGTAGGAAACATAACTTATGTTCATGCAATGAAACAAGAATGTAAATAACAAGGGACGAAACAATGCTATAAGCAAAAGCAGGTATGCAATGTCTGAACGAAAGTAAAACAACTCAAGCTGTGTTTCACACGGAAAGAGGTGAGTAAACAAACATGGGAACAAAGAGAGTGCAAACCAAACCATGTCCCACGCAGGAAAGACGCCAGCCTAACTATGTCTCACATAGGGAAGGTGGAGGGTGATGCTAATATCGGGTGCACCTAAGGTTTTAACCGAGGAACTTGAGATCCTAACGCGTCTCATGTGAAAGGAGGAAATGTGGTGTGAACAAACAGGCGCACCTGCTATTTTTAACCAAGGAAAACAACAATCCCAACGCGTCTCACGCGAAAGGAGGAAGATGGTGTGAACAAACAGGCTCACTTGCTATTTTTAACCAAATGAACTATCCTAACGCGTCTCACGCGAGAGGAGGAAGGGTGGTGTGAACAAACAGGCACACCTGCTGTTTTTAACCAAGTGAACAAGCCTAACGCGTCTTACGCGAGAGGAGGAAAGATGGCGTGAACAAACAGGCGCACCTGCTGTTTTTAACCAAACGAACTATCCTAATGCGTCTCAAGTGAGAGGAGAAAGGGTGATATGAAAAAACAGGCGCACATGTTGTGAACAAGCCTAACGCGTCTCACGCGAGAGGAGGAAAGATGGTGTGAACAAACAGGTGCACTCGCTGTTTTTAACCGAGTTGAACAATCCTAATGCGTCGTACACGAAAGAAGGAAGTGTGGTGTGACCAAACAGGCGCACTTGCTGTTGTTAACCGAGGAAAAAAATCCCAACGCATCTCACGCAAAAGAAGGAGATCAAATCAACAAAAAAAAAAAAAAAGACAAATCAATGGAAAAGTAGACAATCCTAATGCGTCTGACGCGAAAGGAGGAGAATCAGATCAACGAAAAAGCATATAACTTTTCGAATGGAGCGAGATTATCTCATCCTTGGGAAGGCCTCGGAAAATAAAGCCATGAAGCCCACGGAGATAACTCAAGTCAAGGTACAAAGCATAAACATGAGTTTTAAAAAAAGGCACAAATCCAAATGACGCTCGAATTAGCAAATTTTCAGAGCAAGTTTGCCAATTTTGAAAATAGACTTAACTTGAATAATGGAACGTATTACAAATTCTCAAAACAACAAGATAAGGGAACAAAGCATGAATTAACGAAACGAATAATGAAATAATGGAACAAGTTATAACTTCGGAACACCAGCAAAACAAATTATGAGTTAAGCAAAACGAATTACAAATGAAACAAAACAGACTATGAATCAAACCAATTTTAAACAAATAAAGTAACAAAATTCTCTTCCTTCTTTTTTCTCTTCTTCATTCTTTTGTTTTTCCACTTTGTTTGTTTTTTGTTTTCTTTTCTTGTTTTTTTTTTCTTTTAATTTTTTTGCCTTTTGTTTTTTTTCTACTATATTTTTCCTTTGCTCTCTTTTTCTTCTTCAATATCTTCTTCACTGTTTTTTTTTCTTTTTCATGTTTGTGTTGTTTTTTCTTTGCTCTTTCTCCTTTTGTTTTTCCCTCATTGTTTATGCTCCTCTTATTTATTTATTTATTATTTTTTTTACACCTTTCCCAAACCAAACTGAAACCCAACATTGAAACAGACTGAAATAAACAAAAACCAAAACTGGGTTTGCATTTAGAGCCGGCCTGCTCTCAATGAAGCACGACCGAGCTCAAATAGAGCCGACCGGCTTGCGATGGCGGCAGCGGGGTAGTTCCGTAAAATCACCCATCATGGTTGGTTTAAAACACACCCAACCATCATTTTGTTCACATACACATCCGAAAACCCTTCTCCTCTCTTTTGGCTCCCTCTCTTTCTAGATTTCCTCTTTTCTCACATTACCCAACATCCCTTGCGATTTTTTTTTCGTAAAACCCTTCTCACCCTCTATACTTTGAACCGAACAAAAAGTGATTTAGTCGAGTTTTGGGATTTTCCCTTGGTTTTTCTTGCTTTCTCACATATTTACCCATACTTTCCCCTTTCCCTCTTTGATTTTTACTCTCTCTTTATTTTTTCTCTCATAGTGTTTGGGATTTTGGGGTTTTTTCACTCAAACTCACCCACCCGCTCACTTTTCTCAAGTTTCCCACTTTTCTCGCTATGGCTAGCGATGAGGTTCCCATCCTCGACCTCGTCGTGGGTATTGGTGCCATCCTAGGTGAGTATATAGAGGCCGAGGATGTCCTTCCTCCCATTCCTGAGCCGGAGTTGCTTTCCCTTGCTGATAGACCATTTGATGTGGCTACTTACCATCCATATACACACGCTCTAACCCCGGGTGGTATCCTACAATTCGAGGGTCTTCTCCCTGGGATTAACGAGGACATTCTAGTACGAGAGCCTGCGGAGCACCTATCCACCGATGCCTCCACGGTAAGCAATTTCTTCTCTTTGTTTGAACCTATTTGAATTCCTTTCAATGCACTGTGAATACTGACAACATTCCCACACTACAGGTGATGGCCAGGAGGATTAGAGATTATAGGTGTATTTCTGGCCCCAGGCACTGGTACGAGAGGCTCCCTGCAGAGGTCATTGTATTAGTCGACGTGGCTGGCTTTGGGCCTTTCTACTTAGGACTGGTGCAGATAAGGACTGACCCGTTACTTCACGGGGCCTTGGTGAAGCGATGGTGGGACACCATAGACTCGTTTTACTTCTTGTCAATTGGGGAGCCGACTTTGACCCCGTATGACTTCTTGATGCTCACTGGCTTGCGGGTCGGGGTTGGCGGCCCGATCCTTTTTGATCCAGACATAGCGTAGTGGAGAGCTGCACAGCTCCATCTCCTTAGAGTGATCCCAGACACTGTCAGTCCTGGGATTGTGAGATACAGCTGGCTCCTGGAGCACTTATTTGATGTTCAGCCAGCTACTCCGGAGGAGGTCGCCCAGTACATCCGCGGGTTCCTCATGCATCTCCTTGGTACTACCTTGTTTGCGAACAGGGAAAATACCGCGGGGCTATATCTCTTGGGAGCACTGGTGCACCTGTAGTGGGTGGGGGAGTATACAGGGGTGGCATCAGCCTGGCCACCTTGTACTGTTACATGAGCTTCGTATCCCCCCGTAAGGCGGAGTTACTTGGTGGCAATTGGCGAGTTTAGGAGGTATACCTCACACTTCTTCTTTCTGTTTTACTTTCCATTCCCTGTTTATCTTATCTGCTTTACTCATTTATTGGCATGTCCCATTATTGCAGCTGTGGGCTTATATGTATTTCACTTCCCTTGCTCTGGTTCCAGTACAACCACTTGAGTTGTCAATACCTCGCTCTCGGTACTTCAACTCTTGGTTCAAGCGGTGTCGGCGTGTGGATCGAGACTTCCCTTATTTCTGCCACTTCTTTGACACAGTCACCGCAGATAGAGTAACAACACTAGTCTTCATCTTTCACCGTTTTTCACTATTTCCATACTACACTGTTATTCTCATACTATTGTTTCCTCACTGCACTGTCATTCTCACACTGTTGTTTCTATATTGCTTTGACCTTTGACATCTGACACCTGCTTCCACAAGTTGACTGGCACCCCTAGGCGGGTATCCCTCAAGCATCGAGGGTGATTTACATTGTTGTATGGGAGGCCTCCATCATGCGGATTCTCTTCGAGGGCCCTTTCGGCAGGGCATACTACTTGGGAGAACGGTTCCTTCACCAGACCCAAGGCCAGGCTAATCCTGATGTTCCACATCCTCCTCCTCCCGGTATGAGGTTTACCAATTATCTTTATGATGGGCCTCTGATTGATCACTTGATGCAGGGAGAGGACGATGACAGATACCACGAGGCTGGTGAATTCATTGCATTCTTACAGACCCGGGTGATAGCGCCACATACCAGGGGTGTAGCCCGTGTACTTCCCGAGGTTGCCACTGCTGCTGCTGGAGGTGCCCCTATTGCCGCTCCTATTCCTAGGCTTTCTGCAATTCCTACCGAGGTCATATACATGCGACCAGACGGGGTCATTGAGCAGATCTCCCTCGAGCATATGAAGGAGAGGGATCGCAGATTGGTGATTACTCCCGGCATCAAGCAGGTACATGTTTCTTTATATTTTTACCCACTGCACTTTATTTTTTTCTATCCTTTGTTATTTCTGTACACTGTACCCTATTATTTCTGTCCACTGTTCTCAAATTCTCATCCTTTTGCAGGTACCTGCGGCATATGTTGATGACCTCCTCCGGATGATTAACCAACTACTCCTTATGGTGCGGAGCAGACCGACTGCTCTATCTACTCACGGGATTGAGGTATACTTTGTCAATAGTTCATTGTTGTTTACTGGTCACACTCACTCTTGTTGGTCTATGCTGATATCAATGCTTTTTTTAGCAAGAGTCGGCGCTGGCTATACCTGCGGGATCTCCTCCAGCTGAGAGGAGAGGGAGATGGGGCCCAGTGAGGGGCTGAGGCTAGGCTGACTGAGGGAGAGGCCGAGCGAGGCAGCGCTCACCCTCTAAGGAGTCTTTTGATGAGTACATGACCCCTGAGGATGAGAGAGATATGGTCGATACGCTGTCCAGCAGCCCTAGTGATGATAGTGATGCACCTCCTCCGTAGCCGAGGAGGAAGATGGCGATGATGGAGTGATTATTTTGCTTTCTTTTCTTTTCTTTTGCTTTGTAGTTAGAAACTAGCATTGGATAGACCATTGTATTTTATTTTTGAAAACTTTTCCTTTATTTTTGCTTTTGTAAAACAATGATCGAGAGTGGATCCTCTAGTTATGAAAAGAATATTTTGCATGAGTCCTCTTGCACGATGTGACATGTGATGAATGAATGGCGCTTGCATGATAATCTTGTACAAGACTTTTAACAATGGTGAATGCTTGCTCTTGAATTAATTCTTGAATTGGATAATAACTTACAGCCGGTCAAAATACAAAATACAACTCGAAAACAGAAAAATAAAATGAAAACAACCTAAAAACACTAAACAACACGCGATACAAACAAGACTCAAACAAAGCTTCTGTCCACCAAGGCAAGAACCTGCCGTCTCTGCAACTGCTCTAATCTGGGCAGTCATTGAGAGCCGGTAGGCTCCAAATAGGCACGACCGGGCTCCATTGAGAGCCGGCCAGCTCTAAAAGTGATGTAGGCTAATGGGATCCTACTGTTATGCACTGCTCCTTCTCAAAGTCTATAAAAGGTGCTCCCAAGCTGTTTTCTCAGCATAATAGCATGTATTTGGCATTTTTCTCTCAAAGTGGAAATCCTTCTCAACAATAAGCTCCAAGACTGGATAACCACTTTAGACGGCTCAAAAAAGGTGAATTTTCGCAGTTTTAGCCTAAACGCTTTTTTTCCTTTGAGCTGCACCTTGCTTTGTTTTCCGTTCCTCCATGATGCCATTTGGTGCTGGAACCCAATTATGCATGTGTTTCGCTTCGGATCACAAGAAATGTGTCCAACGCTCGAAGAATTTCAAGCATTGATGGAATCCTGGCGCGATGAAGAAATTATGCCTCAACGCCATTTTGGCCATGCCCAGGCTTTGGGATGGATGTGTGGGCTCCCCTTGCATGAGGCTTGATCCTTGGCTCATGATAGGGAGTTGGACATCCCAGGTTTAGTTCATTGGTTTTTCGCTAATGGAGACAGGAGTGACCTTCTCTGGCGAGGCTACCGGCAACATGCTCTCTGCTTATGCCTGCTTGTGCAATTCCTTCTTACCCCTAGTGTTGGCGTAGCCAACATCCAGTTAATCGAAGTGGCCTTATGTCTGAAAGAGGGCGAAAGCTGCATAGGCTTGGCACTAGCCGAAACTTTGATGGGCCTTGATGCTTTCTGTCGGTGAGAAACTACTCGGTTTGCAGGGAGCTCGTTGCTCCTCCAGGTATCGTTTCCCATCCCTCTTATTTATGATCCTCACGCCACTCAACACTCATTCTCTATTTTCCTCTCTAGCCCTTTCCTCACTTTTCTCTCAACGTACATCTCTCTATTCTTTAATCTCCTTTCTTTTTCATCCCTTCCCAGGTATGGTTGATGGATAAGTTGAAAGTGGTGGACCCTTGCTCCGGGTACTTAGCCCGAGCTTACTTTTTTCACCAATGGCTAGTGGATTTTCCTTCAGAGGGGTTGTGGTGTGATTGGATGTGCAGCAGATCTGCAGTTGACATAACTTGGCATTGCCCCTGGCTTAATTTGACTGAGATGAGCTACATCATGTTTCGTCAACCGAGTATACAATTGATTGGCCTCACACACTGCGTGTTCTGTTTCCCTTTTTGGTTCAAACACAAATTTGGCATGATTAGACACGTCCAGATGAGGAGGTGGAATACCCGGCTTCATTTCCCATTCGTGGTTCACACTTGATTCGGTACCTCATTGCTTGGAGAATGAGGAAGTTTCTGGCCCCTGCCATTAGCTTCAGTCATGCCCTTTCTGGCGAGTGCTTTGCTTGGCTTGAGGACGAAGAACAAGTTGGGCCATCTTTAGCCACAGAAACTTTCACGAGTGCAAGCAGAAAACATAGAGCTACCTGACTTAGTTGTGCCCCTAGTTTTACTGCTTTGATCTTTCTTTTCAAGTTTTATGATGTAAAAGCAACTTTGATTTAAATTAGAGAGTTGGAGAATGTATTTGTGTTGAAATCAATGTAATTAAAGTTGTAAGCACTAAAAGTTTTCCTTTTTTGGTCTAAAATGGTAAGTTGAAAAAGGTAAAATTTTGAGGAAAATCAATTCATTAAAACTTTTCAAAATAATTTTCAGAAACGGTCATTGCCCGACACACTCAAAACCCATCCTCAAGATGTACAACCTTAAATCAAAAGATCATAACTGCCCACAACTATATTATCATTGCTGCCTTATCTTGTAACTGACCTTTCTACCAAACAGTTTGGAGATATCACAACCCAGAAAACAGACGATGCACAGAGATGACACAATCATACAAATGAACAGGACAGTTCAATTAGAGATGGTTATGGCCGAACTTCGAGGTGAAATTGCCTACGTATCCCAAAGGTGGGAATCAGGCCTTACGTAGTTCGGTTAGGGTTCACTCGAGTATTAACTCCCTCCTATTGCGCTCTAACTTTTGCCAAAGCCGCCCTTTCGGGTTTTCAGCCTTGCGAGCTCAGTTTTTCTTTATTTCTAATTTTTCATGCTCTAACTTTTGCCTAGGTCGCCCTTTCGGGTTTTCTTCTTAGCGAGCCTCTCAGGGGTAATATTTCTTCAACTTGTTAATGTTGATCGGCTGTGAAAACTCCAAGCCATCCAAATCCATGTGAATAATCACTCCTCCGAACCAGATTGACTTGACGATATAAGGACCAGTCCAATTGGGTCTGAACTTGCCCCGAGGGTCATGAATGGGCGCTCGGTTGTCTTTCAACACCATGTCCCCTTCCGTGAGATTTCTGGACTTAACTTTCTTGTTAAAACCCCTAACAATTCTGTGTTGGTAGCCCTGGATATGATGTAATGCCCTCAACGTCCTGTCGTTAAATAGCATCAGTTCCTCAAACCTGCTCTGTTGCCAGTCTGCCTCTATTAGCTGACACTCGGCCATTACACGTAGCGACGGTACCTCAATCTCAATCGGCAGAATAGCTTCCATTCCATACACTAGGGAATAGGGGGTTGCTCCTGTAGATGCTCGAATTGATGTCCTGTAGTTCCAAAGTGCAAATGGCAATTTATCCGGCTAGTTCTTATATGTTTTAACCATCTTCCGCAGGATGTTCTTCACATTCTTGTTTGCGGCCTCAACAACTCCGTTGGTCTGTGGTCTATACGTCGATGACTTATGAAAAGCCACGTTATATTTCTCAAGTAGATCCACCACCTCTTTTTTGAAGTGCGAGCCGTTATCGGAGATGATCTCGTTTGGAACTCCGTACCGACAGATGATATTGTTCTTGATAAACTTAGCCACATGCGATGCCTTCAGTACAGAGTAGGACTGGGCCTCCACCCATTTCGTAAAGTAATCAACCGCCACCAGGATAAACTCATGCCCATTCGAGCCCTTTGGCGTGACTGCCCCAATTACATTGATTCCCCAAACGGAAAGGCCACGGTGAAGTCATGTTGTAGAACTTTGATGGCGGAATGTTCATGCAATTAGAATGGACTTGACATTTGTGGCATCGCTGAACAAAAACAATACAATCCTCCTCCATAGTCGACCAGTAATAGCCTTGTCTGAGAATCTTCAAGGCCAGCATCACACCATTCATGTGCACTCCACACTCTCCTCCATCGATGGCTTCCATCAGACGCTTCGATTCTTCTTCTTCAACATATAACTTGTGCATTCCCAGATAACCTCTCTTATACAGCTTACCCCCGCAGATGATAAATTGGATGGCCAGGCACCGTATCCCCCGTTTATCTTTGGCATTTGCCCCTGGTGGATACGTCTCTTTTTCCAGGAAATCCCAAATGTCGTAATAGCAGAGATTCTTGTCTTGAACCTCATCTATTGCGGCGATGGTCTGGTAAGCAGGCATGTACTTCTGCTCAATGATGATTGGATGCATCTGCACTCCCAGTGGGATGTCTACCATGGAAGATAGAGTTGCTAACGCATCAGGGAACCGGTTGCTCTCTCTCAACAAATGTGTAAATGTCAGTTTTTCAAACCTAGGAATCAAAATATCCAAGGCCTGATAATACATCTTCATGTTCTCTTTTTTGACCTTCCAATCCCCATTAGCTTGAGAGACAACCAAATTCGAGTCCCCAATAACGTTCAACCTAATTTCCCCTAGTTCTAGGGAAGCTTCCAAACTAGCAATGCACGCCTCATATTCTGCTTCGTTGTTGGACACTTTGAACCGGAGTTTGAACGCTATGAGCAACACACTTATCCCATAACCATACTGATTAGCCAACCCGTCAAAGTTCATCGTCCACGTTTCCTCTTTTATATGCAGAATGTCTTCATCTGGGAATAGGTATTCCACTGCTTCATCTCCTTCTACCAGGTGGTCTACCAGGAATTTCGCTACAGCTCTCCCTTTAATAGATTTGCGCGTGACATATTTGATATCAAATTTAGAGAGAAGAAGCAACCAACGAGCTAGCCTACTGTAGACACCCCATTTTTGACCGTCCTCAAGACTTGGACGTCACCGCTTGAACACTCGGTGATCATCCTTGTTTGTGTTCGTCTTGAGTTCCCAGAGGTCTCGGCTACGCACCTTGCCTCAGGATCTCTCGACTCGACTGTTTTGTGTTTGGTTTTGCACCAAACACTTGTGTTTTGCCTTTGAAGGGCAGGGCAGGGCTTGTTGACCATCCCCTGACACCCACTCGCCATGGCTTGAGGCCACCGGCTGTGTTTTGTTGCCACCGGCCAAATGTTTGGCCGGCCGGCACTCTAGATGGTCGACCGGCCATCTGTTTTGGTCGAATTGCATTTTTGGCCGGCCGACCACTATTCATCTGCTTTTGCAGATATTTTTGTGCCAGCTGTGATAGCTGGCACCCACCTTTGCTCCCCTCCATACACATGTATGAAGGGATTTCAACCTTGTTAGCTTGCTTTGGAAGCTTTACAAGATTGAATCTTCTATAAGAGGAGGTCTCTTCTCCCTCTTTTAGGTTAGATAACTTTTTTTCAGAGCTTTGAGTTCTAGGGTTAGGGTTTGTATATATCCTATCTCTATATCTCTCTCTCTTTGTGTATTTGTGTGTGTTTAGTCTTAGTATTGCACACAAACACCCACCATTACACCTTATCTTGGTTGCTGAGGGGCCAGAGGTCTGTTCTTGGTGTCCTTGGGTGGTTTTGAGCCCAAAGAAGCAGCTGGTCCACCATTTGTGAAGAGGGTCTTCAAGGGTAACATTCTTGCTCTTTTTACCCCATTTTTGCATAGCTTTCTTGACTACCTTGCAACTATTTTTAGACTTGGTGTATAACATATAAAAGTCTTTTTTTTGCCTACTCTAAATAGTTGTTTAAGAGTGTTTTGAGCTTTGAGGTTGTTTGACCCCTCTTAAGCCTTGTTAGGCTCCATTTTGGTGCATTTTTGGTGAGCTCCGGGACCATTGTGTTTGGGCCTCCTCACCACTGAAATCTTGAGGGATTTCAGTAGTGAGGATGGTGCCTTGAGGTCCTAAGAAGGAGAGGGCCACCCCCTCTCCTTGTTGTCCTTGAAAAGGGCCATTTTAGCCTCTTGAGAGAGCATCTTGTTTAAGTGTATGTTGGCCATGCCTTAACTGATTTTTGTGCTTATTATGTCATAATATAGCTATGTTTTTACTTGGTTTAGGTACACCATGCTTGCTTAGCATACATGCCCTAACATGCTTTAGGTTTTGATCCTTGTTCTAGCATGATTTTGGCCAAGCTTTGTGAAGCTTTTGTGTTTGTTTTAGCATGCTTAAGTTATGTTTTTGGTTGTTTTGGTCGACCATGACATGCCTAGTATAGCCACCTTGCATTTTGGCTTGTTAGCCTTAGGTGTGTGAGTATGTAGCATGCTTTACTTGCCTTGTTTCAGTGGTTTGGAACCACTTATAGCATCATTTCAGTCCTCATGGTATGCTTGTATGCTTGCATTTGATGCCCCTTTAATGCTTTACAAGGTTGTTGTCATATGCTCCATGTTTGGCCCCTTGTGTATGCTTGCATGTTTAAGCCACTTAGATGCCATCTAGGTGTATCCTTAGCATTGTTTAGGTCTGCCTTGGACCTGTTTTAAGTCCTCTTAGCCTTGTGAAGCTTGGTTGACTTAGCCATGGTTTAAGCCTCCGTGGCTTGCCTTAAGTACTTGGACCATTATTGCATGCTTTGCTTGTTTCGATTAGCTGGTTTGGCACCTCTCCTTCATGATTTTCAGAGCTTTCTATGCATGCCATATGTCCATGTTTTGTCTCTTTTAAGTGTGCTTAAAGGTTACTTGTTTGATGCTTAAGTGTTGGTCCATTTGCATGCATGTTTGTATGTATGATTGTCCCTCATTTCCATAGCATTGGCCACTGTTTTAGGCTTGTTTGAGGGCTGCCTAAATTAGTTTAAGTCCACCCCTTAGCATGTGGTTACATGTTTGCCTTATGCCTTGCATGCCTAAATACACATTGCATGTCCATGTTGCACACTTAGCCTCCATGCCTAGGTTGCATTCACCTCTTGAGTTGAGTATGATAGAGGTTGAGCTTCTTTGTTTGATTACGTGCATTGCATTCCATATCAAAATGCATACTTGGTTTCTTGGGCCATCACGCATTGAAATGCGTGATTGGTGGTCCGAGAATCGAGGCCCATCCCCCTTTGAGTCATGAATATGATAAGGAGTGTGGCTGGTGCATACATTACTTGAAATGCATTGCCATGCTATGTTTTGCCCTCTGCTGCTGTCAAAAACAGATTCTGCAGGAAGCTTCGGCCAGCCGGCCATCTTCAGTGCCGACCGGCCATCCATCAGTGGCCGATAGCTTAATCAGTGGCCGGTGACCATTCCCCTTGGCCGGTGGCCATTCCTCCTAGCCGGTGGTGTTCCACAGTGTGCGGAGAACATATCCTGGGACTTGTGCAGTCTTCAGAGGAGGATAACAGTCAAAGCAGAGGCATCTTGTGCATGGCAGTGGCTTTCCGAACGGAGCCGAGCACGCATTGCATTGGGTCCTCTTCCCGAGGCTGTTTACTGTTTTAATTAGCTTAGTTAATTTGCTTAACTAGTTAATTGTCTGTAATATTTTAATTAGCTTGTAGGTTAATTAATTGTGTTATTCTTTCGGTCCCTCCGAGCGAGGGCAAATTTGTAATAAGTGTGGGTGCGTGGGTGCATGTCTTCCAACCCCCCACTTCTTTCTCCCTTTTACTTACCTGCTTTTGATGGTTAGTATTAGGACACGTTTAATTTAGCAAACCTTATGCTATGCATGCGTGCATCATTCATCATTATTGCATGCACCGGGCTCGGCGCATCATGCTAACTGCATAGTATTTCAAATCTAACTTGAATACATGCTATCTGTGCATTTCACATGTCATCCTTAGATTAGCCGAGCCTATTCTAGTGACATTTGGTATGTGTTGCATTAGCCACTTAACATGGACTTGGATTATGCATGATTGCTAACATGTTCTTTGTTTTGGCTCGGAGTACGATGTAAGTATTTATGCTTTAGCATCTCGCATGAGTGTGAATGTTAACATGTTTACCATGCGACTAGATGCTTATTTGATTAACTGCCTGAATGCCTGTGGGTGAAGGTTGGATTCTTTGAGTTGGAACAACTCATTGAAATCCGTGTTTTAGCCTACTTGCGAGTAGCAAATTTCAAATCATTTTTTAAGCAAACGGATATGCAATGCTTCGTTCCAAATTAGGCAATCTAGTCTATACTTTTGTGTTGTGCGCATCACATAATAATTCTAGCTAATTAACCGGAACAAGAACACATAACTTTTTCAAAATCGGATATCATGGTTAGTAGAGGCCGATCTTCGGATCGGGCGAGAGGGGGTACTCATAGCTGACCTTCCCCGATCGTACCCAAGTTCCCGAGCCGAGGCAACTTTGGTGATGACGGACACGTGGCCTTAGGCAAACGAGTCAGGGTTTCCTAAATTCCCCCATTAAAAAATATTTAGGTGGCGACTCTGTATCTGGCAAAGCAGTCCATGTTTGGC
Source organism: Camellia japonica (assembly GCA_030407325.1). NCBI lineage: Eukaryota > Viridiplantae > Streptophyta > Magnoliopsida > Ericales > Theaceae > Camellia > Camellia japonica. The sequence continues at coordinate 22,928,506 of JAPPVO010000014.1, forward strand.
ACTTCTTTCAAAAATCTGTTTTCTCAAAATGATTTGCCGGATTTGGACTCTTTGGTTCAGATTTAGAACCGTGACGATTCGAGTCCAAACTGTGGTAGCATAAGGCCCTCGGGGCGCGTCCACACCTACCTGTAAGCGCTGGTTTCTCGAAGAGATATTTAATGGGATCTAATCTCGAAACCAAGATTATAGAATGAGCTAACAAGTAGTGCCTCAACTTCTTGGTAGCCCATACCGAGGCTAGGCAAGCTTTCTCTAGGAGAGTGTAGTGGGTCTCGTAGTCTAGCATCTTTTTTCGCAAGTAGTAGATGGCCTTCTCCACTTTGGCTTTCAATTCTTGAGCTAGCATGCAACCCATAGTCAAATTCGTCACTAACAGGTACAAGATCAATGGTTTCCCCAGTTTTGGTTGTGACAACACAGGTGGATTTTGCAAATACTGCTTGACCTGTTCAAAGGCATACTGACAGTGATCGTCCCATTGGAACTTCTTTCCCTTCTTCAGGAGACCAAATAGTGGTTCACAAGTCAATGTTAGTTTTGAAATAAATCACCTTATGAATTGCACTTTACCCAGAAAGTCACGTACCTCATTTTCAATCCTTGGTGGTGATATTTCTAAGATGGCATTGATTTTGGAAGGATCTACCTCAATTCCCCTCGGTGTGATCAGAAATCCCAACATCTTTCCTGTCGTCACCCCAAAGGTGCACTTCTGGGGGTTCAATCTCAATCTATACTCTCTAATCCGTTGAAAGAATTTCTCCAGTGTGATGTAGTGGCCTTTTTGCTCTTTGGACTTAACAATAATGTCATTTACGTACACCTCAACTTCTTTGTGGATCACGTCCTGTAAAATGGTGGTTGCAACCCTTTGGTAAGTAGCCCCAGCATTCTTCAACCCAAATGGCATGACTCGGTAGTAGTAGGTGCCCCATGGAGTAGTGAAAGCGGTCTTCTCCCTATCCTCGGGTGCCATCAAAATCTGGTTATACCCGAAAAACCCATCCATGAATGATAACAGCGCGTGGCCGACGGTGAGGTCTACCAACTCATCTATGAGTGGTAAAGGGAAGTCATCCTTTGGACTGGCCTTATTCAGATCCTTGAAGTTGACACAGACCCTGATTCTACCATCCTTCTTCGAAACTAGAACAATATTGGCCAACCACGTCGGATACTCATATACAAGTAAGAACCCTGCCTCAATTTGTTTGGGTGACCTCCTTTTTGATCTTCAATGCCCAATCCAGGCAGACTTTGCACAGCTTCTGCTTAACTGGTCAGGCTTCAGGGTCAAGAGGGATCCGGTGCTGTACAATCTCAGGATCAATTCTAGGCATGACTTCATAGGACCACGTGAAAACATCTTTGAAATCTTTTAATAAAGCGATTAAACACTTGCGTTCCTCCAAAGACAGCGTGAACCCAATCTGGACCAAGAGAGGATCTTTCTCGGTACCTACATTAATTGTAATGATTTCATTAGTACAGGACTTAACACGCCTCTTCTCCTCAAAATCAACCAAGTTTTTCAAGGCCCGAGGAATTTCTTTCTCTTCGTTTAAATCAAAATTTTGAAAGTCAAGATCAGTACAACAAACCAAAGGCATAGAGAAGTAAGCAAAGGCTACTGCATTCCCATTCAAACAGTCCGGATCCTCGGTTACAATTGACTCAAAATAAAAACTGAAAAACGACTTGGACAGGACCTTGGTATCCGGGTTACCACTCCTAGAAGTACCAAACTCAAACAAACCTGAATCTAACTCTGACTCCGCAGACTCGGTGGAATTAGATTTGGAGTCACTATCCAATTCAAAACTACTGATGACGCATTTCTCAAACTTCCAGACTAGGCATGGAGCCTCAGACGCGTCCACGATAAGACTGGAGAAATCCGCTGCTGGTTTATCCCCGATCATTGAGATAGTAAAACTATCCCCCAAATTAGCGGGCTCAGCTCCAACAGTAGAACTTGTTAGTAAGTCAGCCAATGCTTTTTCCCAACAACTCTTATTCTTCAAAATCTAGGCTTGTTGCCTTGCCGTGATCAGTGTGGATGCTTAGGTCCATCTAGTCATCCTCCTCTTCTGGTAATTGGTGTCCAAAGAAGATCTCGAACCCCAGATACCTTGTCCTTGTTTCCCTGTCAAACTAAGGCTTTGGAAATCCACAAAAGGGGAAATCTTCCCCTTGGCGGACAAAGCGTCTGTTCAGGGTTCCCCGTATTGGCTTGTGTACTAACTCATACTGTCTTCCAGTCCTCTTTTCTTTTAACCTTCCCCTTAACTCCTCCCCCTTTCTTTGCCAATATGTAGTTGTGGGTTTGTATCCCGGCCCGAAAGCATAGGGGTTGTGACTCATCTCCTTGGCAATAGTACCTCCCTGCCGGCCACTTTTGTGTAGTCTTGATCCAGGAATATGCCCCTGTTTGTTCATCATGTAGATGGACTTAGTGCTCATGTAATTTCCATCATCTTCTGCCATGATGGTCTGGACCACCCGAGCCTCTACCAAGGAGAAGCCAAAGAGGAACACATCTTCTTCCCCATGTATGATTTCCAGCACGGGCGTGATAGTTCCTTGGGGAGGATGGATTGCAGAATTGCCGTATACCGTAGCAATCCCATCCTTAAAGGGGTATTTCACCAACTGATGGACCGTTGATGACACAGCCCTCATCTGATGTAGCCAGGGCCTTCCCAGTGGTAGATTAAACGTGGCTGGAACGTCCATGACATGGAATTCCACCTCAAGCTCAGACGGGCTATAACTCAACTTTTCGTGCTCCTTTTGGAAGACGAATAAGCCCTACAGTTCGGACTCTACGTGTGGTTCTGAATCTGATTTCACAAGTGCAATGTGAAATACTAAAAACACAAAAAGAGCCCAAATCTGGCAATCCTTTTTGGAAAATCGATGTTTTAAACAAAATGCCAAAAATGGATGGCTTTGCCAAATTTCAGAGTCGCCACCTAATATTTTTGAGAAATTTAGGAAACCCAAGACTCATGCCAAAGGCCATTAGTCCGTCATCACCAAAGTTGTCTCGGCTCAGGAACATAGGTACGAGAGTGGAATGTCATGAATTGAGCACCCCCCTCGCCCAATCAGAGATCAGCCTCTACTAATCATGATGTGATTTTTATTTACATTATAGGCTCTTGTTCCAGTTTATTAGGCTAACATTACTATGTGTTGCACACAAGTATAGACTAATTTGAAAAAATTTGAACACTTGATTCATATTTGTTTTGAAAATTGTTTCGAATATGCACCACTTGAAAAAGTGATTGTATATGAACATTATCCAAATTATTCCAATTCAAGCAATTAGCCTTCATCCACAGGCATTCAAACAGTTTATCATTTAAGCACTTAGCCACATGGCAAGCATGTTAGACATGGCAATAATCACACTCATGCAATTATGCTAAAGCAAATAAAAGCTCACCTAGTACTCCAAGCGAAAAAGATGAAAGAGTTAGAAAAAATGCATGATCCTAACTAATGCAATATGACTAATGCAACACATGCGATATGCAATCTAAATAGGCTTGGCTACTTAACATGGCATTTGAACCAATTTGATAGCATGCGGTCTAAGCACGTTTTCAAAGAAGCGTCAAACTAACAATGAAAGTTAGAATGATGAATCGAGCTCAATGCATGCAAGACAAGTGGATGCAAAACAAAACATGATGCCTTAAACTAACCAACATAAGCAGTTAAATAAAAGGGGAAAGACATGGGGTTGGGAGACATACACATTATTACAACATTTGTGCCCTCACACAGGAGGGTCCGAATGAATAAACTAGCTAACTAATTAAAGCTAAGCTAATTAATTAACTATTACATACCCAAATGAATAATTTAGCTAAACTACTTAACTAATTATTACAAACCGAATAAAATAATTAAATAATTACAATACGAAATGAATTAGCTATTACAAAGCCACTAGTTCAAGCACAACATTAATATTAACATCACTTGCACTATTTTTTAACTCAAATCAGCTATATTTTGCTTGAAAAAGCACACTGCTTGGTTTTGCAGAGGTGGCCTGCTGGCTACAAAAGGTGGTCTGCTAGCCACTGATGACTGGATTTTCCTACTACAACAGAGAGCAAACAGAGCAGGAAAAGGGTATTGTCAAGGGTTTGTTTGCATAACTTACCTCTCTTTATCATCTGAATAGCTCAAATGAGTGGTAAACTTGGTTCACAAACCATCAATGAATGCAATTCCATTGCGTGATGGCTTATGAACCAAAGGGTACAAGTTCAATGAATGCAACAAAACAAGACTCTCAAAACCACTTCCTTATCATGAATGATCAAGGGAAGTAGTTGACAGTGAATCTTGAGCGGTTTGCATCACTCATGAGTATGAAACGACTCAAGACTCAAGGGTTTAATTAACTTCTGAATGAATCCAAACCAAATTATTATCTTGCCCTTTTTTAGTCTCAATTTTATTACTCTATTTTAGTTACCTTTCAATTCTTTAATCAATTAAGTCCAAAAAGTGAGTTTAAGTCCTCTAATGGAAAGAAGCATCAAACTAAGTGTTTGTTTTAGGCATGAGAGAAGTGTCATGCCATTGGTAATGCACCCCAAAGGGATTAAACCATTAAGCATAAGACCTCAATCTTATGCTTTAAACAAGCAACTAGTTTGAACCAACTTTCAAAGTAAAGCAAAAACCAAGAAAGGAGGGAGGTTGTAGAGATGATTAAGGGTAAAAACAAGTATGGAAAGCCTAAAATAAATTCTATCAACTCAAATAGGATGGTGGCTAAGGCCTAAACCACCAAACCTACGGGGACAATTGCACTACAAGCATGCAATACAAAGCTCAAATGCGACAATGAACTAAAAACAGTCCTAAAATAGTGCTAAATAAGTCCTAAAACATGCTGAAATTAAGACAAAAATAGCTAGAGTAATAAGCTAAAACATGGAGCTATGTAAGCTAGTAAATGAGACACAAGGAAGGGAAGCTAACTCCTCTAATTTTGGACTTCAAAACATGTTTTAGCCACTAAAATAAATCTGAAAATCAGTGTTTAAAAGCTTAAAAAAAAGATAGTGTAAAGGTGGGAAACACAAGGGTAAAGGATAGAGAAGCAAGGTGGAAAGAGAGGTGAACCACCCCTCTACCCTTTAAGGCCTTAAACCACAAGTTTCAGCCCAAAATTTTAGAGTTTACACAGCCCAAAAACAGTAGAAAAAAATAGTAGGAAAATACCAAACAAAACCAAGCAAAACAAGCTAAGCCTTATACCTCTTGAAGAGGAGAGCACTTCCAAGCAACAATACAACACAAAAACACCCTCAAGAGCTCAAGTAAGGCTCAAAAGTACCTCAGCTCAAAGATGGTAAGATTTGGTTAAGAGTGTGTAGGCAAAAGCTCAAGAAATTTCAAGAGAGAGAGAGAGAGAGAGAGAGAGAGAGAATTGTAGAGAGAGAGAATTAATTTTGCTCCAATTTTTTCTAACCCTCAAAAATGGGAGAGGAGGTCCTATATATATAGAAAAATAGGCCAGTCTCTCAGAAACATCCATCCATACACGTGGGAGCAGATGCAAGCATCTGTGCAAATAGTTGGCATAGCTGTCAGAAAATATCTGCAAAACACACTTGTGGCCAGCAGGCCACACTCTTGGCCGGCAAGGCACAAGGGTGGCCAGCAGCCAAAAGGGGTGGTCGGCATCCCACAAAAATAGGCCTGCAAGTCCCAAGTTTTTCAGGTTTGAAAGACTGAGGCTTCCGTGCAAAGACAAGGCACAAGGTTTGTAGGGTTCTGAGGCTTAGAGCTGTGGCATTCCGCTGAGAACTTTCGAGCACTTGTCAAGCATATACATTCATCATTGGGTGTGCAAGTGATGGTGCCCAAGTCGTAAGGGTGGTCAAAAAAGGGGTGTCTACAGTTGCCCCTCTTTGGCAGAACTGAAGTCATGAAATGACGCGAGTGAATATCAAAGCCCAAAGATGACCTATTTTAACAAGGCCGTAAGACTTGGGCAAAATAAACAAGACATAAAGTAAATGGTTGCGCTCGTAAGCTGCCTAAAAATATCCCTCTGCAAGGAATCAAACTAGCGTAGTTTAGGGGCAAGAAGCAAAACACATGCAGGAAAAATAACTTATGATCATGTAATGAAGCAAAGCAATGCAACATAAATTAAAGCAAAACAAATCAAGCCGTGTCTCGCACGGAAAGACATGAATAAATCAACACGTCTTATGTAATCCAGACAATAGAAAGCACAAACCAAACTACGTCACACGTAGAAAGGATGTAAGAAAATATAAGTCAAGCAACGTCTTACGAAAAAGGTTCCATACCCAAAATGCGGCTCGCGCAGAGAGGGTGAAAAGATAGTATTCCAGGCATACCAGAAGGAAACAATCAAAACACGTTTCACACGAAAGGAGGAAAGGTGGTGTGAACACCGGGTACACTTGATGTTTTTAACCAATTTAGAATCCTAACATGTCACACGTGAGAGGAGAAAAGGTGGAGTGAACACCGGGCACACCCGAGGTTTTTAACCGATTTACAATCCTAACGCATCGCACGTGAGAGCAGGGAAGGTGGTGTGAACACCTGGCACACCTGATGTTTTAACCGATTTGCAATCAAAACGCGTTGCACGCAAGAGGAGGAAGGGTGGTGTGAACACCGGGCACACCCGATGTTTTTAAAAAATTTGCAATCTTAACGCAAGGCACGCGAGAGAAAGAAGGTGGTGTGAACACTGAGCGCACCGGATGTTTCTAACCGATTTGCAATCCCATCACGTCTCATTCGAGAGGAGGAAAGGTGGTGTGAACACTGGGCGCACCCGATGTTTTTAATCGATTTTCAATCCTAACGCATCGCACACGAGAGGAGGAAAGGGTGGTGTGAACAGCGGGCGCACCCGATGTTTTTAAGCGATTTGTAATCCTAACGTATCGCAAGCGAGAGGAGGAAGGGTGGTATGAACACCGGGCGCACCCGATGTTTTTAATCGATTTGCAATACAAACGCATTGCACGTGAGAGGAGGAAAGCTGGTGTTAACACCAGGCACACCCGATATTTTTAACCAATTTATAATCCAAACGCGTCGCACGCGTGAGGAGGAAGAATGGTGTGAACACCGAGCGCACCCGATGTTTTAAACCGATTTGCAATCCCAACGTGTTGCACACGAGAGAAGGAAAGGGTGGTGTGAACACTGGACGCTTCCGATGTTTTTAACCGATTTGAATCCTAACGTGTCGTGTGCGACAGGAGGGAGGGTGGTGTGAACACAGGGCGCACCTGATGTTTTTAACTAATTTGCAATCCTAACGCGTCGCACGCAAGAGGAGGAAAGGTGGTGTGAACACCGGGCGCACCCGATGTTTTTAACTGATTGCAATCCTAACACGTCGCACGCGAGAGGAGGAAGGATGGTGTGAACACTGGGTGCACCCGATGTTTTTAACCGATTTGCAATCCTAACGCATCACATGCGAGAGCAGGAAAGGTGATGTGAACATTGGGCGCACCCGATGTTTTTAACCGATTTGCAATCCTAACGCGTCACACGGGAGAGAAGGAAGGGTGGTGTGAACACCGGCACACCCGATGTTTTTAATCGATTTGCAATCCTAACGCGTTGCACGCGAGAGGAGGAATGGTGGTGTGAACAAGGGACACCGAATATTTTTAACCGATTTATAATCCCAACGTGTCGCACGTGAGAGAAGGGAAGCTGGTGTGAACATCGGGTGCACCCGATGTTTTTAACCGATTTGCAATCCCAATGCGCCGCACGCGAGAGATGGAAAGGGTGGAGTGAACACCGGGCGCACCCGATGTTTTTAACCGATTTGCAATCCCAATGCGCCGCACGCGAGAGATGGAAAGGGTGGAGTGAACACCGGGCGCACCCGATGTTTTTAACCGATTTGAATCCTAACGTGTCATATGCGAGAGGAGGAACAATGGTGTAAACACAGGGTGCACCCGATGTTTTTAACCAATTTACAATCCTAACGCGTCAGACTCGAGAGGTGGAAAGGTGGTGTGAACACCGGGCGCACCTGATGTTTTTAACTGATTGGCAATCCTAACGCGTCGCACGCGAGAGGAGGAAGGATGGTGCAAACACTGGGCGCACCCGATGTTTTTAACCGATTTGCAATCCAAACGCATCGCAAGCGAGAGGAGGAAAGGTGATGTGAACAGCGGGCACACTTGATGTTTTTAACCGATTTGCAATTCTTACAAGTCGCACGTGAGAGGAGGAAGGGTGGTGTGAACACCGGGTTCACCCGATGTTTTTAACCGATTTGCTATGCTAACATGTCACACGCGAGAGGAGGAAGGGTGGTGTGAACACCGGGCGCACCGGATGTTTTTAAACAATTTGGAATCCCAACGCATCGCACGCTAGAGGAGGAAAGCTTGTGTAAACACCAGGCGCACCCGATGTTTTTAACCGATTTGCAATCCCAACACGTCGCATGTGAGAGAAGGAAATGGGGGTATGGAAATGGGGGTATGAACACTGGGCACACCCAATGTTTTTAACTGAATGGCAATCCTAATGTGTCGCATGCAAGAGGAGGAAGGGTGGTATGAACACAGTGCGCACTCGATGTTTTTAACCGATTGGCAATCCTAACGCATTGCACGCGAGAGGAGGAAAGGTGGTGTGAACACCGGGCGCACCTGATGTTTTAACCAATTTGCAATCCTAACGCGTCGCACGCAAGAGGGGGAAGGGTGGTGTGAACATCGGGTGCATCCGATGTTTTTAACCAATTTGCAATCCTAACGTGTCGCATGCGAGAGGAGGAAAGGTTTTGGGAACACCGGGCGTACCCGATGTTTTTAACCGATTTGCAATCCTAATGCATCACACGCAAAGGAGGAAGGGTGGTGTGAACATCGGGCGCACTCGATGTTTTTAACCGATTTGCAATTCTAACGCGTCGCACGTGAGAGGAGGAAAGGGTGGTGTGAACACCGGGGGCAGCCAATGTTTTTAACCGATTTGCAATCCTAACGCATTGCATGCGAGAGGAGGAAAGGTGGTGTGAACACCAGGCGCACCTGATGTTTTTAGTCAATTTGCAATCCGAACGCATCGTACGCAAGAGGAAGAATGGTGGTGTAAGCCCCCGGTGCACCTATTGTTTTTAACCGATTTGCAATCCCAAAGCGTTGCATGTGATAAGAGGAAATGTGGTGTGAACACCGGGCGCACTTGATGTTTTTTACCAATTTTCAATCCTAATGCATCACACGTGAGAAGAGGAAAGGGTGCTGTGAACACCGGGTGCACCCGATGTTTTTAACCGATTTGTAATCCTAACACGTTGCACGCGAGAGGAGAAAAGGTGGTGTGAACACCAGCGCACCCGATGTTTTTAACCGATTTGCAATCCGAACGCATCGCATGCGAGAGGAGAAATGGTGGTGTGAACACTGGGCGAACCCGTTGTTTTTAACGGATTTGCAATCCCAATGCGTCGCACGTGATACGAGGAAAGGTGGTGTGAACACCGGGTGCACCCGATGTTTTTAACCGATTTGCAATCCTAACGTGTCGCATGCGAGAGGAGGAATGGTGGTGTGACCACCAGGCGCACCTGATGTTTTTAACCGATTTGCAATCCTAACACGTCATACGTGAGAGGAGGAAAGGTGGTCTGAACACCATGCACACCCGATGTTTTTAACCAATTTGCAATCCTAACCGGTCACACGCTAGAGGAGGAAATGGTGGTGTGAACACTGGGCGCATCCGATGTTTTTAACCGATTTGTAATCCTAATGCGTCATACGTGAGAGGAGGAAGGGTGCTGTGAATACTGGGCGCACCCAATGGTTTTAACCGATTTGCAATCCTAACGCGTTGCACGCGGGAGGAGGAAGGGTGGTGTGAACACCAGACACACCCGATGTTTTTAACCGATTTGTAATCCTGACACGTTTCATGCGTGAGGAGGAAAGGTTGGATCAATAAAAGCAGCAACCAATTCAAAACTAGACACAACGAGATTGGAAGGCCTTGGAAAACGAAACCCACGGAGTTAATAAAACAAGGTATGAAGCGAATAGGTGCAATAGATGCACAAAGTAAACAAGATGACAACTTAACATAATGATGAAGCATGTTCCATACAAGACAGACAACTGATGCACAATGTTAATTGAAGGCATACTCAATGCATGAATCATGAACGATGTTGTGCATGCATGTAGCACAAGTGTTTGTGAAAACGCATATTCGATGCAACATAAAAGAACGAATAATAGTAATGAATGTAACGGCCTCCAGTTTTCCTCTCGGAGACATTGCGACATGCTTAAAAAGGATACACCGCATTCATGTAGGTAAGCGGGGCGTATTCATCTTGGTAAATGGAGAGCGTTTGCGTGCCGGAACACAGTTTTGAGTTCCTCCAGAATCAATCTAAACTCAAAACAAGAACCTTCCATATACCACTCGGGAAACAGAGGCACGAAACAGCATCAGGACATAAGTGAGGACCACCGACCATCTGCTGGCCACAAGGGGAAGTCGTCGGCCACCTGTCGGCCACCATTTGTTCTTACTGTCCACAAATGTGGCCTGCCGGCCACTCGTGGTAGTTTCGGGGCAATTTTGACCTTTCACACATGGGTCTTTAAATATACAACTCCAAACTTCATTTCCTCACAAACCCTTGACTGAAAATCCTCCCTCTCTCTCTCTAGGTGCTTCCTCTCTCTAGATTTGCGCTTTATAATGCTTTTCAACGCCCCACACAAACTTTTTTCGTAAAACCCTCTTGATTCTCTACGTTTTAAACCGAATAGAATTTGATTTCGACACTTTTTCTTGGATTTTCAACACTTTAGGCTTGCTCCCCTCAAGTTTGTCTCGGGTTTCGTGAACTTTTCCGAGTTTTGACATTTTCTCCAATTTTCTCTCATAGGGTTGACTTTTTCCAAGTTTTCCCTATTTTCTCCATTTTTATTCATTTTTCACCAACTTTTCACCCAATTTCCCAAATGGCAGACGATATACCTCACGATGGAGCTTTTCCCGACGTTCTACCTATGTTTCCACCTATAGCCGAGGTAAAGGAGCTAGCAGTTGCCGAGGCTGGCCGGGCGACAGAGGACATTAAGGTTGACCTTGAGGCGAAGTTCGTGCCAGAGCCGTTACCACTAAGAGTGCGGCCCTTCGATCCGGCGACATATCATCCCTGCACGCATATACTACCGCCTAGAGGCATTAGGCATTTCAATGACTTTGCTCATGGCATACCAGAGGATTTCCTCCCGAGGGAGCCAGACTCCCACCTTTTTTCCAACGCTACTGAGGTATGAACTCAGTTTTCACGCATTCTTGTTTTTCCTTTAACTGCATTTCTTGCACTGTGTTTTATCTGATTGCTCTTTCATCACTGCCTGATTCACTCTTTTTCTCTGCCACAGGTAGACTCCCGTGCCTACAGGGGGTACGGAGTGATGACGGCGAGGGACTGATACGATGAGCTCCTTGCCGGGGTCCGCTATATCGTCGATGAGGCTGGCTTTGGCCTTTTCTGCTCCGGATTGTCACGCCTCATAGTGAGCCAGCCACTTCTCGGAGTGCTGGTGGAGAGGTGGTGGGATACCACCAACTCCTTCCACCTCTCTACTGTCGGGAAGATGAAGATGACTCCCTACGACTTTGCCATGATCACAGGCTTAGGAGTAGGGGGTGATCCGATCCCTTTCAACACAGATGTGGGTGAGTAGGAGGCTGCTTGGATGGGGCACGCCCACCCCTATACCGACCAGCCATGGTGAGATACAGTTGGTTCGCTGAGCAGTTCTGCGGGAGTGAGCCCGAGACACCAGAGGAGATGGAGCAGTACGCCCGAGGTTTCCTAATGTTTCTCCTCAGTAGCACCTTGATTTCGAACAGGTGGAACACCATAGGTTTATACCTGCTGAGCACCCTGGTGACCCTGCCCAGGTGCGATTTTATGATTGGGCAGAGCTAGCCTCGCCACCCTCTACGACTATTTGAGCTCTACTTCCCGGATGAGAGGAGAGCGAGTTGGAGGCTACTGGAGAGCTTGGGAGGTATGTACCGCACTTTTTTCATTTTGTACTTATGCTTTCTGCCCCACTTTTCTTGCTTTATCTCTGCTCAATATCTGTTCAAAACTCGTGCTTTCTGCTTTGCACTTTCTGTATCTGTTGACACTGTTAATAACTTCGCTGCCCTTTCCTTGTAGTTATGGGTTTATGCGTATTTTTCAGCCCTCGCTCCAGAGCCTATAGAGGAGATCCCCCCTATTGTCCCTTCCTCACGACGGTATGACGGTCTCTGCCCGCACCGGAGTCGTGAGACCTTTGCCTTCTTCCGTTGTTACTTTGATACAGTGGTCGTCGACGAGATAGCCCGAAATTCACAATCATTTTTGCTTTAAGACCGTTTTGATTCATAGTTTGGCAACTGACAACAACTAACAATATGTATATTTTCTGTTTGCAGATCACATGACAACCTTGGGCGACGATGTCGGCCAGGGTTAGGGACCAATATGCGCGAGCTTGGGGCACATCTCGCTTCCAGATTCTGCTGGAGGGCCGAGTCTGCCGAGCCTGGTTTCAGAGCGAGAGATTTGTACGCCAAACTGTGGGCTCGCCTGACCCAGTCGTTCCGATGCCACCTCCAGCGTCTATGAGGACAGCGGATAGCCTATCAGTTGATGCGATCATACAGTTCATGGTAGGCCTAGACGTTGACTTCTTCAGAGGAGAGGGCGATTACCTGACATTCATTCAGACCCATCTGATGCCTCCTCTAACGGGCGCTCACACAGGCGAGGGAGCAGGGGCTCTTGTGGCGGGCGAGGCGACTCGAGCGACCAGGGCCGAAAATAGAGGAGCTTTCCTCATTGGGCAGACCACTCGTTGGCCAGAGCTTCCCACCGCGCTCACATGCTGGCAGCCGCCTGGGACTGCTTACTAGATTCCGATCGAGCCGGCAGAGACAGGGCCCGAGTACATCGGAGTTCGAGGAATGCCTCAAGAATGGACCACACTTTACAATTTGCACCCCATATTTCCATTGTAGATATGTTAATCCCAGACATTGATCATCCAAACACACTTGCAGGCACCCATAGGGTATACAGGGAGCCTCTTCGAGCTGGTCGTTTCTCTGATAGGTATGGTGCAAAGGAGGGAGATGCTGTTTGGTCTCCATGGTATTCAGGTAATTTCCTCCATTTCAGCATGCATTTCACTACTAACTCTGTTGCACACTTCATTACCATATTCTCACTGATGCACTGGTATCTCCACTGTAAATTTCCCCAAACTGTACTGAAACATTGCATTGACACAATATACTTACACGCTATAACATTGTACTCACGTACTGTACTCATATTGCATTTATGTTCTACATGGCGCTCATTTTACTATACTGTATCCTGTAACTATACACATTGTATCTTATATGACGACACTTATGTTTTTCAAGGCGCAGCTGTACTGAGGGCACCAGTGGCAGCGGCAACATCAACACTAGCAGTAGCAGCACCAGCAATACCTCCTCCAGTAGTAGGGGTGCGAGAGAGGCAGGTCGAAGCACGCAACCGAGGTAAGCATCACGGTTGAGGCGGGGACAGGAGTGCCCGATGCTTGAGGAGTCCTTCGGAGCTCGTCTTGAGTGGCGATGATGTTGATGAGACCAGTGCCTCCGAGGAGACAATGGGTGGATGTTCTGAGTCTGAGAGCGGGGACAATGATGCCCGCTCGGGATCAGAGAGCGGAGATGACGCCGAGGTCGGCTTCGAGGTAGGGAGTTGAGGCTCAGAGTCTGGTTCTAACAGCGGTGCCGATGAAGATAATGCCTCTGAGTCCCCTCCAAGGAAGAGGACGAAGAGGGCCTCTCGAGCTTGAGATGATTGGCGCTATTTTAGATCCTTTTTGCTTAGTTTCTTTTAGTTTTGGTAGTTCAGCACATATATAGCTTCAGATAGGTTTTACTTATGCTTTTGAAACTTGTACTTCTTTTTGTAAAATCTATGATCAAAATAAACCTTTGCAGTTTTTATGAAATGAGTTTTGGTTGTACAATATGAGCACTGCACCATGAGTAACTTTTGGTTTTTCAACCTGAACACTGCACCACGAATAATACATTTACATGAAACAGAACAAGCAAATTGAAACCAAACATGCTTGCATTGGAATAATGTTCTTAATCAGATAATAAGCCAACTAACGACAAAAATACAATATAACTCGATAAATAAAGCAACAACTTGATAAATAAAGCAACAAAACTAACTATACACACTTGCGAAAACCAAAAGACTCAAAACAAGACCGAACAACACCAAGATCAAGACAAAAACCAGGCTGCCAACATTGCCCAACACACAAGTGGACGACTGTAGACTCGACTTCCTTCATGCGCCCTCCTTTCGGAGAAGGCACGAATTGGTCTTACTACAGTTCGCAGAAACTGTAGACCCGACTTCCTTCGTGCGCCCCTCTTTCGGAGAAGGTGCGAATTGGTCTTACTACAGTTCAGACTCCTATCACGGTTCTGAATCTAATCTCATAAAGTGCAATGTGAGACCGAGAAACACCAAAGAGTCCAATCCGGCAAATTATTTTGGAAAATCAAATTTTAAATCAAATAATGCCAAAACTAGACTGCTTTGCCAGATTACAGAGTCGCCACCTAAATATTTTGTTTTTGGGAAATTTAGGAAACCCTGACTCGTGCCAAAGGCCACATGTCCGTCATCACCAAAGTTGCCTCAGTTTGGGAACTTGGATACGAGAGGGGAAGGTCATGCAATGACCACCCCCGCTCGTCCGATCAAAGGATCAGCCTCTACTAAGTATGATATGTTGTTTTATAAACACATATGTTCTTATTCTAATTATTTAGCTAACTTTACTATGTGGCGCACACATACAAGTATAGACTCAATCACGAGAATTGGAACAAAATAACTCATGTTTGTTTTCGAAAATGGTTTGAAAGTGCTACTCGCAAGTAGGCTAAAGTGTGGATTTGCCATCCTCAAGTGGGCTTAAAACATGATTTTGCCACTTCACAAAGTGGGCTTAAAACTCACAATCATCGAGTTGTTCCAATTCAGGCAATCAAGCCTTCACCCACAGGCATTCATGCAGTTAAGCATTTAAGCAAATAGCCTTATGGAAAGCATGCTATCATGGTAACACTCACACTCATGCAAGTATGCTAAAGTGCAACACTTACAGTGTACTCTGAGCCAAAACGAAAGTAGTTTGAAACATGCATGATCCTAATTATACAAATGCCTAATGCAACATATGCAATAATGCAATTAATAGGCTCGGCTATCTAAGATGGCATATGAATGCAACAATTTGATACATGTATTCAAATACGTATTGAAATACGATGCAGTTTGAATGATGCACCGAGCCTGGTGCATGCAAAACAAATGAATGATGCAAATATGCAAGCATAAGGTATGCTAATTGAAAAATGCCCTAAAACTAACCATCGAAAGCGGTTAAATAAAAGGGAGAAAGAAGTGGGGTTAGAAGACATGCACATACACACGCACGCTTATTACAACATTGTGCCCTCTCGAAGGAGGGTCCAAATGAATTAAACTAAGCTAATCTAAGCTACGCTAGCCAACTAATCTAATTAAACTAATTAGACTAATTATTACAAACCAAATTGAATAACTAGTAAACTACTTACTAATTATTACAACACTTTAACTAATTAACAAATTAATTAAATACAAATTCGTGCTAACTAACAAGTAAAGCTTTAAACAACGCTACCTCAGCTCTGCTCTACGAAGTTGAACATGCATGCATCCGGTTTCTCCCCCCGAAAAGCCCACCGGTTTGCTCTTGAGAGGCTCTGTTTGTAGGGTGTCTCCAAGAACTTCTTGCTCTGCCTGACCAAATCAATGCTGAGGAATGCACTAGTGGCCTGCCGGCCATGGGAGCTTGCTGCTGGCCACCTGCCGGCCAAAGATGTGCATTGCCGGCCAAGGATTAAGCAGTGCCAGTCATCAGTGAGGCACTGCTGGCCACTGGTGTGCTGCATCACCATTCTGCAACAGAGCTCAAACTAGAGGAAAATGGAGGGTCTCCCAATGGTATATCTGTACCATGCCCCTCCTTATCATCTTAAAACATCAAAGGAGTTGCACCATTGGATCCAAGACCACCAATCAAGCATTTTGAATGCATGATGGCCAAAAATCCAATTTGTACACATTCAATGAATGCACAAACACAAAGACTCTAGAACCACCACCCTATCATGCATGATCAAGGGCAATGGAGACAAAGGAAGATTGGCACATTTTCATCACTTTGAGTATGAAATAGACCAATCTACCTTGTGTTCAATATAATGTTCGATTGAACACAATGCAATGCAAACAACAATGCTTATCTTGGCATATTTTGCTTGATTCAATTCTTGTTTACACATTTTAAGTTACCAAATCATTCTTTAATTGATTTGTCCAAATGTGAAAGTCCTCTAATGAGAGAGAGGTCAATCAAAAGATGACTTAAGACATGAGAGAGGCCATGCCTTTCGCTAGGAGGAACCCTCAAAAGAGGGTTAAAGCCATTTAAGCACAAGCCTCAATCCCAAGCTTAAAAAAAACTTTAGGACTAACCAACCCTCAAAACAAATAGAAAATTAAAGAAATGAGGGAGGTGGCAGAATTTCAGTGCTGACATGGCATGAAACACAAGACTCTAACATGCAAACAGCTCATGTACAACATGTTAGGAGACTTAAGCATTAAAACTAGTGAAGAGCTTTACACTAGAACCATGCAATGGCGAACTCAAATGGCCAAACCAACTATGAACAGACCTCAAACACGCCAAAGCAGTGGCTAAAATGAGCTAAAATGGTAGCATGAAAAGCAAGAAAATCATGCTCATGTATTGGCTCATAAACAAGGCACAAAGCACACCTCTCAAAAGCGATGAAAGAGTGGAATATGCAAGAGTGTGACAAGGCTACATGCACTGAAATCATGTGTGAAATGATGCTATGACATGCAAACAACTCAAGCATAGCATGTTAAAGACCTTTAAACTCAAAGCTAGTTAAGGCCATTTACACTATAGCTATACAAAGCAAGCCTCATATGATCAAGACCACTCAAAATAGAGTTAAAGCATGCTAAATCAGTGGAAAAAACATGCTGGAATCAAACTAACAAAAGCTAGAATGATAGGCTAGCTCATTAGGCATATTAAGATACTAAGCAAGATTACACTACAAGTGTAAGAACGAAGCAACAAGTGACCCAACCAGCTAAAAACAAAGTTGAAGCATGTCAAAAAAGTCACAAAAACATGCTGAGATCAAGCCATGAGATGGTAGAAAAACATGTTCAACTACTAAGCCATCAACACATGCAAACAAGATATGAGGAGGGGGAACCACCCCCTCCTATTTTGGTCCTCAAAACCAACTTTCTGCCACTAAAATTCCTCTGGAATTCAGTGGTTAAAAGGCCAAGAAAAGGAGGTTTCAAAAGCTTTGAAAGAAGGATCAAAAGGCTTTACAAGCCAAAGAGCAAAGAGAGGGAACCACCCCCTAACCACACAAGGTTTACACCACCATTTTAAGACCTTAAAAATAGAACTTTTTAGAGGCTAAAACCAGCTTCAAAGTGGCATGCAAAGGTGGCCAAGCAATGAAGTAAAACAAGGCTTAAAAGAGTGAAATCCTTACCCTTGAAGCACAACACTAAAATAGCAAGAAAACAACCAAACTTCTGAGCCAAAACCACTCCAAGAAGCTCAAACAAGGCCTCCAAAAACCTCAACTCTAAGGTGAAGGTGTTTGGCTAGGGGTGCTAGTGCAAATATGTTGAGAAAGCTCACTTTCAAGCACAAAATATAGAGAGAGAGAGAGGATTCTAGAGAGAGAGAGAGAGAGAGAGAGAATTCTTGCTCAGCTCAAACTTTGTAACCTTTTGCATACATATAGATGAGCTCTATATATAGAAGATACAAAAGCCCCTTGAAGAGATCCAGCCATCCACGTCCAAGCAGATAGGCTCATCTGTGCAAACAGTTGTCAAAATATTTGCAAAAATATCTATTGATGCATTGGTGGCCAGCCGACCATCAGTGGTGGCCGGCAGTGGCTCATTGATGGCCGACAGAGCCTAATCATGGCCTGCAGTGCACCACAAACAACAAAATGGAAGGACCAAGACATGGTCCAAAAATGAGAAAGAATAGATGCAGGATTTGGAAAGATCAAACCTGGAGCATTCCACCGTGAAGTTCGAGCGCTCGATGAGCAATTAGACTCATCACTGGATGTACCTGCGAGAACATCCAAGTCTTGAGGACGGTCAAAAATGGGGTGTCTACAGTGGCAGGCCAGAAGAGGGAGTTGCCGGCCACAAAAGAGAGGTTACTGGCCAAAAGAAGTGGCCTGCCAGCCACCAATGTGAAAAACCATCAGAAAGCTGACAGTTGGCCTCCACTACAGCCTTATCCTCTACAAAAGGTCCTTCTTCGTGATTTCTTCCCCAGAATTTCATTTCAGCTGCTGTTTCTTCCACCAATAGAGCCATTTCTTGCCGAGAAACTCACAGATTGGATAGCCACTTTAGATGGCACAAAAAAGGTAAATTTCTAGGGTTTTAGTATAAACGCCCTTTTTTTGTTGAGCCGTACTCCACTTTGTTTTCCGTACCTCCATGTTGCGGTCCGATGCTGGGACCCAATTACGCATGTCTTTAGCTTCGAAGCACAAGAAATATGCCCTACTCTTGAAGAATTTCAAGCACTAATGGAATCCCGGCGCGATGAGGAAATCATACTTCAGCCCCGTTTTGGCCATGCCTTAGCCTTGGGACGGATGTGTGGGTTTACTTTACACGAAGCTCGATCTTTGGCCCATGATAGAGAGCTAGATATACCCAACCTGATTGATCGATTTTCAAACATTGGTGACCGAGGTGACTGTAGACACCCCATTTTTGACCGTCCTTAAGACTTGGGCGCTACTGATGGCTCACTTGATGGTGCAGGCTATCTTGTGCAAAGGTTCGGTTTCTTCGGCAAGGAGAGAGTCAAATCCCAACCTTACACTCCATTTTGGACCAAAACTATTTTTGAATGGTTTTTTTTAGACCTTAAAACCCTCTCTTTCAAAGCATTTTTGAAAATGATTCTACGATGCTCCGATGCTCGCATTTCGTTAAATGTTGCGCTTTTCGGTAAACTGAGCAAGGACAAAGTGGAAATAGATGTAGAAGAGGTAAAATTCTTTGAAAAATCTTTCAAAAAACATCTTGGTTAGAGGTTTGGAGTTGAAGAAAATTGGAGGAGACGAAAGAAACCAAGTTGGGGAAGAAGTTGGGCATGAATCGTTAAGAGAGAGTTGAGCAGCCCTCGCTAAATCAGGTCTATCCTTTTGTACACTTGTACTTAAGTTGTGAGGCCACCACCGTTGGAAAGAGGACTTCTGGGGCTTCATTTTACATTCAAGGATCTCCTAAAGCTGAGGCCAGATGAGGGAGATATGGCTGGTTGAAGTTAGGCATCAATCTGATTGGACCGAAATTGAGCAGTCTTCACTAAAAGAAAGATATCTGTTAGCACACATGGAATTTTCATGTGAGGCTTCCACCATTGGAAATCTTACTTCCGGGGCTTTAGTTTAGGCTCAAGAATGACCTGAAAAGAGGTCTAGATGAAGGAGTTATGCCTGGTTGAAGTCGGGGCCTAGGACTAGTTTTTGCCGTCGGCCTCTATGGGAGTGTGCCGGCCACAAATGAAGTTTGCCGGCCATAGGTCGGCCAAAAGTGATCCTTATCAGCCAACATTAGTAGCTGGTCGGCCAACAAAGTAGCAGGTCGGCCACCAAGATGGCCGGTCGGCCAGAAATGTCTTGAAAGCTCAGAATTTGCAGATATTTTGCTCCAACTGTCTTCCAAATGCTTTAGCTGTCTCTATATTCAGATATTTCGACCAAGGCTCTCATTTTTTCTATATATGAAGGCAATATCTATCATTTGAGAAGGTTAGAAAGTTTGGGAGCCTCTCTCTCTAAAATCTCTCTCTCTCTCTCTCTCTCTCTCTAGACTTCTCTCTCTCTTGCCCTTTTGTGCATAGAAGTAGAGATACACAACTAGTTTGCCAAGGAATCCTTAACCAAAATTGCTTGTCTTTGGGCTGAGATTCCATGGGACTTTGTTTGAGCTCCAAAAGGTGGTTTTAGGTTCATTTGGTGCATCATTTGTGCCTAGAGTGCTCTTTGCTTTAAAGGTATAATACTTACCTTATTTAGCTTGCTTTGAACACTTGTTTTGCCATCTTTTCAAACTGTTTTTGAGCTGGTTTTCAACTGAAAAAAACTCTATTTTTCAGTCCTTAAAATGGTGGTTTAAAGCCATTTTGTGCTAAGGGGTTGCATCCCCTTCTTGTTGCCTAATTGTTAAGTTTTTTGCATAATCTCTTTGCATGTAAAAGTCAAACCTTTTGGGCCTTTAAACCACTGAAATTCAGAGTTATTTCAGTGGTAAAAAGTGTGTTTTGAAGTCCAAAATGGAGGGGATGGCCTCCTTTCCTTATCTCTTTAGTCCATGCCTTGTTAGAATTACAAAGTAGCATGTTTTTGTGCCTTGTGTTAGGTTAATTCAAGCATGTTTTTGGTTATATTTTAACATTTTTAAACTCTGTTTTTGGCTAGTTTAGTCATTGGTTGCTTGCATCTTGCACTTGTAGTGTAATCTTGCTTACTAGCCTAACATGCCTAATGAGTTAGCCTATCTTTCTACTCTTTTGTGACCTAGACTCGACATGTTTTTGGCTCTAATCCAGCATGTTTTAGCTCTGTTTTGAGTGGTCTTGGTCCTTTGAGGCTTGCCTTGATATGACATCATTTAGAATGTAATTTCAGAGCTTATATCAATGTCATACTCTCACATATTCCACTCGTTCAATGCTTTTCAGAGCTATGCTTTGTGTCTTATTTGTGAGCCAATATGCGAGCATGTTTTTCTTGCTTTTTGTGCCTAAGTTTCAGCATGATTAGGCCACTGTTTTGGCATGATGTAGCTCTGTCTTGAGCTGGTTTGATCATTTGAGCATTGTATTGCATGTCTTTAGTGTTGTGTCCTTCACTAGTTTCATTGTATTTGGCCCTTAGCATGTTATACATGAAGTGTTTACATGTTATTTGCATTGCTTGTATTTGGATCAGACGTTAATCCAAACACATGAAATGTGAGACGTTTCATACTCAAAGTGATGAAACGTGTCACATTTCTTAGTCGTTGTCCCCCTTGATTGTGCATGGTGGGGTGGAGGCACTTTGAGTCTTATGTGTGCATTTACTAAGCTTGTGCAAGCTTGGTCCTTTGGCCATCATGCATTGAGATGCTTGATTGGTGGCTTGAGAACCAAGTGCCATGCTCCTTTGAGCTTGAGACATGATAAGGAGGGTGACAGTACATACATTCGCTTGCAAATAGATTGCCATGCCTCTGTTTGCTCTCTGTTGCAGCAAAAGGAGGAATTTCAGGAAAGCAGTGGCCGACCGACCACATGTCCTAGCTGACCGCCCACTAGTACTGGCCGATGGCCACCAATCATGGCCGATTGACCATCAGTATATTCTTGAGATCAAACAGAAGCAGTGTGGAGGATGGTGCAATTTTCAGAGGTCTAAAGATGTGCAAACAGAGGCATCTAGAGGCGAGGCATTGGATTTTCGTGAGGACGCGACCGAGCATGCATCCCCCTCTCGCTTCCTGAGGCCTTTCATTTGAATTGCTTAGCTAATTAGTTCGTTAGCTTAGTCGTTTTATAATTAATTACCTAAGTGTTTAATTAATTAATTATGTTTGTAATTAATTAGCTTAGATTAGCTAGTTTTTCAACTGTGTTGTAATTAATTAGCTAAGTTAGTTAATTAGTTGGTTTGTAATAATTAGCTTAGCTTAGTGTAGCTTAGCTTATTTATTCGGACCCTCCTTCGCGAGGGCGCAATGTTATAATAAGCGTGCATGTGTGTGTGCATGTCTTCCAACCTCATTTCTTTCTCCCTTTTACTTAACCGCTTTCGATGGTTAGTTTTAGGGCATTTTTCGATTAGCATACCTTATGCTTTGCATGTTTGCATCATTCATTTGTATTGCATGCACCGAGCTCGGCGCATCATTCAAATTGCATCGTATTTCAATACTTCTTTGAATACATGTATCAAGTTGTTGCATTCATATGCCATCTTAGATAGCCGAGCCTATTTAGTTGCATTGTTGCATGTGTTGCATTAGGCATTCTATATAGTTAGGATCATGCATGATTTCTAACTAGCTTTTGTTTTGGCTCGGAGTACACTGTAAGTGTTTACGCTTTAGCATACTTGCATGAGTGTGAGTGTTGCCATGATAGCATGCTTGCTATGAGGCTATTTTCTTAAATGCTAAATTGCATGAATGCCTGTGGATGAAGGCTTGATTACTTGAATTGGAACAATTCATCAAATGTATGTTTTAAGCCCACTTTGCGAAGTGGCAAATCATCATGTGTGGAGAAGTGGTTTGGAAATACTCTTCTGATCCTGGGGAGCGCTCGAGATCTGCTGACAGTCACCTGAAATGGGATAAGCACTCCAATCGGGGGTGTCGGAATTAGCACTACGACGGATAAGTCAGTCTTTACACTCAAGAATGCTTGTGTTCTAAGTTAAGCACAGTAATTCTGACATACCTTTCTTAGTCTGTCGTTCCTTTATTTATACCTGTTTCCTGGGCCTCATGGCAAGGCCCACTTGTCACTCATTATTCTCTTATTTATTCGGCTCCATAGTTCAGTATCTATTCGGCCTATCTATTTTATTCGGCATCCTTATTGTGCAGGGTAGAGCCATGTAATATCTGTCTTCTAGAGTACGCTTCTGATTATTCCCATTATCCGACTCCCACAATTGCTCCCCAAACACCTCGCTAGCATTAGTTAGTCGGCATGTTTGGCTAGAAGTAAAAAATTCGGCGGTTATTCCTCTTCCCGATGCGTGTTAGAATGCGTACGTGTTTTTTGGTCACTGTAACGCTCTCCCACCCCATTCGTGCTTCTCTCGCATTTATTACGATTTGAAACTTAAGTCCCTTCGAAAACATGCTTTTTCGAATATTTGAACCTCCTGGACTGCCAGTCGGTATCTCTTCTTCGACGCATTTTCTGCAACTCCTATCCGTTCTCTCCTTGTCTCCTTTGCCTTTCGTAAGTTTTCTTCTCTTCTCCTTGCAATCCTATTTTCTGCTTTTATTTTTGATTTAGAGTATCATTGGGTCCTTACTAGAATGGCTAAGCATTTGAAAGACCTCTTTTCCGAGGGTCGAATTTCTGGGTTCCAAAGACATTTTTCTATCCCTGAGGATGTCCATCTTTCTCTGGTAACGGACAATACCCTTGATATGGAGAGGGACGACCAAAATACAATCGTCTTCCCTCTCCTGTCTATTGCGGAGGGCGGAGTTCGCTTTCTCCTACACCCTTCTCTTAGGGCCGTCCTCCGTTATTGGAGTCTGATTCATTCGCAACCCAATGTGAATTTTTTCTGAATCGTAATGGGAATCGTAGAGTTGAACCGGTGTCTCAAGATCAACCTTGGCATTCTGGCGATTCGGCACTGCTATGCTTTAGCCAAATCCTCCGGTCGGCTCGGGCGCTACTTTCTCAGGGCTAAGGACACCGACCATCACTTGGTAACGATGCTTGCCAGCTTTAGCAAACGAGTTGACGATGTAATGGTCAATGTCCGAGGCAACTGGGAGTTCGGCGAAGGCGAAGATCGCCTAGACCCTATTCCCAGACGGAGGGGTGAACCAGGTTGCCGTGTAACTCCTTGTTTGTTGATCTTTCTTTTATGCGGCTTTTTTCTCCAAACCTTACCCTTTGTTCTTGCAGGCAATAAGTTGAAGAGGATTTTGACCTCGGCTGACGACGCAGTCCTTGCGAAAATCAAATTGCACTAAAGTACTTTGGCCATCCAAACGTACAGAAGCAAATGAGGGCTGCCCATATTCTCCTGCGGTACGAGCCTACCTACACTACGTTCTCGGCCGCAGACGACATCCCGATCCTAGCCGGCGAACAACACGTTACGGCTCTTGTCTTCCCTAGTTTCAAGACCCTTAGGCAAATTGGTCTTGAAGCTTCTAATTCAGAGCAAGGCTTAAAGCCGGTTGTTGAGGTAGATGCCGAATTAACGAGGGAGTTCGCCGTCGAGGCCGAAGAGGTCGACAAAGCTCTGAAATCAACATTTGAGGCAGCCGGTCTTAACCAGCCTAACTCACCGTCCACTTCGGGTCGGGCGGAGTTTTCCTTCGGAGATATTTTTATGAACTTGGGAGACCTTCCTGGCACTTTTTCAGAAGGCATGGCTGGGGAGAATCTCACGCAGATGGCGAAAAGAGAAATGCCGAGCGAATGGCCACTTGAAAGAAAGCCGAGGCTGCTCGTTCTGAGCCTGCTCTGGTTGAATCTCTTCAACCGGTTACTGGAGAAGAGACGGCGCAAGTCGTTGTGGCCGTGACAGACGGGGCTAAATAGCAAGTTACGAAAGAATGGCTGGTTTCAGAAGGGCGGGGCGAAAAACGTTCCGTCGAGGGAGAGGCCGGCTCAGAGGATAGCCCTGCTGACAAACAAAATCACTTAGAGGAATCCGACGTGGTTGTCCCCTTCGTTGTTCAACCAAAGATCAGAGACACGCGAATCCCCTCTGACGCATCTGCCATGAAGGATCCAGTCGTGACGTTGAGCTTGGCTGCCTCGGTTTCGCTACCGGCTGACAAGGCCACCTTTCGAGAAGAGCCGGATTTGGTAGCTATAGCGTTCGCTGCCCAGTCGGCCCTTCTGGTATGTATACGATTTTTTCTTTTTTGCTCGTTTGGTTTGGTTTGCATACGATGTTGCTTGATGTGGTGGTCCGAACTTGTTTTGCAGACGGTTGGAAGGATAGCCGAACTAGGCCGCCGGCAGCGTGATGCCATTGAAAGAATTGGCCGCTTAAAGTTTGAAGCTGAAGGCAAAAGAAGCAGGGCCAAGTTCGGGGCGATGAGGGCCGCAATGGAAAGTGCTCGAGTCGAGGCTGAAAAGGAGAGGGCTCGGACTGCTGACTAGCTCAGATCTGAGGCCGAGGATAGGGCGAACGCGAGCCAGGAGTCGCTCAAGTTAGCCCAGGAGGCGCTTTCCAAGGCAGAGGCCGAGCTAGAAGAATTGCAGGCGGCCAAGAAAAAAGCCGAATCTGTAGCTTCTACGGCGCTAGAAGCTGGGAAGAGTGCTGCCTTGAAGGAATACGTAGATGAGGTCCCCAAATTCGAGAATCGGGGATTCAAACATGGGTGGCTTAAAGCCCTTGCTGCCGCTAGAGTTACATTGGCCTTGCCAATTCCATACGAGAAAGTGGACGTTGAGCCATTGGAGTCTAATCCCGAGGATTGATCTGGGAGACATTCTAGTTTTATTTGGTATCTTTAATTTCAATGTACATTTTTGTTTAGTGGATTCAAGGTAATTTTCATGTATAAATTAGTTACTATCTGAGCTCGATTTATTAATGAAAATTTCATTCCCGTTTCACTGTTACTTGTACGCAGTTTTTGCTATTAATGAAGGGTTTTGCCTTCTACTACTTTGGATAACAGTGTAATCTTGGCCATTATATTAGCTTAATTTCAATTTATCCAAACAAATCGACTCTTTGTGCCGAATAGGACTAATAAATCGATTCATGAAGTAGCTGCGGCACTCAAGCCGAATACTACAATATTGATGAGTGTATTCGTGAAGCGACTGCGGCACTCAAGCCGAATAGATTGATGAATCTGCCCTTGCCCCAGCTGCTTCATGAATTTGAAACGCCGAATAGAACATGTTCATGAAATGGATATGGCATAAATCCATCGGCATTGGGTTTAAATACTTGGCCGATCAGATTAATAAATCTGCCCTTGTCCCAGCCAGAGCATGAGCTTGATCAGCCGAATAGAACACGTTCATGGAATGGTTGTGGCATAAATCGATCGGCATTGGGTTTAAATACTTGGCTAATCAGATTAATAAATCTGCCCTTGCCCCAGCCAGAGCATGAGCTTGATCAGCCGAATAGAACACGTTCATGGAATGGCTGTGGCATAAATCGATCGGCATTGGGTTTAAATACTTGGCCCATCAGATTAATAAATCTGCCCTTGCCCCAGCCAGAGCATGAGCTTGATCAGCCAAATAGAACACATTCATGGAATGGCTGTGGCATAAATCGATTGGCATTGGGTTTAAATACTTGGCCGATCAGATTAATAAATCTGCCCTTGCGGAAGTTAAGACTGCCTATATCAGTATTTGATGGGGGCACGACTCGGTCGGCCTCGGGCTGTTGAGGTTTCGATATTAATGAGATTGCCTTGGAGGCGCTGCCCTCGTAGGGAATCAATGAATGAAGGTCCTATTTAAGTGCTCAGTGAGCAACTCAGTCCAGGTCTTTGACGAAGGATAATAAGCACGAATGTCGAATAGACTCTTCTTTAACAGCAAAGGGGAAGCGAGGACGCTAGTTGAGCTGGGAGGAGACATGAATCGAAGTGGCGAACCCTCGCGCTCGGGAGGTAAGATTTCGAGGGATCGGGAGAGGCGTCAATCTCCTCGTCATTGAAGTAGGTCACCCAGGAGGGACAAGGAGCCACAGGGCAAATCCCCGCAACCCCGTTCTGGAAGGGAGCCCGGGGAGAACCCACGCCCATTGAGTTTTGCAGTCTTTGTGGGGAATAGGCCCATGATAGAAGCAGACTCGATCGTTCGAGATTCAAGTGTGGCAGTTGAATTTGCTCGACAGATTTTTCCTCCCGAGGTCCAGCAGTCAATGGTAGGTCGACAGGACTTCGAAGTGTTTCGTGAAGGCATTCACGGTGCAGTGAAGGGGCTCTATACCGCCTACGAAATCGACATATGTCTCCGTGCTTCCCGCTAAGAAATAGAGAAGAGGAATGAACGCATCCGAAGTTTGGAGGCTCGCGCGGAAGTGGCCGAGCGTGAGCTAAGGAAGGTCAAGGCCGTTCAGGCACAACCCGTCGGACAGGCTAACCCAATCGTGGAAGAAAGGGTCACCCAGTGACTTATTGGTACCGCGCTCGCCGATCGCGATACGGCGAGCATGTTCGCGATGGAATCCGCGAAGGGGAGGGCCAATGAAAAAGGCTTCCACGATGGTCGGAAAGTAGGGATACAGAAGACCAAGGAGAAGCTCACCAAGGAAGTTTGTCGATGCGAAAATCGTGGATTTAAGCATGGTTGGATTAAGGTGCTTCAGGCCGAGGAAGCTCTCCGAGCAGCGGGGATCGATTCGACACTACCACTGTACCAACGTAACCATTTTCTGTTTTCCGCCTTTGAAGTCGAGCAGAGTGAGGATGAGGGCGATGCCGTATAAAAATATTCAATGTAACGTTCGAACGCAGATCGTGTTCATAACTATGTAATCATTGCCTGATTGAATAAAACGTTCTATTTTAAATGTTTCTTTGTAAATTTCATTCGGTACACACATGTTTGCATGCGTTTCATTGTATAAACATTGATCGGCTTGAATCAACTAGGCGCTTTAATTCCGAACGGTTACATGCCGGACTGTCATGGGCATTCTTCGCTAAATATATTTTTAGCGTGTCACGCAAGGTCAATTGCGTCGATGAGGTTTTGAATTCGGAAACTTATCCGGCCCAGAGGTGCCATGCATCAGGGGCTCCGAATCCGAAGACAGTCAGCCCATCTATAATTGCCGTTTATATAATTAGGCCATTTTAACTCCAAAAACAAAAAGGCCAAAGATTGGTACATAGAGTGGCTACGGCCAATATCGCTCGGCATTCGTCTTTTGGAGTTCAATGTTAATGAAATCGCCTCAGGGCTACTGCAAGGATTTTAGAAATAAATTGCCTCGGACTTTTCGCTCCAGTGACTTCGCTTACTATGCTCAAACTCGATTTAAAACGATTTTGTTGCATGGGGTTAGATGAGTGTGAATGTCGAATGGAGTTTTTCTTTAACAGCAGAGGAGAAGCTCGGGCTTTGGCTGAGCTTGACATTGCAATGAATCGCAACAGAGAACCCATTCACGCGGGAGGTAGGGCGTTGAAAAAATGGGAAAAATGTCAACCTCTAAGTCGTCAAAGCAGATCACCTCGAAGGGAGAAACAACATAGGCGAAGCTCTCCGCAATCGCGACCGAGAAATGAGGTCGACGTAGCGTTGCGACCGTTAAGCATTACTGCTTTCGTGGGGAATTCCTTTCTTGTCTTGGATCTTGGCCTTGACATTGTCTATGGTGTCAAAGGTCCCTGCCTGAGGGGTGATTGTATCATTGTTGTGAATCGTGAATCCAAGCGCGGTCAAATCAAAGCATTTCAAGTTGCGGGTGCTCTCTGATCAGCGAGCGTTGATTCGGGGCTGTCGCTTGTACCAACGTGACGACTTATAGACATTGTAATGCTTTGCACGCGGATTGCGTTTTTTGTAATTACTGTTTGAACGTAAAAAATGTTTCATTCTAAAAGTTTATCTCATTCTGAATTTTTGTATGCTGAATTTTTGAATGTTGGAACGTTTTGTCTTGTTCATGCGGTTGTGCGGGTTCAACCTACATATCCTTGCTTCGATGTGTAAATGCTTAATTCTGGAGGGCGCTCTGAATTCGAAATATTATTTAGCCCTTGGGCGTCGCTCGGTGGCACTATTTGGTCAGCCGAATTTGGAGGCTTTATCGGCCTGAAGACGTCGTGCGCCGATAGGGCTCCGAATCCGGAGTCTGGCAAATCGTGACATCCACGAAGGGCGCTTCGAATCCGGAGGCTTTATCGGCCTACAGACGTCATGCACCGATGGGGCTCCGAATCCGGAGACTTGATGTGGCTAATCGTGACATCATGCGCCGATGGGGCTCCGAATCCGGAGACTTTATCGGCCCAAAGACATCATGCGCCGATGGGGCTCCAAATCCGGAGACTTGATGTGGCCAATCGTGACATCCACAAAGGGCGCTCCGAATCCGGAGGCTTTATCGGCCCAAAAGACGTCATGCGCCGATAGGGCTTCGAATCCGGAGACTTGATTTGTCCAATCGTGACATCCACGAAGGGCGCTCCGAATCCGGAGGCTTTTCGGCCCAAAGATGTCATGCGCCGATGGGGCTCCGAATCCGGAGACTTGATGTGGCCAATCATGACATCCACGAAGGCGCTCCGAATCCGGAGGCTTTATCGGCCCAAAGACGTCATGCGCCGATGGGGCTCCGAATCCGGAGACTTGATGTGGCCAATCGTGACATCCACGAAGGGCGCTCCGAATCCGGAGGCTTTATTGGCCCAAAGACGTCATGCGCCGATGGGGCTCCAAATTCGGAGACTTGATGTGGCCAATCGTGACATCTTGGAAGGGCGCTCCGAATCCGGAGGCTTTATCAGCCCAAAGACATCATGAGCCGATAGGGCTCCGAATCCGGAGACTTGATTTGGCCAATCGCGACATCCACAAAGGGCGCTCCGAATCCAGAGGCTTAATCGGCCCAAAGACGTCATGCGCCAATGGGGCTCCGAATCTGGAGACCTGATGTGGCCAATCGTGACATCCACGAAGGGCGCTCCGAATCCGGAGGCTTTATCGGCCCAAATACGTCATGCGCCGATGGGGCTCCGAATCCGGAGACTTGATTTGGCCAATCGTGACATCCATGAAGGGGGCTCCGAATCCAGAGGCTTTATCGGCCCAAAGACGTCATGCGCTGATGGGGCTCCAAATCCGAAGACTTGATTTGGCCAATCGTGACATCCACGAAGGGCGCTCCGAATCTGGAGGCTTTATCGGCCCAAAAGACGTCATGCGCCGATGGGGCTCCGAATCCGGAGACTATTTGGAACACTTTTGAACTGAATTGCTCGGTGAGTAAACAGGAATCTTTGCATTACAGAAGTGGAAAGTGTACATGATGAGCCATTCAGAACGAATATCATTTCCCACAGGTCGGGTTTGATGATAGAATGTGCACAAGTGCGTTAGGAGCAGGGCTGCGTGCCTAATTTTCCATCAACCGGCCTCCTATCATCCGGAAATGCCTTCAGGAGCAACTTTCCCGGCGTGTAGCGGTGCAGCTGGACGCGTTAAGCATACGTCCTGGGAAGCTGCTGCTGGTATCGCCTAGAGCTTCCGTGGCTTTTCGTCGGGGAGCCGTCCAACATCGTCAAGGCTGTCACGATTCGACACTTCAGTGGAGTTGACCGGCGTCGCCGTTGGTGTCTTTCCAGAAAGGAGATAGCATGCTTGTGCGGATTGCCGGGAACCACGAATTTGCTCAACGCCGTGTTCGGTCGAGAAGCGTAGCAGCTGATGATAGGTGCTTGGCACGACCTGAATAGTATGCAACCAAGTTCGCCCCATGATGAGGTTATACGGCGAAGGGAGCTTGACGACGAAGAATTCCACATCCACTGTTTGGGAGCCCGCCCGAACGGGTAACGTGATTTTCCCCAACGGGTACTCAGGATTCGCGTTGAAGCTGAATACTGGATGAGGAGCCAAAGACAGGTCTGATTCGTTGAAGCCGAGTTTGACGAAGGTCTTGTAATACATGACCTCCGAAGTGCTCCCTTGGTCTATGAGGACGCGTTCAACGGTAAATCGGTTCACGTGTAGTTCAATGACCAATGGATCAATATGGGGGAGCGTTATGCCGATAAGATCGGAATCGTCGAAGATAATGCTTGGAGCTTCGTGGGGCTGTTTCTTTTGCGTGCGTTGCTTCTGGGGGGCTAAATGAATTGCGTGTATGGTACATGGCGATGGAAGGCTGTATATCATATGTATAATGTTGAGGGGAGGTGACTCCTGCTGAAGGGCACCAGTTTTGATTGTGCTCTTCCGGACGTGTTGCTGGAGCCGACCATCTTGCACCAATTCCTCAAGGTGGTCTTTCAGGGCATAGCAACTGTCCGTGTCATGATCGTGATTTTTGTGATATTCACAATGCCTGTCCCGCCTTCTCGTGTCAGGAGGTCCCACCATCTTGGACGGCCATTTGAAGAACGGAAGATGTTGGATTTTGGACATAATCGAGCTGATTGGCTCCGACAGCTCCGTATATTTCTTGTCGGTGCGCTTTGTGCGCCTGCTATCGACCTGCAGTTGCTCGTTTGCTTGGTGTGAGCATTGATCGCTGGATCGGCGAGAATCCCGTCTCTTGTCTCGTTTAGCTCGCTGTCGTGGTTCAGGGCTCTGAGGTGGTGTAGAACTTATTGGCTGAGCGATTTCGAGAGGGGCTGTTTTGTTGGCCACGTGTCCGGCTTTAACCCTCAAGGTGTTATCTTCCACTTTGCAGTATTCCTCTAATTTCTTCATCAACCCGCAAACTGTTTTGGGGGGTCTTCTAGTCAAGGAACTGCGGAGCGCACTATCTGGGTGTAATCCCATTTTGAAGGCGATGATGGCCATGGAGTCGTTGCAAGCGTCATCAACAAGATTAAAGCATTCCCAATATCGCGCCGAATATGCTCTTAGTGTTTCTCCTGGCAGGATTTGCATTGCCCAGAGAGAGTCAGCTTGCTTCGGTTGGACTTCGTTGGTGATGAATCTGGCCCTGAAGGATTTCTGTAGTTGGTGGAAGGTTTTAATCGAAGCCGGCTCCAATTTATCATACCACCTGACCGCCAATGGTCCCAAACTATTGGGAAATATTCAACACATGAGGGCCTCGTCGTCTGCATGCAAAGTCATTGCCTGCTTGTAGTGGCGGATGTGGTCGGTGGGGTTTGATTTGCTGTCGTACAAGGTGAACGACGGTGCTTTGAATTTCTTAGGTAGCGCAGCCTTTGCAATCCGTCGTACGAAGGGATCGTGTTAGTCTTCGTCCGAACTGTTCCTTTTTCGCTGGTGCATTGTACGGGGACTTTCTTCGGAAGAACTGGTGGCTTCACATCATCCCTTCTACCTGGGCTCCGGGGATAATGAGTCGGAGTCGCTATCAGTGTCTTGTCTTGCTCAAGGTTGTCGACCACCTGCCTTCGGAGATCGTTCCGGATTTAGGCGCGCAGCTTGCTTGGACTTCGCCATTTCCAAGGCCAAATCTTCACGAAGATGTTCGTTTTCAGCGATCATGTTCTCCAACCTCTGTTCATTTTGCTTTGCTTGTTCCATAATTGCCTACATTGTCTCGTGCTCCGAAGTCGAGGGTGAGGCGAAATTCAAGGCACGTCTTGCAGCGATAGTCTCTGTTCCAAGCAAGTTTGTTGGAGTGGTTTCATCTTGCGGTATAGGGTCGACAGTGACTGTCGGAGGGTCTTCTGTCACGCTCGCCATGGATGTGCTTGAGTATTCCCACAGACGGCGCCAATTGTGGAGAAGTGGTTTGGAAATACTCTTCTGATCCTGGGGAGCGCTCGAGATCCGTTGACAGTCACCTGAAATGGGATAAACATTCTGATCAGGGGTGCCAGAATTAGCACTCCGACGGATAAGTCAGTCTCTACACTCAAGAATGCTTGTGTTCTAAGTTAAGCATAGTAATTCTCACATACCTTTCTTAGTCTGTCGTTCCTTTATTTATACCTGTTTCCTAGGCCTCATGGCAAGGCCTACTTGTCACTCATTATCCTCTTATTTACTCGGCTCCATAGTTCAGTATCTATTTGGCCTATCTATTTTATTCGGCATCCTTATTGTGCAGGGTAGAGCCGTGTAATATCTGTCTTCTAGAGTACGCTTCTGATTATTCTCATTATCTGGCTCCCACATCATGTTTTAAGCCCACTTGAGGGTGGCAAATCCGCGCTTTAGCCTACTTGCGAGTGGCAAATTCAAACCATTTAAAAAAAAAAACAAACATAAGATGTTTTGTTCCAATTCTTGCGATATAGTCTATACTTGTATGTTGTGCACATCACATAGTAAAGCTAGATTAATAATCGGAATAAGAACACATGTGTTTATAAAACAACATATCATGCTTAGTAGAGGCCGATCCTTTGATCGGGCGAGCGGGGGTGCTCATTTCAGGACCTTCCCCTCTCGTACCCAAGTTTCCGAGCCGAGGCAACTTTGGTGATGACGGACACGTGGCCTTTGGCACGAGTCAGGATTTCCTAAATTTCCCAAAAATAAAATATTTAGGTGGCCACTCTGTAATTTGGCAAAGCAGTCCATTTTTGGTGCTTTTTATTTAAAATCGATTTTCCAAAACGATTTGTCGGATTTGGACTCTTTGGTGTTTATCAGTCTCACATTTCACTTTGTAAGATTAGATTCAGAACTGTGACAGGAGTTCGAACTGTAGTAAGACCAATTCGCGCCCTCTCCGAAAGGGGGAGGGGGCGCGAAGGAAGTCGTGTCTACAGTGACCTCCTCTGGTGAGGTTTTCGGCAACACGCCCTCTGCTTATGTATGCTTGCACATTATCTTCTCGCCCCTAGTTTCGGCGGAGCCAATATCAAGTTTATTGAGGTAACCCAACACCTAAAAGAAGGTAAGAGTTGCATTGGTTTGGTCTTGGCCGAAACGTTGATGGGTTTGGATGCTTTTCACCGGCGAGAGACCACTAGGTTTGTGGGGAGTCCACTACTGCTCTAGGTATTGTTTTCCATCCTATCTCATATATATTTCTCACATCACTCGACATTCACACTCTATTTTCTCTCAAAGCCCTTTCCTTACTTCTCCCTCAACATACATCTCTCTATTATTCAATCTCTTTTATTTTTCTTCCCTTCCCAAGTTTGGCTGATGGACAAACTGAAGGTGATGGACTCTTGCCCAATTTACTCAGCTCGACCGTACTTTTCTCGCCAATGCCTAGTGGACTTCCCCAATGAGGGATGGTGGTGCAACTGGATGTGCCACAGGTTTGCAGCCGACATAGCTTGGCGTTGCCCTTGACTTGACTTAGTTGAGATGATCTACAACATGACCCAACAACCGGGGTATTTAGTTGATTGGCCTCACACACTGTGTATTCTCTTTCCTCTTCCGGTTTAGACGCAAATTCGGGCATGATCAGACTTGCCCAGAGGAGGGGATGGAATACTTGGCTCCATTCCCAATTCGTGCTTCACACTTGGCTAGATACCTCACTGACTGGAGGACGAGAGTGCTTCTGGCCCCTGCCCCTAGTTTCAGTTATGCCCTTTTTGGAAAATGCTTGGCTTGGTTCGGCTTTGAGAATGACGCACAAGTTGGACCAACTTTAGCTGTTGGGACTTCCGCTAGTACGAGTGGAGGGCGCAGGAATACTTGACTCATGTGCCCATAGTTTTGTTGCTTTGATATTTCTTTTCAAGTTTTTATGATGTAAAAGCAACTTCAATTTGTAGCAAAGAGTTGGAGAATGTACTAGATGTTGAAATCAATAAAATTAAAGTTGCGAGTACTGAAAATTTTCCTTTTGATCCCAAAATGGTCCAAGTTGTAAAAGGGTAAAATTTTGAGAAAAATTAACTTTTATTAAAACTTTTCAAAACCATTTTCGAAAACAATCACCACCTGACACACATAGAATTGATTCTCAAGATGTACAACCCCAAATCGGAAAATCATAACTGCCCCTGATTGAATACCACCTCTGCTATACATTGCACAATGAGTCTTCTTCTCAAAACGAAGATCATAACCAAGCTTATAAATAACAAACAAAGATGACCTAATCAAACAAATGGGCAGGACAGTTGAGTTGGAGATGATTACGGCTGAATTTCAAGATGAAGTTGCCTATGTATCCCAAAGATGGGAATAAGGCCTTATGTAGTTCGATTCAGGTTCACTTGGGTTTTAACTCTCTCCTGTTGCGCTCTAACTTTTTCCAAAGTTGCCCTTTAGGGTTTTCAACCTTGCTAGCTCAGTTTTTCTTTATTTCTAATTTTTCATGCTCTAACTTTTGCCTAGGTCGCCCTTTCGGGTTTTCATCCTAGCGAGCCTCTCAGGAATAGTATTTCTTCAACTTGTCCTTGTTGATCGGCTGTGAAAACTCCAGGCCATCTAAGTCCATGAGAATAATGGCTCCACCCGACCAGATAGCTTTGATGAATTGGGTCCGAACTTGCCCTAGGGTCATGGATGGGAGCTCGGTTGTGTTTCAACACCATGTCTCATTCTTTGAGATTTCGAGACTCAACTTTCTTGTTAAAAGCCCTGGCAATTCTGCGCTGGTAGCCCTAGACATGATACAATGCTTTCAGCCTTCTTTTATCAAATAACATCAACTCCTCAAATCTACATCGTTGCCAATCTACCTCCGCTATCTGACACACGGCCGTAACCCGTAGCGACGGCACTTCAATTTCAATTGGCAAAACAACCTTCATCCTATAAACAAGAGAATAAGGGGTTGCCCCGGTAGATGTTTGGATTGAGGTTCTGTAGCCCCAAAGCGCAAACAACAATTTATCTGGCTAGTCCTTGTAAGTCTCTACCATTTTCTGCAGAATTCTTTTGATATTTTTGTTTGCAGCCTCGACAGCTCCATTGGTTTGTGGCATGTAGGTTGATGACTTATGGAAACCCACATTGTATTTCTCAAGCAAATCTGTCACCTCTTTCTTGAAGTGCATCCCAGTATCAGAGATAATCTCATTGGGCAACCCATACCGACAGATGATGTTGTTCTTGATAAACTTAGCCACGTGCGACGCCTTCAGCATAGAGTAGGACTAGGCTTCTACCTATTTCGTGAAGTAGTTGATTGCTACCAGAATGAACTCATGCTCGTTTGACCCCTTTGGCGTAACTGCGCCGATAACATCTATTCTCCAAACAGAAAATGGCCATGGTGAAGTCATGTTGTAGAGTTTAGACGGTGGTATGTTCATGTGATTGGCATGAATCTGGAACTTGTGGCATTGCCACACAAAACCAATACAATCCCCTTCCATGGTTGACCAGTAGTAGCCTTGTCTAAGGATTTTTTGGGCGAGCATCACACCGTTCTTGTGGGTTCCGCACTCTCTTCCGTGGATGGCCTCCATAAGGCGCTTTGATTCCTCTTCCTCAACACATAGCTTGTGCATTCCCAGATGGACTCTTTGGTACAACTTGCCTCCGTAGATGATAAATTGAACGGCCAGGCACCATATTCCCTTTTTGTCCTTGGCAGTTGCTCTTGGTGGATACACCTCCTTTTCCAAGAAATTTTAGATATCATAGTACTAAAGGTTCTTGTCTGAAGCCTCATCTATCGCGGTAATGGTTTCGTAGGCCAGCGTGTACTTCTGTTCAATAATGATCGGATACATCCTGACTCCCAATGGAATGTCTACCATAGAAGATAGAGTTGCTAGTGCATCAGCGAATTGGTTGTTCTCTCATAGCAGATGGGTAAAGGTTAACTTCTCAATCCTCGGACTTAGCATATCCAAGGCCTGACGGTAAACCTTCATTTTCTCCTCTTTAACCCGCCAATCTCCATTATCTTAAGATACAACCAAGTTCGAATCTGCGATGACGTCCAACTTTTTTTGCCTCTAGTTCCAGGGCGATTTCTAAACCAGCAATACATACCACATATTCTTCTTCATTGTTGGATACTTTGAATCGGAGTTTGAAGGCTAAGGGTACATGGGAGTCATTGGATGCGATCAGCAACACACCGATCCCATAATCGTATTGATTGGCTGCTCTGTCAAAATAAATCATCCACTTTTTCTCCTCTATTTGCAGAATATCTTGATCTGGGAACAACTACTTCACAACTTCATCCCCCACTACTGGATGATCTGTTAGGAATTTCGCTAAAGCTCTCCCTTTAACTGACTTGCGTGTAACATATGTAAGATCAATTTGGAGAGAAGAAGCAACCAACGGGCTAGCTTACCTGTAAGCGCTGGTTTCTCAAAGAGATATTTCATGGGATCTAATCTCGAAACCAGGATTACAAAATGAGCTAACAGGTAGTGCCTCAACTTCCGGGTAGCCCATACCAAGGCTAGACAAGATTTCTCGAGGGGAATGTAATGGGTCTCGTAATCTAGCATTTTCTTGCTCAAGTAGTAAATGGCTTTCTCCACCATGGCCTCCGACTCTTGAGCTAACATCCACCCCATGGTTGAGTTTGTCATTGACAAGTACAAGATCAGCGGTTTTCCTAATTATGGCAGTGATAACACAAGCGGATTCTGCAAGTATTGCTTAACCTGTTCAAAAGCGAACTGAAAGTGATCGTCCCATTGGAACTTCTTTCCTTTCTTCAAGAGACCAAATAGTGGTTGACAAGTCAAAGTTAGTTTGGAAATAAACCATCTTATAAATTGCACTTTACCCAGAAAGCCGCACACCTCCTTTTCAGTCCTTGGTGGTGGCATTTCTAATATGGCCTTGATTTTGGAAGGATTTATCTCAATTCCTCTCTGTGTGATCAAGAATCCCAGCATTTTTCCTGTTGTTACACCGAAAGTGCATTTTTGCGGGTTCAACCTGAACCTATACTCCCTAATCCGCTGAAAGAATTTCTCCAAGACGATGTAGTGGCCTTCTCGTTCTTTGGACTTAACAATCATATCGTCCACATACACCTCAACCTCTGTATGGATCATGTCATGCAGAATGGTAGTTGCAGCCCTTTGATAAGTAGCTCTAGCACCCTTCAACCCAAATGGCATGACTTAGTAGCAATAGGTGCCCCACGAAGTAGTAAAAGCAATTTTCTCTCTATCCTCAGGTGCCATCAGAATCTGGTGATACCCGAAAAATCCATCCATGAACGAGAGCAATGCATGGCCCGCGGTGGAGTTGACCAACTCATCAATATGCGGTAGTGGAAAATCATCCTTCGGACTAGCCTTATTCAGATCCCTGAAGTTAACACAGACTCTGATTCTACCATCCTTCTTTGGGACTGGAATAATATTGGCCAACCACGTTGGATACTCAGATACCAGCAAGAACCCTGTCTCAATCTGTTTGGTAACTTCTTTCTTGATCTTCAAAGCCCAATATGGGCGTACTTTGCGCAACTTTTGCTTAACTGGCCGGGCCTCAGGGTCAAGAGGGATCCAGGACTGTACAATCTCAGGATTGATTCTAGGCATGTCTTCGTAGGACCACGCAAAAACATCTTTGAAATTTTTTAATAAAGCGATTAAACGCTCTTATTCCTCTGAAGACAACGTGGACTCAATTTGGACCAAGCGAGGATCTTCCTTAGTACCCACGTTAATTGATACGATTTCATCTGTACAGGGCGTAACGCGCCTCTCCTTCTCAAAATCAACCAAGTTTTTCAAAACCCGAGGAATTTCTTCCTCTTTGTTTATGTCAAAATCTTGAAAATTAAGATCAATACAATAAACCAAAGGCATAGATAAGTATGTGTGGACTCGCCTTTTTTGTGCCCCCTTTCGGAAGGTTTGAAATGAAAGGTCTCATAGTTCGGACTCCCGTGGTTCTGAATCTAATCTCACAAGTGCAATTTGAAATTGATAATCACCAAAGAGTCCAAATCCGGCAAATCTTTTGAAAAATTGGTTTTAGGATAAAAAATGCCAAAATTGGACTGCTTTGCTAGATACAGAGTTGCCACCTTAATATTTTATTTTGCGAAAATTTAGGAAACCCTGACTCGTGCCGAAGGCCACGTATCCGTCACCACTAAAGTTGCCTCGGCTCGGAAACTTAGGTACGAAGGGGAAAGGTCATGAATTGGGCACCCCCACTCGCCTGATCAAAGATCGGCCTCTACTAATCATGATATGATATTTTTTAAACATTATGCATTCTAATTCCAGTTATTAAACTAGCTTTACTATGTGATGCGCACAAGCAAGTATAGACTAGTTTGCTTAATTTGGAACAATTCAACTCATGTTTGTTTGCGAAAATGGTTTGAAGTTGCCACCTCAAGTGGGCTTAAAGATTGCGGATTTGCCACCAAACATAGTGGGCTTAAAACATGATTTGCCACTCAACAAAGTGGGCTTAAAACGTACATTTGTTGAATTGTTCCAATTCAAACAACAAGTCTTCATCCACATGCATTCATGCAGTTTAGCAAGTAAGCACATAGCCTCATGGCAAGCATGCTAATCATAGCAACATTCACACTTATGCAAGTATGCTAAAGCATAAAAAACTTACCTAGTACTCCAAGCCAAAATAGAAACTAATTAGAAAGATGCATGATCTTAACTATGTTAAGTATCTAATGCAACACATGCCATATGCAACTAATAGGCTCGGCTACTAATATGGCATATGAATCGATTTTGAACAACATGCGATTAAACATGTATCCAAATTAGTATTGAAACAACAATGCAGTTTGAATGATGCGCCGAGCCTCGGTGCATGCAAGACAAGATGAATGGATGCAAGCATGCGATATGCTAATTCAAATATGTCCCTAATCTAACCATCAAAAGCGATCAAATAAAAGGGAAAAAGACGTGGGGTTGGGAAACATACACACACGCACGCACACTTATTACAACATTATGCCCTCGCGAAGGAGGGTCCAAATAAATAAGCTAACCAACTAGCTATGCTAATTAAGCTAACTAATTATTACAAAACTTGAAACTAATTAACTATTCTAGTTAACTAATTATTACAAATCGATTTAATTAACTAGTTAAACTGACTAATTAGTTACAACACTTAATTAGCTCAAACTAATTAATTGCAACACGCATTTAATCTATTGCTAATTAAACTAATTAGCTAATCCCGAGAAGCGAGAGATGCATGCATGCTCGATTCTTGACCCGAAAAGCCACTGCCTTGCTGCTGAATGCCTCTGTTTGCACATATGAACACTGAAAATGCTGCCCACTTCCAGAACATCTCTACCCCACCTTGCCAACACACTGCTCAATTTTCATTAGTGGCCGATAGGGGCTAGTCGGCTACCATTGGTGGCCAGTCGGCCGCTGGTGATGGCTGTCGGCCACTGTTGGTTTGAACTTTCCTTACTGCAACATAGAGCAAAATAGAGAAAAACAGTGTATTTCTCAAGGGTTGTTTGCACACTTTGCCTCTCATTTTCATGGGGAAATTGAATGAGGGGCAAGCTTTGCTTCACAAACCATCAATCAAGCAAATTCATTGCATGATGGCTTGTGAAACCAATTTTACAAGTTTAATAAATGCACAATAAGACCAAAATGTCCATTACCCTATCATGCATGATCAAGGGCAATGGAGACCAAAGAAAGTGGCACATTTCATCACTTTTGAGTATGGAATGTTCGATTTTCCTTGTGTTCAAATTAACGTCCAATTTGAACACATGCAATGCAACACAAAGAATGCTTATCTTACCTCTTTTACTTGCCAATTTTGTTTACTCATTTTAATTACCAAGTCATCCTTTAATCAATTGAGTCCATTGGTGAGTGTCCTCTAATGGAAAGAGGGCTCAAACCACAAGTTACTTTGCGCATGAAAGAGGCATTACATTGTTGGTAATGAACCCCCTAAGGAATTAAACCATTAGGTGTAGCATCTCTATTTCACACTTTGGCAAGCAAGAGGTTTGAAACCACTTTCAATGCAAATCAAAAGTGAAGAATTGAGAGTGATTGCAGAGATTGATTAAGTGCTAGAAATGAATGATTAAAGAACTAAAACATGCAGCCAACTCAAACCAATGATAGTTAAAGCCTTAAAACACTAAGCTAGTGAAGGAATTAACACTACAACCATGCCATGCAAGGCTCAAATGAAACAAATAACCAAAAACAGAGGCAAGACAGCCCTAAATATGGTCTAAAACATGCTGGACTTAAGTCACGAAATGCCAAAACATTAAGCTAATGCATGGGGTTACACTACAACTATGCAAAACAAGACTCAAACAAACTAACTAACCCAAAACAGAGCTAAAACAGGTCATTTCAGAGGCTAAGAGATGCTGGACTTGGGCTAAGTCAAGCTAAAAAAATATGCTCACATGTGAAGCTAACTAGGCATGCAAGCAAGACATAAGGAGGGGAGGCTAACCCCTCCAATTTTGGACTTCAAAATAAGTTTTTTTCTACTGAAAAACCTTTGAAATTCAGTGGTTAAAAGGCCAGAAAAAGTTGATTTGAAAGGGATGAATAAAGGTACAAAAGCTTTACAAACTGATAAGCAAGAAGGGTGAACGACCCCCTAACTAAAAAGAGGCCCAAACCAGCACTTTTAGGCCAAAAAAATAGAGTTTTTTTTAGTTCATAACCAGCACCAAAACAGTAAGAAAAAATGGTAAAACAAGCTTGCAAAACAAAGTAAACAAGGTTGGTAAACTACCTCTTGAAGCAAAGGGCAATTCTAGGAACAAAACCAAGCTAAAACCACCTTCAAGATTTCCAAGAAGACCCTAAGTAACCTCAGCTCAATGGTAAGAGTACTTGATTTAGGATGTATATGCAAAAGTGTAGAGAAAACAAGCACGTAGGCACAAAATTGTAAGAGAGAGAGAGAGAGAGAGAGAGAGAGAGAGATTTTTGCTTTGAATTTTCTAACCCTCAAAAATGGGGGAGGAACCCCCCTATATATAGAAAAACATACCTTGAGCTTAGAAAGATCCTACCATACACGTGTAGGGAGATGCAGCTCAATGTGCTAACAGCTGGCACAACTGTCAACAAATATCAACAAATATCTAGAAAAAGAGACTGGTGGCCGACCTTCCACACTGGTGGCCATCAAGGACAAGCCGTGGCCGACAGCCTCTGGTGGTGGCCGACAGGTCACCATAAGGTTCCAGGCTCCAAGTTTTGATCCAAAACAAGGCATAGAATGGACAAGGTCTAAAGGCTCAAAGACAGGGTGTTCCGCTGAGGATTTCAGGCACTTAAAATGAACACAAACAAAGATAATCATCATATGCACAAGTGATAACATCGTAGTCTTGAGGAC
This sequence comes from Camellia japonica, assembly GCA_030407325.1. NCBI lineage: Eukaryota > Viridiplantae > Streptophyta > Magnoliopsida > Ericales > Theaceae > Camellia > Camellia japonica. The sequence goes on from JAPPVO010000014.1 coordinate 22,970,445, forward strand.
GGTCAAAAATGGACGTCTACAGTTGCCCCTCTTTGGCAGAACTTAGAAGTCATAGAATGACGGGAGTGAATGTCAAAGCCCAGAGACGGCCCATTTTTGACAAGGCCGAAGACTTGGACAAACAAACAAGCAAGACAAAAATGGTTGCGCCCTCAGGCTGCCTACGTATCCCTTCGCAAGGAATCAAACCAGTATAGTTCTAGGGCAAGATGGAAGTGATATGCATGATGTAGGAACATAACTTATGATCATGCAATGAGGTTGTAATGAAACATTTAAATGCAAACGCTATGCAAGAAAAATGCCACATTCAAACCGAAACAAGGTATATTATCCTCAAACACAAAAGTAAGTAAACACACCACACGTGGGAATTACAAACCAAACCACGTTTCATGCAGAAAGGATGTAAGAAAACTATGCAAGCTTAACTATGCAGTGCACAGGAAAGACAAAGAGCAACAAAATCATCAGGCATACCCCGAGATGTCAAACAAGATCCTAATGCGTTACATGCGGAAGAAAATGAGGATGGTGTGAACACCGGGACACACCCAAATGTTTTTAACTGAAATACAGTAACTGAAGGATGGTTTGAACATCAGGACGCACGCAAATGTTTTTAACCGAAGGGCGGTAACCGAAGGATGGTATGACCATCAGGACGCACACAAATGTTTTTAATCGAAGGAAGGTAACCGAAGGATGGTATGAACATCAGGACGCACACAAATGTTTTTAACCAAAGGACAGTAACCGAAGGATGGTAAGAACATCAGGACGCACACAAATGTTTTTAACCGAAGGATGTTAACCCAAGGATGGTATGAACATCAGGAGGCACACAAATGTTTTTAACCGAAGGACGGTAACCGAATGATGGTATGAACATCAGGATGCACACAAATGTTTTTAACCGAAGGACGGTAACCGAAGGATGGTATGAACATCAAGACGCACACAAATGTTTTTAACCAGAGGATGGTAACTGAATGATTTATCCTAACGCGTTGCACACAAGAGAAAGGAGAGTAAAAGGATATGATTCGAAAGGCCCGAATGATTTTACCTAAACTCCTCTGAATGGACTGTACATACAATATCGTTTTTCTATGCTGGCTCCGCTAAATGAACCGTACATATAATATTGTGCTTGTGTACAAAAGCGTGCTATGAAATGACAATGTATTTTCTATGCATGAAGTAAGAATGAAAGCATATTCTATGCAACAATAGAGAAGTGCATATTCTATGCAATAATGGAGGATCGCATATTCTATGCATGTGTAACGAATAGGAAATGCATATTCTATGCAAGATTGGTAACGAGAGCACATTATATGCATGGTTCAAAGGCAAATGTATATATTCCATGCATGATTCAAGAGTGAAAGCAATAAGCCTGTTCTATGCATAATGCAGGAGCGAAAGCACATTCTATGCAGCTAGAATAAAAGCATGTTCTACAGTACAAAATGCATGCTCCATGCGCGATCAACAACATGTTCCATGCCAACTAACAAAATGCATGTTCTATGCAAAATTGAAATACGTATTCTGTGCAATAGCATATGTAAAATGCATGTTCTACATATGTAGTGAGGGAATGCATATGTATTCTAACAAAACAAGTTCAATAGCAACTTTGCAATTCACCTCTCGGAAGAGTTGCAACATGCAAAAAGGATACACCTCGTTCAACAAGTGATGAACAACGATCACCAAAAACATAATTTCGAGCTTCTGCAGAGAGAATTTGAACTCACAGTGACCTTCCCTTGCACCTCTCAGGAAACAGGGACAACCACAACATCAAGACACAAAATAGGAGCACTGGGCCACTAGACGGCCACCAGGGAGAGATGTCGGCCACTTGTCGCCACCCCTAAGAACTGTCGGCCACCAGTGGTGGCCGACCGGCCACCGATGGCAAATTGGGCCATTTTGGTCTTCTCACCCATAGATCTTTAAGTACAGGTCATGGGGCCTCATTTTCACATACCTCCATGTTCGAAATTTCATCCTCTCTCTCTCTAGACCTTTCTTCTCTCTAAATCAGAGCTTTATACGTGTTTTCCAACGCCCCACACATATTTTCTTCGCTAAACCCTCTTAGTTTACTCCGTTTTGCACTGATTGAAATTCGATTTCAACACTTTTTCTTGGAGTTTCATCACTTGAGGCTTGTTCCTCTCAAGTTTCTCTCGAATTTGGTGCCTTAATCCGGGCTTTGACTTTTTCTTTCATTTTCTCTCTCCTAGGGTTTAACTTTTTCAAAGTGTATTTTCATCTACTCTTCACCCATATTCCAAATGGCAGATGACATACCACATCATGGAGCTCCTCGAGAGGTGGAGTTTGAGGTAGAGTTGTATTCTGAGGTGGAACCGGAGCCATTACTACTGGGAGTGAGACCTTTTGATCCGACGAGGTATTACCCTCGGATGCATATTCTGCCTGCTAGAGGCATTAGGCACTTCACTGATTTTGCTACTGACGCGCTAGAGAATCTTCTACTGAGGGAGCCATATTCCCATCTTTCAGTCGTTGTCGTTGAGGTACAAACTCTATTCACTTGCACATCAGATGTTCTTGACTTGCATTTTTTGTGCTGTCTCTCATCTAACTGTACTTTCATCACTGCCACAACATTTGGTCTGCACTTCCTTTTCATCTAACTGTATTTACACTGGTTCACCTATCCTTAGCACAGGGTGACTCTTACGCATATAGGGGCTATGGGGCCACGACGGCCAGAGATTGGTATGACGAGCTCCCCGCAGGATGTAGACACCCCATTTTTTGACTGTCTTTAAGAGTTGGACGCGACTGATGGTTTACACGGTGGAGAAAGGTGTGCAGGGGAAAGGTTCAGTTTCTTCGGCAAGGAGAGAGTCAAATCCCAACTTCATACCCCTGTTCTAGACCAAAACAATCTTGATCAAAAGATTTTAGTCTTAAAACCCTCTCTTTCAAAACGTTTTTGAAATAAAGTTTTTACGATGTTCCGAGGCTCACATTTTGTCAAACGTTGCGCTTTTCGGTAAACCGAGCGAGGACAAAGTGGAAATGAACGAAAGAGAGATGAAATCTTTGAAAAAAATCTTTCAAAACACCTTACTTAGGGGTTTGGAGTTGAAGAAAGGAGGAGAAGAGAGAAGAAAACTAGTTTGGGAGAAGTTCGGCATGAATCCGGGTAGGGCCAAAGCTGCGTGGCTTCACCGAAACGGGCATAACTTTTTGCATAGGAGGAATTTTGATGCGAGGTTGGCGCCATTGGAAAGCTAACTTCTGGGGCTTCAAAGTGGCCACATGGGAGGCCAGCAATTGTTCTGGCCGGCCACCTTTCCTTGGTCAAAAGTGATTCAGCATGAATCTGGGAAGGAGAGAAAACACTGCGTGGCTCCGCCGAAATGGGCATAACTTTTTGCACAAGAGGAATTTTAATGCAAGGTTTGTGGCATTGGAAAGATAACTTACGGGGCTTCATTTTGCACTCAAGAATCTCCTATGTACAAGTCCGGGTGGAGGAGATATGGTTGGTTGAAGTCCGGTTGGACCGAATCTGCGCGGCTTCACGGAAACTGGCATAACTTTTTCCACAGGAGGAATTTTAATGCAAGGTTTGCGGCATTGGAAAGTTAACTCCTGGGGATTCATCCAAGGGGGTGGCCGGCCACATTTGACCCTTTTGACCTGTCCCATCGGCCAGGTAAAGGCCGGCTGGCCACCTAAACCCTAAAAAACTGGCCGGCCATTTTGCCCCTGTGAGTACATTCCAGCTGTGTGTTTTGTTTTCCCCCAGATTTTGTATCCGGGGGTTTGGCCTTTTGGGGGGAAACTTGAATTGGTTTTCCCCCCCTTTTTCCCTTCTCTTCCTCTATAAAACCAGCAGCCCCAGCTGTGTTTAGAGGGTGAGAAAAATTGCTTTGAGCTTTGTATACACATCCCTCCCTCTCCCTCTCATCCAAGCCTAAAAATACCTTTGTTCTTGGACCTTTTCTACACCAACCCATAGCACCACTCCTCCTCACTCCATTCCAGCAGCTTCAAGGCCATTTCCAGAGCTTAGGAGCAACATTTCTTGGACCAAAAGTTGCTGAAGTTTGGTTCTTCAAGGATAAGTGTTCTTCTCCTCTTTTTGGCCCTATTTTTGCATACAATCTAAGCCATACTTGCTTGCATTTTTGGGCTCCGACCCAAACTGTAAATAGTCATTTTTTGAGGTCTTTTTCATGTTTGATTAAGGGTCTTTCCCTGTTTGAGGCTTCCTACTATCACTTCCCTCTTTAGCTCTCTTTTATGCCCTTTTTTTGCATAGTATTTTGGGCCTATTTTTGAGCTGTTTCAGACTTTTCTATAAACTGAAAAGAGGCTTTTTTTGAGCCCTTATTCAACATTGTTGAAGGGCTCTTCACTGTTTGAGGCTTCCATCTGTCACTTGCCTCTTTATCTCTCTTTTGGCCCTATTTTTGCATGTTTTGTTAGCTCCTTGTGCTTGTATTTTTGGGCTCTGGTCCGAACTGTAAATAGCCTTATTTTGACCCACTCTTCATGTTTGATCAAGGGTCTTTTGTTTTTTGAGGCTTCCTTATTGCTCTTTGTGTTAAAACTCTCTTTTATGCCCTATTTTGCATAGTATTTTAAGCTTGCTTGTGCACTGTTTTGGGCTTGGTCATAAACTGTAAAATATCATGTTTTGGATCCCTCTTCAACATTGTTGAAGGGCCCTCCTCTGTTTAAGGCCAGAAGCCATCACTTGCTTCTTTGTCCCTCTTTTGGCCTTTTTCTTGCATAGTGTCTTGGGCCTGCTTGTGTTTATTTTCATGGCTTGATGTAAACTGTAAAGTGCTTCATTTTGAGCCCCTCTTCAACTTTGTTGAAGGGCTCTTTTCCATTTAGGGCCAGCAGCTGTTACTTGCTTCTTTATCTTTCTTTCGAGGCCATTTTTGCATGTTAGCTTAGCCCTACTTGTGTTCACCTTTTGGCCTTGCTTAAAACTGGAAATATGCTTGTTTTGGGACTTCCTTGATTCTGTCTTCATACTTCATGTTCAAATAATGCATGCTTTGTATAGCTATAAGTCATTCCATGCGCCTAGTTTTGAGTTTCGAGTCTCATTTCATGCATCGGGTGCCATGTTTCCATGTTTCGGGGCTGTTTTGCATCATATTTTAGCACTGAAATTTGCATGCTAGTATGCCATATTCCATGCCTTGCCATGCTTTGTTAGAGTGGCATTTGGTGCCTTAGGGTCGGTCCTCGGTTTGCGTGCATGCGTGCACGCATTTTGAGTGTCTCATTTTCATCTAATGGCCTCCTATGTGAGTGTGGCCGAGGTCCACTTGTGTTGGTGTAAGCCCATTATGCATTGCGTATGCCATTTCATTTCATAGCATTGCGTATGCTAGGTTGTATGTTAGCGCATTGTGTATGCCATGTTACCTCGTGCATCGTGTATGCCATTTCATAGCATTGTGCATGTTAGGTTGTATCTTAGTTGCATTCATGCATGTCATGCATATTGCATTGTGTTTGGGATAGGAGTTAGCCCGAGCACGGGAAACGAGGTACGTTTCGTACTCCGAGTGACGGAACGTGTCTCGATTCCCCAGTCACCGACACTCCAGATTATCCATGATGGAGTTTTGGTCTTGTTGTGTTTATATGAGCATTCATTTCATATTGAGTTGTGCCATTCGACTCCTCGGCCATCATGCATCGAGATGCGTGATTGGTGGCACGAGGATCGAGGTATGCATACATATGTGAAAATACATTGCCATGCCCCTTTCCTGCTCTCTATTGCAGCAAATCAAGAATCAGCAGCCTTCCGGAGCTTGGCGCGCTTTCCAAGAAACAATTGCAAATAGAGGCTAATTGGGGCATCGCGGTGGATTTCCGCGCAAGGCAATCCGAGCATACATCAGTCATCATCCGGATCAGAGTCGAGGCAGTCCCTAGCTTGCATGCTAGTTTACCGCTTTCCTAGATTAATTTGTTAATTAATTAGGATTTTGTACATATTTGGACTGCATTATTTATTTGGGACTGTACTATTTATTCGGACCCTCTGTGCGAGGGCATAATTGTAATAAGTGTGCGTCAGTGTGATGTATGTCTTCCAACCCCACGTCTTTCTTCCCTTTTATTTACCAGCTTATGATGGTTAGATTAGGGCATGTTTCAATTAGCATACAGTATGATAGCATGTTTGCATTCATTCATCTGTTTTGCATGCACCGGGCTCGGCGCATCATACTAACTGCATTTGTATTTCAATTCCGAGTTGAATACATGTTAGCTGTTGCATCTCATATGCCATGTTTAGAATAGCCGAGCCTGCTATAGTTGCATTTTTGCATGTGTTGCATTAGGCATTTCTGTATAGTTAGGATCATGCATGGATTTCTAATTAGTTTCTGTTTTGGCTTGGAGTACTCGGTAAGTTTTTATGCTTTAGCATCCTTGCATGCGTGTGAGTGACTACCGTGATAGCATGCTTACCATGAGGCTATGTGCTTATGTGATATAACTGCCTGAATGCCTGTGGGTGAAGGTTGGGTTATTTGGATTGGAACAACGCATTGACTGTGAGTTTTAAGCCCACTAGATAATGGCAAAACCATCTTTTCTAAGCCCACCCGAGGGTGGCAAAATCTGCATTTTAAAGCCTACTTGCGAGTAGCAAACCATCTTTCAAAAAAACAAACATGAAATGTTTTGTTCCAATTCGGGCGACCCGGTCTATACTTGTATGCTGTGCGCATCACATAGTAAATCTAGGCTAATAACCGAAATAAGAACACATAATGTTTTCAAAACTTGATATCATGGTTAGTAGAGGCCGATCTTTGATCGGGCGAGCGGGGGTGCTCACGAAGTGACCTTCCCCAATCGTACCCAAGTTCCCGAGCCGAGGCAACTTTGGTGATGACGGACACGTGGCCTTAGGCAACGAGTCAGGGTTTCCTAAATTTCCCAAAAATAAAATATTTAGGTGGCGACTCTGTATCTGGCAAAGCAGTCCATGTTTGGCACTTCTTTCAAAAATCTGTTTTCTCAAAACGATTTGCCGGATTTGGACTCTTTGGTTCAGATTAAGAACCGTAACACAAATCGAGTCCGACCTGTAGCGAGGTCCCCCGCGGGCTTGTTACAGTTTCTGGCGACTCTGTTGGGGATTTAGAGAACTTGACTCGAACTCATGATATCTGGTTTTGGCTACACTTGTGTGTTTCTTTGCATTGCATTTGCATTGGTGCGCCTAGGACACCGTGTTTGCCATCTGCTATTCCTGAACGGTTTGCCGGAGGCTTGTCTTGTCAAGGCATGACCATAAGGCTGACCGGTTGTGGGCTCTGCCAGTATGGGAACACAAACCCCGGTTTTACCAGGGCACCCTTTTAACCATTCGACCTAGTGCATATCGAGATCCGTAGTGACCATTCCAAACTAGGACAGGTTGCTTACCCGATATAGGTTGTTTGAAACCACTGCGTGCGTAGTGAAACCCTAGCTCCTGACAAAATAGGACAGGGAAACCCTGCCCCAACATAGGGGTGTTTTGGCTCTCACTTGTCTGCTATGTGCTTTTAGAGTGCGTCTCTATAGGAATGCATGTATCAGTCTACAAGTTTGGGCATCAGGCCTGTGGGCACCAGTTCAGTAGTTTGGGCATCAGGCCTGCGGGCACCAGTTCAGTACTTTGGGAATCAATTTACCTGAGGGTATCAGTTTACGGGCAGAATTCTGTAGGGGCACAGTCATTCAGCTCGACTCATATGGGTTATCGTGAAATCAGGCTGAGATGCTGCATGTTTTCTCTTTTGCTAGGTAGTCCTGGAACTATAGCTTCAGAAGGCTTCGATATCCCCCGGGTACATTGGACTAGTACTGATAGACTTTGTTAGGTCATAAATTCGATTCAAGGGAAACCAGTGTTCTTTCGCTGAGGCAAGGCAAAGAAAGGCCAGTCAGGGCTCACCGGTTCATCTGATCCGTCAGTTGCCAGTCACATCACCTTTGTTCGAACTCAGCAGACCGTGATGGCACAGGGTTCAGAAGAATTTGTGGACGCGATAGCAGCACTAAATCAGGGAACTGCCATGCAGGCTGAGACCAGTATTGAAACACAGCGCCCATCTGGGGCATCTGCCTCACATCCAGCTTTGGGACCCCAGCCGAACTTTGACCCACTTCCGCCAACTGAAGATTTGCAGGGTCCAGATCCTCGAGAAGGGTTGGCTCAAGCCCGAGTTTTCAGACCCTTGGTGCAGCCTAATGAGAGGCTTTATCCCCTTGATGTTAATGAGCTCGATCTGACCGCAGTGAAAATTGCAAACCTTGAGAAGCAATTCAAAAAGGCACATGGCCTTAACTCCATTCCCGACATTGAGGATGGGTACACCGAGGCTGCCGTGCGGCTCCCAGACAGATTCAAAATGCCACATATTGACCGTTTCGACGGGTCTGGAGATCCTATGGTACATATCCGGCTTTTCTTGGATATCCTAAAGCCGATGGGTCTGACTAAGCCACAAAAACTCTCTCTGTATGGAAGAACCTTGTCGGGTGTAGCAGCCACTTGGTACGCTAAGTTGGAGAATACAGTGAAGCAAAACTGGGAAGAATTGGCTGAGGCCTTTGTTGATCAGTATTCTTACAATACCCAAGTTGAAATGACCATCCAAGAGCTTGAAGCAACCTGCTAGAACCCAACAGAGCCTTTTGTGGAATTTATTGCGAGATGGAGAGCAAAGGCAGCACAGATGATAGATCGTCGCCCTTCTGAGAGGGATCAAGTGCAGATGATGGTGCGAAACCTCGAGCATGATATGTTGCAAAAATTGATAGTCGCTCCACTATTCACTTTCAAAAGTTTGCATGAACTGGGGGTTCAGGTCGAGAATGCGTTCAACAGTGGGATCATTCCCAGAACAAGGGAACCGACAAGGAGGGTGATTTCAAGAAGTACCAATGCCGGAAGTAGGACTATTCCCGAACCCACTGAAATCAATACAGTCACCACAGCCAACCCTTTTGCCAAACCAAGCCTACAAACAACCAGCCCAGCCCGAGCTCAGGGCAGAACTTTCACCCCTCTCCATATGAGCCTGACTAGCGCACTAAAAGTCCTGATGGAAAGAGGGCATCTCAAACCCCTCGATCCTCAACCGCTGCCTGACCCACTCCCAGCTAGACATAACCCCTCCAAGTACTGTATGTACCATCAGTAGCGCGGTCATGGCACCGACCGTTGCTACCACCTTCGTCATAAGGTCCAAAATCTCATCGACAATCGGACGATAGCTCCACCTTCAGACCCCAATGACCAAACATCTCCTGCCTACCTCAACCTCATCCATACACTACCATCCACCTTCGACCCCAACATATACATCACCCCGGCCCATCTACCCAAGCCTGAGGTGTTTATCCCAGAAAGCATGGACTTATGTATGATGGATGCACCTAGACCCCAATCATCTCAAACCCGTGAGCCCACTACTTCTGAGCTAAAGAGAATGATCGAAGATCTTCAAAGAACTGTGACCGATCTGGCCTCCGGGACATTGGCTCCATCATCGACCACACCACATACTGGGAATTTCATGTCAAAAGGCGCCCCAGTCTTGGGACGGGCTGCATTTGAGGAAGGCCGATCCCTTGGCAAAGTGGAGGCGAGTGGAAAGAACAAGGTAGGGGCGGGCATGGATCTCCATGAACATCTTCTGTTGGCTGTTGAGGCTTTGAAAGCCGATGGACTGAACAAGTGCTCGTAGTTGTTGCAAAAACTGTGGACGACATTTTCGCCACTCAAGTTGGGGGCAGTTTGAATCAAGGGGCAAGCCGGGAGAAGGGTCGTTGTATTAGAAACGTTCCTTTCAGCTATAATCCTGCACTCGGAAGGAATCAACAAACCAGGCCAGCACCTGCCAATCCCTTCGCTGGTGCGCCCAGCAAAAATCCACAAACCTTGAAGTACCAACCCCGAGGTCGGAGGGTCTTCCATGCCCTCTATATGCCTTTGTCTCCAAATCCTTGTTGGACAAGGCCATCTCAAACCCCTTGAGCCTCGGCCTCTCCCGAACCCTCTTCCGGCTACACATGATGCTACCCAGTACTGCGCGTACCATCAGCAAACTGGCCATACTACCGACAACTGCTTCCGTCTTCGCCATGAAGTACAGGATCTATTTGACAACGGGGTCATCCTCCCGCCGAGCTTAGCAAAGTCTATCGGCACTGGATCGGTGAACTTGGGGGATAATGTGATGTGATCGGGGGATGAACCACCTGCGGGCAGCGCTCAGTTTACTCCAGACGTGGGAATGGCACGCACTGTTCTGAGCAATACGCAAACACCAGTTTTTGTGCTTTCTGACTTGGGTATTGAGTCAGTCTTGTTGTTTTGTACAAAGTTAGTCTTTTCTTACTAAGTCAGTAGGGTCTGCCTTGGTGTATCGAGTCAGTCCTGTTGTACAAAGGTCGGGTGATTCCGGGGGTGTCACCTCGGGCGTCACCATTTTGTTTCGCGTTTGTCTTTTCGTTTTGTTTTGAGTCTGTTCCTGGCAGGAAGCCAGTTATGCCAACAGATTTGAATAAACAGCAGTGATTTTCACGCTCTCGCGTTTGCTTCTGTCTTGTGCCAGTTATGCCGGAAGTTCTGAATGAGATGGCAGTATTTGACTAAGAATTCTATCTTTTTCTGTGCCTTAAAGTCATTGTAATGACCTGAGTTTTTCAAAACTTTTTGAACACTGCGGTGAAAACAAAGAGGGAGGAATTCCTTGGGATTTGCAAAACTTTGATCAAACTAAGAGAAAGAGAGGCGTGCTAAGCCCTTAATGAATGAAATCATGCTTGTTAGTGTGAGTACTGAGAAGGATCCTGGCTTGATCCAGATTGGTTCTACACTGTCTTCAGCGCGAGCGACTGGCCGCTTTCTTAAAAGATTTCAAAAAAATGTTTTGCGCGGTCCTGCGAAGACCTGTGTAGAATCGCTCTTGGGATTGTGCAGCTTAGGATCGCTCTCAACCTCGAGACTCGACCCCTCTGCTTTCAAAGCCTTGAACTTGGATTCAGAGTGTTCAACGGTCAACTACAATGTGAGGCCTGTGTGGCCAGATTCAAAGCAGCCCTCGAACAAGAGGCAAGAAAGTCAGATCAAGAAGACCAGATGTCATCAAAAGAAGCTTGCAAAGCTAGATCAGAAGCACCCTTGGAACTAGGGGCAAAGAATTTCAAATGTGCTCGAAGAGCCGAAGATGGATCATTCCACAAATCAAAGAAGGTCAGCAAGAATGCCAAATCCCAGAGGGAGGAAGAAGAAAGCATTGCTGAGGGATAACGAGTTCCTATCCACAACACTAGAGGCAAATTCAGCCCCCGTTGGATGGACTCCTACACGTCAGCGAACAGCAGCCACTCTCTTGGATTCAGACGGATTCGAGATCTCAGAACCATTTGACATGGACAAAGCTACACTTTTACCCTTGAGAGGCTCGCTGGGCCGAAAACCCGGAAGGGCGACCCAGGCAAAAGTTAGAGCAAGAAAAGAAAAAAAAAGAACAAAAAAAAAAGAGAGAAAAGAACAAAAGAACAAAAAAAAGAAAAGAAAAATACAAAGAAAAGATGAAAAAAGAAATGAAAAGAATTGAAAGAAGAAAAACAAAGCTCGCAAGGTTGAAAACCCGCAACAGGCGCCTTGGCAAAAGTTAGAGCATAAAAAGGAGAGGTTAAATACCCGAGTGTACCTTAACCCCGAACTACGTAAGGCTTGATTCCCATCTTTGGGATACGTAGGCAACTTCATTCTGAAGTCCAGCCGTAAAACACTTCAAATTGATTGTGTCCATGTAATGGTTTTGATCATCTTTGCTTTCTCTGAATCCAAGAACTTGGTTATGTTCGTTACTCTGAGGACTGACTACAATGCGCCGCGGTGCTATCCAAACAAGGGGCAACTTTCCGTTCGCCATTCAATACGCTGCGGTGCCATTCAAACAAGGGGCAACTTTCCGTTGCCATGCAGCTCTCTTCAAGCACGGGGCAAGTTTTCCTTTGGATCCGAGGTTGTGCATCTCAGGAGTAGGTTTCATGCTCGTTGAGTAAGTGGCCGTTTGCAAAAATAGTTTTTGAAATTTTTTTACGAGGTTGACTAATTTTCTCGAAAATTGTTCCATCTTTTCCAAAACTGGACCGTTTCTTGGACCCAAAAAAGGAAAATTTTCAGTGCTCATAGCCTGACTTGCATGATTTCAAATCAAAAATTGAACAAGCATGTTAATCAAACTCTTATGCTGATCAAAATTGTTTTAGTAGAAAATCAAAACAAAAAAATGGTCAAAATGATGAGCTAGGGGCACAGTTGAGTCAGGCTTCCTGTCTTTTCCCTGTTGTCAATGCATTTGCCAAGAAGGGCACTCTACCTGCCAGAAAAGGGCACAACTGAAGTTAACAGCAAAAGGGCTGAAAGCTCTCTCACCCTCCGAGCAACGAGGTGTCGAGCCAAGTGCGAAGCACGAACTGGAATGGATCAAGATATTCCACACCCTCATCTGGACAGATCTGATCACGTCCAAACTCCCCAGCAGAGCATCGTCAACCGATGTCAGCTGCAGATTTGCTACACACCCAGTTGTAGCACAGCCCCTCTGTGGGAGAAACTCACTAGCTGCGTGCAGAAGAAGAAGAATCTAGCGGAATGCTAGGGGCAAGAGCCCACAACTTTATGTTTATCCATCAACCACCCAGGGGAGGGATTTAAAATGAGAGATTGAAGAATAGAGAGGTGTGCGCTGAGAGAAAAAGTGAGAAAAGGGCTTTTTCGGAAAACAGAGCTTGAGGGCCGAGTGATGTGAGAATCACAAATGAGAAAGGATGGGAAACAATACCCGGAGAAACTGGCTCCTCGTGCACCGAGAGGTCTCTCGCCTTTGTAACACAGCTGAGTGTTGTGTTTGTGCGTTTTGTTTGTCTCGAGTTTCTTGTTTTGAGTCGTTTGAGTGTCAACAGATGTGTTTAGGTCATTCTACCTTGTTTTTCCTTTGTTGAGTTGTGTTTAGGTCGTTCTACCTTTGTTTTCCATTGTTGAGTCGTTTTGGCTGTGGTCAGTTGTAGGCTCAATACTCGGTTGAGAACCCTTTTCTCATTTCAATTTCAAAAATCGTTTTGTGCTCAGAGTGCCGTGTCATTCTCCACATTTGTGCAAAAAAAGGATCAGTTCTTTCATAAAGCCGCAGGGTTCAACCCAGGTCATGTCAGAATAGTAAAACAAGGACCTATCTGAAGCTATTTAGGTTCCAGACTGCAAAGCAAAAGAAAAGAGGGAAAATTTGGAGCATCTTAGCATGTTTCAACTTTAGCAAAATCCGAGACTGCATTCCAGGTGCACCTTCTCAGGCCTCGCTGTTTCTCTGGAGTATGAGTGTATCTCGACCCCAAGTGTAAGCCTGCTTCAAGTCAGAATGGCAGTCCAAGCAGCACCCGAGGGTTTCACATGCAGATGTCATCTCTCGCCAATATGAACAAGGTGTGCCCTTTTTGAGCTGAGTGTTTGCAAAGCCCCCTAAGAGGTAAATCAGAGGCACCAGAGTACATATTTGATGCTCCTCCATTGCATAGAATGTGAACTTTCATATACACTGTTGTTGCATGCGTGCCGCGCATCGTTATGATTCATGCATAGAATATGCTTGCTTTCGATTCCGCATAGAATATACTTTGCTTGTTTCATGCATAGAATATGCTTGCTTTCAATATTGCATAGAATGTGCTTCCATACTTGCATAGAAAATGCTCGTGTCTTTTGCATGGAAAATGCCCCATACTTGCATAGAAGATGCATTTTATCGCACTTTCTTGTGCATTTTATTTCGCTCGCACTGTCCTGTGCACTTGCATTTTATCTCACTCGCACTATCTTGTGCATTTCAAATCAATCGCACTGTTTAGCGTATCGCACTGTCTTGTGCATTTCAAATCAATCGCGCTGTTCAGCGTATTGCACTGTTTAGTGCATTTCAAATCAATCGCCCTGTTTAGCGTATCGCACTGTTTTGTGCAGTTTATCATTCGCGCTATTTTGCGCATCGCACTGTTTTGTGCAGTTTATCATTCGCGCTATTTTGCGCACCACAATCGCACTGTTCTGTGCAGTTTATCACTCGCGCTATTTTGCGCACCACAATCGCACTGTTTTGTGCAGTTTACATTCACGCTATTTTGCGCATCGCACTGTTTTGTGCAGTTTATCATTCGCGCTATTTTGCGTACCACAATTGCACTGTTCTGTGCAGTTTATCACTCGCGCTATTTTGCGCACCACAATCGCACTGTTTCGTGCAGTTTACATTCGCGCTATTTTGCGCACCTCCATCGCACTATCTTGTGCATTGCATTCATCGCACTATCTTATGCATTTCAAATCAATCGCGCTGTCTGGCGTATCGCACTATCTTGTGCATTGTATCATTCGCGCTATCTTGCGCACCTCACCTGCACTTGTTAGTGTATTGCATCGCGCTATCTTGCGCCATGACCATTACTTGCATTGTGCATGCATTTTATCGCGCTATCTTGCGCACCTCACCTTTAGCTCGCACTGTCTTGTGCACTCACCTGGTCCAGGAGACCTTAAATCCTTCGGTCTAAGGAGACCTTAAATCCTGCATCGTCATTCGTGCTTATTCACACCGTCTTGTGCACTTTCCGGTCTAGGAGACCTTAAATCCTCTAAAGGTGCAATTCCTTTGGTGTTTGTCGTGCCCGAACGACTTTCGATGGTCTGGTATAGCCACCTGCCTGTGTTAGTAGTGAGTTCCTAGGAGACCAACTGAGACGGTGGAAACTAGAGTTCGAATGGCTTATGCCTAGAACGCAAAGGTTCGGGATTTCCGAGACTAAAGTCTGGTTTAAATACCCAGGGGTATATCCTCGGCTTGAAATCTGTATGGCAGCCCCATAGATTGAGATAGCATATGTATGCGCCTCAATTCTGGATACCGAATCAACCTAGTCTGTCACCCTGTTGGAGAATAGGGAAAGCTGCGACCATAGTCAGGGAGAAAAGTAGTACCTGTGGTTCAACTGAGAAGAAGAGGAAGATTCCCACATCAGCATGAGGTAGGACATTGCCGAGGTAAGTCATTGCCAATTGCCCCTGTAAGGTACCTTTACCTCTTAGCTATTACATTGCATCTTAGCCACTACATTGCAGTGCATTGCATGAGTCCTCAATTTTCAAACCGGCTTCACGTAGCGTATAAGTCCAATTTTCATACCGGCTTATAAGTCCAATTTTCAAACCGGCTTCGCGTAGCGTATAAGTCCAATTATCAAAATCTTCCTGCATATCATTTTACATCCTGCCCCTGAACTACGCTGGTTTGATTCCTTGCAAAAGGATACGTAGGCAGCCTACGGACACAACTATTTATTTATCTATATTTTGTTTGTTTATCCAAGTCTTCGGCCTCGTCAAAAATGGGTCGTCTCTGGGATTTGACATTCACTCCTGTCACTTCTTGACTTCTGAGTTCTGTCAAAGAGGGGCAACTCTAGACACCCCATTTTTTACTGTCTTTAAGACTTGGACGCGACTGATGGTTTACACGATGGAGAAAGGTGTGCAGGGGAAAGGTTCAGTTTCTTCGGCAAGGAGAGAGTCAAATCCAACTTCATACCCCTGTTCTAGACCAAAACAATCTTGATCAAAAGATTTTAGTCTTAAAACCCTCTCTTTCAAAACGTTTTGAAATAAAGTTTTTACGATGTTCCGAGGCTCACATTTGTCAAACGTTGCGCTTTTCGGTAAACCGAGCGAGGACAAAGTGGAAATGAACGAAAGAGAGATGAAATCTTTGAAAAAAATCTTTCAAAACACCTTACTTAGGGGTTGGAGTTGAAGAAAGGAGGAGAAGAGAGAAGAAAACTAGTTGGGAGAAGTTCGGCATGAATCCGGGTAGGGCCAAAGCTGCGCGGCTTCACCGAAACGGGCATAACTTTTTGCATAGGAGGAATTTTGATGCGAGGTTGGCGCCATTGGAAAGATAACTTCTGGGGCTTCAAGTAGCCACATGGGGAGGCCAGCAATTTTCTGGCGGCCACCTTTCTTTGGTCAAAAGGGATTCAGCATGAATCTGGGAAGGAGAGAAAACACTGCGTGCTCCACCGAAATGGGCATAACTTTTTGTACAAGAGAAATGTTAATGCAAGGTTTGTGGCATTGGAAAGCTAACTTCCGGGGCTTCATTTTGCACTCAAGAATCTCCTATGTCCAAGTCCGGGTGGAGGAGATATGGTTGGTTGAAGTCCGGTTGGACCAAATCTGCGCGGCTTCACGGAAACTAGCATAACTTTTTCCACAGGAGGAATTTTAATGCAAGGTTTGCGGCATTGGAAAGCTAACTTCTGGGGCTTCATCTTAGTGGGTGGCCGGCCACATTTGACCCTTTTGACCTGGCCGGCCAGGTAAAGGCCGGCCGGCCACCTAAACCCTAAAAAACTAGTCGGCCATTTTTGTCCCTGTGAGTACATTCCAGCTGTGTATTTTGTTTTCCCCCAGATTTTGTATCCGGGGGTTTGGCCTTTGGGGGGAAACTTGAATTGGTTTCCCCCCCTTTTTCCCTTCCCTTCCTCTATAAAACCAGCAGCCCCAGCTGTGTTTAGAGGGTGAGAAAATTGCTTTGAGCTTTGTATACACATCCCTCCTCTCCCTCTCATCCAAGCCTAAAAATACCTTTGTTCTTGGACCTTTTCTACACCAACCCATAGCACCACTCCTCCTCACTCCATTCTAGCAGCTTCAAGGCCATTTCCAGAGCTTAGGAGCAACATTTCTTGGACCAAAAGTTGCTGAAGTTTGGTTCTTCAAGGGTAAGTGTTCTTCTCCTCTTTTTGGCCCTATTTTTGCATACAATCTAAGCCATACTTTCTTGCATTTTTGGGCTCCGAACCAAACTGTAAATAGTCATGTTTTGAGGTCTTTTTCATGTTTGATTAAGGGTCTTTCCCTGTTTGAGGCTTCCTACTATCACTTGCCTCTTTAGCTCTCTTTTATGCCCTTTTTTTGCATAGTATTTTGGGCTTATTTTTGAGCTGTTTAAGACTTTTCTATAAACTGAAAAGAGGATTTTTTTGAGCCATTCTTCAATATTGTTGAAGGGCTCTTCATTGTTTGAGGCTTCCATCTGTCACTTGCCTCTTTATCTCTCTTTTGGCCCTATTTTTGCATGTTTTGTTAGCTCCTTGTGCTTGTATTTTTGGGCTCTGGTCCGAACTGTAAATAGCCTTATTTTGACCCACTCTTCATGTTTGATCAAGGGTCTTTTGTTGTTTGAGGCTTCCTTGTTGCTCTTTGTGTTAAAACTCTCTTTTATGCCTTATTTTGCATAGTATTTTAAGCTTGCTTGTGCACTGTTTTGGGCTTGGTCATAAACTGTAAAATATCATTTTTTGGGACCCTCTTCAACATTGTTGAAGGGCCCTCCTCTGTTTGAGGCCAGAAGCCATCACTTGCTTCTTTGTCCCTCTTTTGGCCTTTTTCTTGCATAGTGTCTTAGGCCTGCTTGTGTTTATTTTCGTGGCTTGATGTAAACTGTAAAGTGCTTCATTTTGAGCCCCTCTTCAACTTTGTTGAAGGGCTCTTTCCATTTAGGGCCCAGAAGCTGTACTTGCTTCTTTATCTCTCTTTCGAGGCCATTTTTGCATGTTAGCTTAGCCCTACTTGTGTTCACCTTTTGGCCTTGCTTAAAACTGGAAATATGCTTGTTTTGGGACTTTGTTGATTCTGTCTTCATACTTCATGTTCAAAGAATGCATGCTTTGTATAGCTATAAGTCATTCCATGCGCCTAGTTTCGAGTTTTGAGTCTCATTTCATGCATCGGGTGCCATGTTTCCATGTTTCGGGGCTGTTTTGCATCATATTTTAGCGCTGAAATTTTCATGCTAGTGTGCCATATTCCATGCCTTGCCATGCTTTGTTAGAGTGGCATTTGGTGCCTTAGGGTCGGTCCTCGGTTTGCGTGCATGCGTGCATGCATTTCGAGTGTCTCATTTTCATCTAATGGCCTCCTATGTGAGTGTGGCTGAGGTCCACTTGTGTTGGTGTAAGCCCATTATGCATTGCGTATGCCATTTCATTTCATAGCATTGCGTATGCTAGGTTGTATGTTAGCGCATTGTGTATGCCATGTTACCTCGTGCATCGTGTATGCCATTTCATAGCATTGTGCATGTTAGGTTGTATCTTAGTTGCATTCATGCATGTCATACATATTGCATTGTGTTTGGGATAGGAGTTAGCCCGAGCACGGGAAACGAGGTACGTTTTGTACTCCGAGTGACGGAACGTGTCTCGATTCCCCAGTCACCGACACTCCGGATTATCCATGATGGAGTTTTGGTCTTGTTGTGTTTATATGAGCATTCATTTCATATTGAGTTGTGCCATTCGACTCCTCGGCCATCATGCATCGAGATGCGTGATTGGTGGCACGAGGATCGAGGTATGCATACATATGTGAAAATACATTGCCATGCCCCTTTCCTGCTCTCTATTGCAGCAAATCAAGAATCAGCAGCCTTTCGGAGCTTGGCGCGCTTTCCAAGAAACAATTGCAAATAGAGGCTAATTGGGGCATCGCAGTGGATTTCCGCGCAAGGCAATCCGAGCATACATCAGTCATCATCCGGATCAGAGTCGAGGCAGTCCCTAGCTTGCATGCTAGTTTTACCGCTTTCCTAGATTAATTTGTTAATTAATTAGGATTTTGTACATATTTGGACTGCATTATTTATTTGGGACTGTACTATTTATTCGGACCCTCTGTGCGAGGGCATATTTGTAATAAGTGTGCGTGAGTGTGGTGTATGTCTTCCAACCCCACGTCTTTCTTCCCTTTTATTTACCAGCTTATGATGGTTAGATTAGGGCATGTTTCAATTAGCATACAGTATGATATCATGTTTGCATTCATTCATCTGTTTTGCATGCACCGGGCTCGGCGCATCATACTAACTGCATTTGTATTTCAATTCCGAGTTGAATACACGTTAGCTGTTGCATCTCATATGCCATGTTTAGAATAGCCGAGCCTGCTATAGTTGCATTTTTGCATGTGTTGCATTAGGCATTTCTGTATAGTTAGGATCATGCATGGATTTCTAATTAGTTTCTGTTTTGGCTTGGAGTACTCGGTAAGTTTTTATGCTTTAGCATCCTTGCATGCGTGTGAGTGACTACCATGATAGCATGCTTACCATGAGACTATGTGCTTATGTGATATAACTACCTGAATGCCTGTGGGTGAAGGTTGGGTTATTTGGATTGGAACAACGCATTGACTGTGAGTTTTAAGCCCACTAGATAGTGGCAAAACCATCTTTTCTAAGCCCACCCGAGGGTGGCAAAATCTGCATTTTAAAGCCTACTTGCGAGTAGTAAACCATCTTTCAAAAAAACAAACATGAAATGTTTTGTTCCAATTCGGGCGACCCGGTCTATACTTGTTTGCTGTGCGCATCACATAGTAAATCTAGGCTAATAACCGGAATAAGAATGCATAATGTTTTCAAAACTTGATATCATGGTTAGTAGAGGCCGATCTTTGATCGGGCGAGCGGGGGTACTCACGAAGTGACCTTCCCCAATCGTACCCAAGTTCCCGAGCCGAGGCAACTTTGGTGATGACGGACACGTGGCCTTAGGCAACGAGTCAGGGTTTCCTAAATTTCCCAAAAATAAAATATTTAGGTGGCGTCTCTATATCTGGCAAAGCAGTCCATGTTTGGCACTTCTTTCAAAAATCTGTTTTCTCAAAACGATTTGCCGAATTTGGACTCTTTGGTTCAGATTAAGAACCGTAACACAAATCGAGTCCGAACTGTAGCGAGGTCCCCCGCGGGCTTGTTACACAAGACTGCGCGACATTGTCGACGAGGTCGGCTTCGGCCTATTCTGCTTTGGATTGATACGAGTTATAGCAAGCCGTCCACTTCTTGGAGCACTAGTGGAGAGATGATGGGACATCACCAACTCTCTCCACCTTTCCACTGCCGGAGAGATGACGATGACTCCTTACGACTTCGCCATGATCACAGGCCTAGGCGTAGAGGGCGATCCGATTCCTCAATCCTGACATGGGGGAGTGGGAGGCTGCCTAGATTAAGCTACTGGGGGTGCGCCCACCTTTGTTCCGGACAGCTATGGTCAGATACAGTTGGTTCGAGGAGCAGTTTCGGGGGACTGAGCCAGACACAATAGAGGAGATAGAGCAGTACGCTTGGGGTTTTCTGATGTTCCTTCACGGTACTACCCTATTTTCGAACAGGGTGAACATTGTAGGGTTGTACTTGCTGAGCGCACTGGTTGTCCTTCCCCAAGTGGGTTTCTATGATTGGGGCGGGGCCGACCTTGCCACTCTATACGACTATATGAGCTTGAGCTTCCGCGGGAGTGGATGCTTGATCGGAGGCTACTACCGAGCCTAGGAGGTACACATCTTAGTTCTCTCTTTACACTTTGCATTTTCTGTTCAACATTTCTTGCTTTACATCTGTTCAACACATATGCTTTCTGCTTTGCATTTTCTATATCTGTTCAAACACTATATGCTTTATGCTTTGCATTTTCTATATCTGTTCAAACACTGTATACTGATCACATATCACTGCACTTTCTCCATAGCTATGGGTGTATGCATTATTCCTGACTCTTGCGCCAGAGCCTCCAGTAGAGGTTCCGTTGACGGTCCCATACTCACGGGTGTACGATGGTTAGGTTCGCCGCAGGACTCGCGAGCCCTTCACTTTCTTCAGACATTACTTTGACACCGTAGCTGCCCATGAGGTAACCTAAAACACGGTCATCATTTTTTGCTCCACATCTGTTCTGATTCACATATTAGCATCTAACAACGGCTAATGATCTATTCATCTTCTATTTGTAGATCACGTGGCAGCCATAGGCTATGATACTGACGGGGGTTCGAGGCCGATACATTGTGGCCTTGGGCATTTCGCGTTACCATATTCTACTTGAGGGTCTGGTTTGCCAAGCCTGGTACTTGGGCGAGACAGCCGTGCGTAAGTTTTTGGGTCTGCCTGCTCCGTTCATAACAATGACACCGTCGGAGTCCATGAGGTCAGCAGACAGCCTATCTGTTGACGGGGTTATCCAGTTCATGGTGGGCTTGGAGAGAGAGTTCTTCTGAGTCAAAGGCGATTATACGGTCTTTATTCAGATGCACCTTATGCCACCTCTAATTAGTGTTCGTGGAGGTGAGGGGGTGAGAGCCCCTGCTGCGAGGGTGGGGCCTAAAGTGACCAAGGCAGCCAAGGCCCATAGGAGAAGAGCTTCTCTGGTAAGGCAGAGGACCGGCTGACTGGAGCTGCCTACTGCTCTCACCTGTTGGCGGTATACTGGGAAGGCATATCAAATTCGATTGAACCTGCCACAGCGGAGCATAGATATGTCAGAGCTCCTGACGCATCCCCGGTATGTACCACATTTTTAGTTTTCTCATCTCTTTCTGATATTTGTTCATTATGGACATTGATCATTCCCAATGCATTTGCAGGCACCCTCAGGATACACCGAGGATCTACTGGAGCTATTAGCCTCATTCGAGGGCATGATATTGAGGAGGGAGGCACTGCTCGGCTTCCATAGCATTCATGTAATTTCTTTAGTTTTCTTACATTCCAGTCATCAAATTTCCACTAACATACTGAAATTGACATGAGAACTTCCCCACACTACACTTATACACTGCATTTGAAATACTTCCCTTCCATACTGTATTCATACACTGTGCTTGACTTCAGCATATACTCATTCTACCCCATACTTGCATCTAATGCGCATACTGTGGCTGACATATGACACCTGTCTTTTCAGGTCCCACCCATACCAGGTGCGCTAGCAGGAGCAGCAACAGGACTAGCAGTGCCCCCTCTGGCAGCAAGGAGAGAAAGATAGGCTCCAGCACGCAGTCGAGGCCGAGCTAGGGGCACTCGAGCTGAGAGTGGCCCTTCAGAGCCTATTTTGAGCGATGATGACGCTGAGACTAACGAGGCCAAGGAGACAGCGAGTCAGCATGCTGAGTCATCTAAGAGTGGAGACGATGACGCTAGCTCAGGTTCTGAGAGTAGGAGTACTGATGCTGAGGAGGGCTCTGAGGCGGAGAGCTGAGATGGCTCCATTTCAAACTCTGATTTTGCTTTAGACAGTGGTGCCGATGGAGACAGTACCACAGAGTCCTCTCCTCCGAAGAAGAGGACGAAGAGGGCTTCTCGAGCCTAAGGCGATCAGAGCTGATTTTCTGTAGTTTTTGCTTAGCTTCTTTTTGTTAGTAGTGTTTAGCACATTGTACAGCTTCAGAAGAGTTTTATTTTCTTTAAAAACTTGTGCTACACCTTTTGTAAAAACAACTATGATCAGAATGAAAACCAGTTTTTCATTTGAAAAAGTATTGTATTTTGCATCATGAGCACCGCATCGCATGGAAATGAGATTGAATTTGATAATGAAATGTGAACACTTGCATTGCCACAACAGTCTGAATTAGGTAACGAACCGACCAACAACTGAAATTCTAAACACAACATACAACTCGATAAATATTAAAACAACTTGAATATAACTTGATGAGCAAAACAAGATAAATACAACTCAATAAAGAAAACAAAACATACAGACCTCAACAAGCATGCTAAGGCCTGAAAAGACTCAAAGCAAGACTTCAAAACACAGAAAGAACAGAACAAGGCTTATGCTACCTGCACTTTACAGCACAAGAAGCACAGCAGGCTAGAGTGGGAGGATGTTGGCCATGAATAAAGGCTGTCGGCCATCAGTGGTGGCCGGTCGGCCACCAAAGTGGCCGATCAGCCATCAATGCGAGGAACCGCCAGAATGTTGACACCTGGCTTCCACTCACTGCCTTATCTTCTACAAAAGGTTTGGACCTTATAGTTTCTTCATTTCAGCTGCAAATTCTTCACAAATGGAGCCATTCTTTGCCCAAAAACTCTCGAATTGGATTGCAACTTTAGATGGCTCAGAAAAGCTAAATTTCCGGGGTTTCGGCATAAATGCACTATTCCTGCTGAGTTGTTCTCTGCTTTGTTTTCTGTTTCTTCACACCACGGCTAGATGTTGGAACCTGATTACGACGTCTTTAGCTTCGGGGGACAAGAGATATGCCTGACAATCGAAGAATTTCAAGTGCTAATAGAGTCTCGGCGCGATGAGGAAATCTTGCCTCAGCCCCGTTTTAGTCATATCCAAGCTTTGGGAAGGATGTGTGGGCTCACTTTGCATAAGGCTCATTCCTTGGCTCACAATGGAGAACTGGACATTCCCAGTTTGATCTATCGATTTTCTGACGCCGGTGACCGAGGCGACCTTCTTTGGCGGGGTTTTCGGCAATAAGCCCATTATTTGTGTATGTTAGCACACTTTCTTCTTGCCCCTAGTTTCGGCGAGTCTAGCATCCGGCTTATCGAAGTGGCCCAAGGTTTGAAAGAGGGCAAGAGCTACATGGGCTTGGTACTAGCCGAGAGTTTGATGGGCTTAGACGCCTTTCATCGGCGAGAGACACCCAAATTTGCGGGAAGTCCACTACTTCTTCAGGTAATGTTTCCAACCCTTTCTAATATGTGTTTCTTATATCACTCGGCACTCATGCTCTGTTTTTTTTCTCTCAAAGCCCTTTTCTCACTCTTTTGTCAACACACACCTCTCTATTCTTTAATCTCTCTTTTTTTTCATCCCTCCCCAGATACGGCTCATAGATAAGCGGAAGGTAGTGGATTCTTTCCCTACATATTCAGCATAGGGCTATTTCTTTCGTCAACAACTAGTGGATTTCCTGAACGAGGGGTGGTGGTGCCATTAGATGTGTAACAGGTTTGCTGTTGACATTGCATAGCGTTGTGTAGACACCCCATTTTTTACGTCCTCGAGACTTGGACGTCACCGTTTGAACACTCAGTGATTGTCCATGTTTGTGTTCGTCTTGAGTTCCCGGAGGTCTCGATCACACGCCTTGTCTCAGGATCTCTCGACTCAACTGTTTTGTGTTTGGTTTTGCACCAAACACTTGTGTTTTGCTTTTGAGGGGCAGGGAATGGCTTGTTGGCCATCCCCACACATCACCGGCCATGGCTTGAGGCCACTGGCCATTGTTTTGTTGCCATCGGCCAAATGTTTGGCCGGCTGGCAATCTTGATGGTCGGCCGACCATTTTTTTTGGCCAATTTGGCATCTTTGGCTGGCCGACCACTGTGCATCTGCTTTTGCAGATCTTTTTATGCTAGCTGTGCTAGTTGGCATACACTTTGCACCCCCTCCATACACGTGTATGGAGGGATTTCACTCTTGCTTAGCTTGTTTGGTAAGCTTTGCAAGAGTGATCCTCTATAAAGGGAGGGCCTCTCCTCCCTCCTCCAAGGTTCCAGAAGTTCAAGAGAGAAGTCTGAGATTAGGGTTTGAGTCTTGTGTCTATTCTATCTCTATATCTCCTTCTCTTTAGTGTTTAAGGTGTTTTGTTCATAGTTTTACACACAAACACCTAGTGTTACACTTTCCTTTAGCTACTGAGGTACTAAGGAGTGATTTTCAGAGTTTTGAGCTGGTTTTGAGCTAAGGAAAGCAGCTGGAGTGCTGTTCTTGAAGGGGTTTACAAGGGTAAGAACTTTACCTTTAAATACCCCATTTTTGCATAGCCCTTTTGCCTACCTTGCATCTGTTTTTGAGCTTAGTGTATAACATATAAAAGTCTTGTTTTTACTTGTTTAAAATAGTTGTTTAAGGTTGTTTTGGTTTTTGGGGTTGTTTGACCCCACTTAGGTATTGTTTGGCCCCATTTTTGTGCCATTTTGGTGAGCTCCGGGACCACCTTGTTTGGGCCTCCTCACCACTGAAATCTTGAGGGATTTCAGTGGTGAGGATGGTGGTTTGAGGTCCTAAGAAGGAGAGGGCCATCCCCTCTCCTTGTTGTCTTCAAAATGTGTCATTTTTGCCTCATGTGTGAGCACCATTCTTGAGTTCATGTTGGCCATGTCTTAAGTGTTATTTGTGCTTATTTTTCCATGATATAACACTGTTTTTACTTGGTTTAGACACACCATGCTTGCTTTGCATACTTGTCTTGTAATGCCATGAATTGCCTTAACATGTGTCTAGCATTTAGACTACCATGCTCTCTTGTTTTGGCCTAGCTTTGTGAAGCTTTTATGCATGTTTTAGTGTGCTTGAGGTCTATTTTTTGTTGCTTGGGTCATCCATGTTTTTCTTTGTATAGCTACCATGCAATTCCCCTTGTGAGCCTTGAGTGTTGACCCATCTAGCATGCTTTACTTGCTTTGTTTTGGTGGTTTGGAACCACTTACCATGTCATTTCAGTCCATATAGCATGCTTGTATACTTGCATTTATGGCTCCTTTGATGTTTCAAAAGGTTTGTGTGTTATGCTCCATGATTGGTTCATTTTGCATGCCTTTAGATTTAGGCCATTTAGATGCCATCTAGGTGTGCCCTTGACCTTGTTTTGGTCTGCCTTAGGGTGGTTTTGAGTCCCCATGGCCCTTTGAGGCTTGGTTGGCATGGCCATGGTTTAAGCCCCTTGGCTTGCCTTGAGTTTTGGACATTATCACATGCTATGCTTGTCTTGTTAAGTTGGTTTGGCACCCTTTTCTAACATGATTTTTAGAGCGTTATATGCATGCTATTTTCCCTTGTTTATCCCTTTTAAGTGTGCTTAAAAGTTGCTTCTTTATGCCTAAGTGTTGGACCATGTTTGCATGCATGTTTGTATGTGTTTTGGCCCTCATTTCCTTGGCATTTGGCCACTGATTTTGGCATGCTTGAGAGCTACCCATGTAGTGTAAGTCCATCCCACCATGTTATTGCATGCATGCCTTGCATATTGTCCATGCTTGCTCCATTTTACCTTGTGTCGCATGCCATGTGTAATTGCATCTTGTTGCATTGTGTGAGCTACTGAACATTGTTGCATGATTAGGTTGTAATACATTTGGCATGTATTCCCCCTTTTAGCCACTTAACATGTTGTTACATGTTTGTGTGTTGTCCATGTTGCATGTTTGCATTCTTGCCCTCATGTTCTAGTGCATACTTAGCTCGCATGCCTAGGTTCAATTGCATCTTGCAGCATGCCTTGCCTCTTGAATCACCAGATAGAGGTTGGATCTTATGTGTTTGTTCGGTTTGCATTACATTTGAAATTAAAATGCACAATTGGCCTCTTTGGCCATACGCATTGGAATGCGCATTGGTGGTCAAGGGCCGAGTACCAAACTCCTTTAGTCATGAATGCGATAAGGAGTGTGGTTGGTGCAAACATTGCTTGAAATGCATTGCCATGCCATGTTTTGCCCTCTGCTGCTGTCAAAACAGGATTCTGCAGGCATAGGTGGCCGACCGACTACATTCAGTGCCGGCCGGCCATGAATTGGTGGCCGAGAGTTCAATATATGGTCGATGACCACTTCCCTTTGGCCGGTGACCATTCCTCATGGCCGGTGACCTTCCAAGTGTTCAGAAAGCATTCCTTGGGACTTGTGCAGTCTTCAAGAGGAGAGAAACAGTCAAACAGAGGCAGCTTGTGCATGGCGTGGATTTCCGAGCGAAGCCAACGAGCGGCATGCGTTGGACCCTCCTCCCGAGGCTGTTTACCGCTTTATTAGTTTAGTTAATTTGCTTAACTAGTCAAGTGGTCTGTAATTATTTAATTAGCTTGTCAGTTGATTAAATTGTATTATTCTTTTGGTCCCTCCGAGAAGGGCGAATTTGTAATAAGTGTGGGTGCGTGTGTGCATGTCTTCCAACCCCCACTTCTTTCTCCCTTTTACTTACTGCTTTTAATGGTTAGTATTAGGGCATGTTTAATTTAGCATCCTTATGCTATGCATGCTGCATTCATTCATCTGTATTGCATGCACCGGGCTCGGCGCATCATACTAACTGCATCGTATTTCAATTCCAAGTTGAATACATGTTATCTGCTGCACTCCACATGCCATCCTAGGATTAGCCGAGCTATTCTAGTTGCACTTTGTATGCGATGCATTAGCCACTTAACATGGACTTGGATCATACATTGATTGCTAACAAGTTCTTTGTTTTGGCTCGGAGTACTCGGTAAGCGTTTATGCTTTAGCATCCTTGCATGTGTGTGAGTGACTGTCATGATAGCATGCTTACATGAGGCTATGTGCTTATGTGATATAACTGGCTGAATGCCTGTGGGTGAAGGTTGGATTGCTTGAGTTGGAATAACTCGTTGAAATCCGTGTTTTAGCCTACTCGCGAGTAGCAAATTTCAAACCATTTTCCAAACGAGCGGATATGCAATGCTTTGTTCCAAATTAGGCGATCTAGTCTATACTTTTGTGTTGTGCGCATCACATAGTAAGGTTAGCTAATTAATCGGAATAAGAACGCATAATGTTTTCAAAACTAGATATCATGGTTAGTAGAGGCCGATCTTTGATTGGGCGAGCGGGGGTGCTCATAGCTGACATTCCCCAATCGTACCCAAGTTCCCGAGCCGAGGCAACTTTGGTGATGACGGACACGTGGCTTTAGGCAAACGAGTCAGGGTTTCCTAAATTCCCCATAAAAAATATTTAGGTGGCGACTCTGTATCTGGCAAAGCAGTCCATGTTTGGCACTTCTTTCAAAAAAATCTGTTTTCCAAAACGATTTGCCGGATTTGGACTCTTTGGTGATTTGTCAATCTCGCATTGCACTTTGCGAGATCAGATTAAGAACCGTGACTATTTGAGTCCGAACTGTAGCATGAGGCCCACGAGGGCGCGTCTACATGTTGCCCCTGGTTTGATCTGCCCGAGATAAGCTACAGCATGACTCAGCAACCTGGCATTTAGCTGATTGGCTTGACATACAGTGTATTCTACTTTCCGTTCTGCCTCAGGCATCAGTTTGGACACGACCAGACTTGCCCAGAAGAGGGGGTAGAGTACCTAGCTTTGTTCCCAATCCGAGGTTCACAATTGGCTCGATATCCCACTACGTGGAGAATGAGAGAGCTTCTGGCTCCTGCCACTAGTTTCAACTGCGCACTTTTTGGCGAGTGCCTAACTTGGCTCGAAGATGAGACACAATCCGGGCCCACTTTAGCGTTAGGAGCTTCCACAAGCACAAGCGGGGGATGCACAAACACCTGACTCAGCTATTCCCCAAGTTTATTGCTTTGATCTTACTTTTCAAGTTTTATGCATGTAACAAAAAACAACTTTGATTTGTATCAAGAGTCGGGTAACTTTGTATTGAAATCAATGAAATTAAAGTTGTAGGCACTGAAAATTTTCCTTTTGGTCCAAAAATGGTCTAAGTCGTAAAAAGAATAATTTGAACAAAATCAAATTTTATTAAAACTTTTCAAAACCATTTTCGATAAGGATCACAACTTGACACACATGGAATCTGTCCTCGAGATGCACAACCCCGAGTCTAGAAATAGAAAATAGCCCCTTGACTGAATAGCACTGCTCAGCACTGTAGTCATCTCTTTTCTCAGAGTAAGGATCACAACCGAACTTTCAGATAACAAATCGACAAGGATGCCTTGATCAAACACGTGTACACAGTTGATTTGGAGGTGTTTATGGCCGAATTTCGAGATGAAATTGCCTACGTATCCCGAAGATGGGAGTCAGGCCTTACGTAGTTCGGTTCGGGTTCACTCGGGTACTAACGCTCTCCTTTTGCGCTCTAACTTTTGCCAGGTTGCCCTTTAGGGTTTTCAACCTTGCGAGCTCAGTTTTTCTTTATTTCCAATTTTTCGTGCTCTAACATTTGCCTAGGTCGCCCTTCCAGGTTTTCGGCCTAACGAGCCTCTTAGGGGTAATATTTCTTCAACTTGTCCAAGTTGATCGGTTGGGAAAATTCTAGGCCATCCAGGTCCATAAGAATAACAACTCCACCCGACCACATAGTTTTGATAATGTAAGGACTAGTCCAATTGGGTCTGAACTTGCCCCTAGGGTCTTGGATGAGAGCTCGGTTGTCTTTTAATACCAAATCCCCTTCCATAAGATTCCGAGACTTAACTTTCTTGTTAAAAGCCCTAGCAATCCTGCGTTGATATCCTTGAACATGGTATAGTGCTTTTAGCCTTCTCTCATCAAACTGCATCAGTTCTTCGAACCTGCTCTGCTACCAGTCCACTTCGGCTATTTGGTACTCGGCCGTAACCAGCAGCGACCGAACTTCTATCTCGATTGGCATAACAGCTTCCATCCTATAAAGAAGAGAGTACAGAGTTGCCCCAGTAGATGTCCGCATTGAAGTTCTGTAACCCCAAAGAGCAAATGGCAATTTGTCTGGCCAGTCCGTGTAGGTCTCAACCATTTTCTGCAAAATGTGCTTGATGTTCTTGTTGGCAGCCTCAACAGCTCCGTTGGTTTGCGGCTGATATGTAGATGACTTATGAAAAGCCACGTTGTATTTTTCCAACAAGTCAATCACTTTTTTCTTGAAATGGGAGCCATTGTCTGAAATGATCTCATTTGGGACTCCATAACGGCAAATGTTGTTGTTTCGGATGAACTTAGCCACACATGCTGCTTTCAACACTGCATAAGACTGAGTTTCCACCCACTTCGTGAAATAATCAATTGTTACCAGAATGTATTCGTACCCATTTGACCCTTTCCACCCATGTCGATTCCCCAGATTGAGAAAGGCCATGGTGAAGTCATGTTGTACAGCTTCGACAGCGGAATATTCATGCGATTCGCATGGATTTGGCATTTGTGGCATTGCTGAACAAAACCGATACAATCCTCCTCCATGGTAGACCAGTAGTAACCTTGCTTGCGAATCTTCCGGGCTAACATTACTCCGCTCATGTGCGCTCCACACTCTCCCCCATGAATGGCCTCCATTAGGTGCTTCGATTCCTCTGTGTCGACACATAACTTGTACATTCCCAGATGACCCCTCTCATACAACTTACCCCCGCAAATGATAAATTGAACGGCCATCTGCCGTATCTGTGACGCCCCCGATTCTATACTATTGGTTGTAGTCAAGGAAGAATCGGGGCGTCACAATTTGGTATCAGAGCCTAGGTTCAACCGTTAACCTGCGCAACCCAATATGCGACTCTAGAAGCCCTTACCTCTTTATCACACTATTATATTTAAAGAAGACTAAGAAATAAATTTTTTTTTTCCACCTTAGGATGTTAGCAGGAAATTATCCAGGACGTAGCGTCAGTCTCGACTCATGGGGTACTTTCCGTATGCAAGGAAGGAGGGCCATGTCTGTTAGCCCCTGCTTTAGCCGCCGATGCTGTACAAGTGCCGCCAAGGAAATGATCAGAACCGAGATACGTAAGGTGGAAATAGAGCACTCCCGCTATACGAGGGAGCATAAGAGGTCCTTGGTGCGGCGCCGCCTATAATTTTTGAGCCGGGCAGCGAAGAAGGTTGTCCGAATGGAGCAAGATGATCAGAGGATGGACTCCCTGATACACCGAGCTTTGACCACCATAGCATACCACCGACCACCAACTCAGGCTGAAAGCTACGCATCCTGTTATTAGGGGCCAAGCAACAATCAACCAATGAATATGGAGCAGCCACCAGAACAGCAAGGAGCAACCTTAGCCTACTCTATAGAGGTGTCATCTAAACACAATTCCCCCTCACCAACGTACACCCCCCGCTCTCCGGACCAAACCACTGACTTCGCTGATGAAGACCTAGAAGAAGACTTTGATTGGTCGGGAAACGAGAACTAGTTCAAGGAATAGTAAAACTAGACTTTTGTAAGATCCGCTGATAGGGATCCTTAGAATAAGATAGTCTGAACTTTGTAATGCGTAGATGCCCTTTGAATGTAACTCCGATTTAGGAGCCCTTTTGTAATGATGTCTATTATAAGATATGAATGATTTGTTGATCTATGTTGTTGACTGTTACTTGTTTTAGTACACCCTAAGGAAACTGAACCTTCATTTCAAATCTAAGTAGTAAGATTATCTAAAACTGGAAACCAACTCACCACGTGCCATGAACAGAATGGTGGACACGCGAGCTAATGGCTATACCAAAACCAGTAACAACGCACGGAACCGCCCCAGAAACCAACACAGACCCGTCCCCACAAGGGCTAACATTCCCAGTAATCTAGGACATCAAATTTTGGAGGAATTAGGGCAAGTAAGGAACAATCGGCAGAATGAGAGGACTCGACTCTTTTCTAAGTTTCGAAAGCAGAGGCCCCCAAAGTTCACAGGTGTACCGGATCCAAAGGTAGCTGAAAATTGGCTTCGGCAGATAGAGAAAATGCTAGACACCATGGGCATAACCGAGGCCGCTGATATAATAGCTTTGGAAATATTCGAGTCTGATGAGGAGGTTGGCCACTGGTGGGAGTTAATTAAGAATACTCGTGACGTGGCGAGCCTATCATGGAACCAGTTCAGGGAACTGTTACTAAATAAATATTTCCCAAGTACGGTCCGCCGAGAACGAGTCAAGGAATTCCAAAACCTGGAACAAGAAAATATGACCGTGACCCAGTATGCTGCAAAATTTGAAGAGTTAGCCCGTTACGCAACTAAATATGTAGCAAATGATAAAGAGAAAGCAAGGATGTTCGAGTGGGGGTTGGACCTTACAATTAGGAGAAGAGTTCTTCCGCAACGACTCCCCTCATATGCCGAGGTGTTGGAAACGGCGTTAGAGTCTGAAAGGGAAGTAACCGACGCTAGAAAGGCTTGGAACAAGAGGAGGGGGAGTCAGACGTCTATTGGACCTCAGAGGAACCAAAAAGGAAACATGACCCCAAAGCCCTACTCCAGACCACAACCAAGACAGCAACCGCAACAATAGATCTAGAAAGGAGACTATCAACAAAGGCCGACGGGACAAATCCAGTGCTTTCATTGCCAACAATTAGGGCACAAAAAGAGCGAATACCCCCAACTCCCTCCATCTGGGTACCAAGGAGGAGGTTCCAGAGCAAATGCCCAGGCATTAGGTGGGCAGAAGCCTTGGACGAACAAGACAGGATCGATCGGGCAGCAGCACCAGAAGAGTGGGAGAACTCAGAACGCCAAGACCAGTGGCATCCAGAAGGCAACCGGCAGAATCTTTGCCTTGCAAGAGGAAGAAGCAGACCCGTCTGTAATTGAGGGTAATTTAGTGCTATACAATTCTTGGGTGCATGTTTTATTTGATACTGGTGCATCACATTCTTTTATATCCTTTGCTTGTGCTAAGTCATTAGAACTTACATGTGAACCTTTAGAAACTGCCTTAAATGTAATGTCACCTATGAGAGGATGCGTTCGGATAGGATTGATCTGTAAGGACTGTAAGATAGGAATGTCGAATCTACACTTAACGTGCGACCTTCGTGTCATGGAAATGTCGGACTTCGATATCATTTTGGGCATGGACTGGTTGTCTACCCACCGAGCAGTGATCAACTGTCATCAGAGGAAAGTGGTAGCTCACACGTAAGATGGAACTCGTTTCCAGTTTAAGGGGGATAGACAAGACCCCATGGCTTCAACAAAACAAAGGATGCAGTGGTGCGATCAAATTGCGAGTAGGACAGCAAGTCTGATTTTAAATGAGGGCCAAGGAGAATTAGAACTTCTGCGCATAGTATTGGAATATGCAGATGTATTTCCTACGGAGTTATCGGGATTGCCACAAACCCGGGAAGTAGACTTGAGCATCGAGCTACAACCTGGAACTACCCCAATATCCATGGCCCCGTATCGTATGGCACCAGTAGAACTACGAGAATTGAAGAAACAACTACAGGAATTGCTCGAGAGAGGATTCATTAGGCCAAGTACTTCACCATGGGGAGCACCCGTGTTGTTTAAAAGAAGGATGGGTCGTTGAGGCTATGCATTGATTATCGTCAACTCAATCAAGTCACGATTAAAAACCGATACCCACTCCCAAGGATTGATGACCTTTTTGATCAACTTAGAGGCTCAAGGTGCTATTCAAAGATCGATCTCAGGTTAGGTTACCATCAACTACGAGTCAAGGAGGAGGATATACCAAAAACTACCTTTCGTACTAGGTATGGCCATTATAAGTTTGTAGTAATGCCCTTCGGACTAACCAATGCACCGGCAGTATTCATGAGCCTAATGAATAAGATCTTTAGACCATACCTCGACCAGTTTGTAGTAGTGTTCATTGATGACATCTTGGTATATTCAAGGTCTGAAGAAGAGCATGAGCAACATTTAAGGACTGTCCTTCAAGTTCTTAGGGATAATCGGTTATATGGCAAGGCAAGCAAATGTGAGTTCTGGTTGAATGAAGTAAAATTCTTAAGGCATGTAGTGTCAGAGAATGGGATTGTGGTGGATCCAACCAAGGTGGAGGCAGTATTAGATTGGAGACAACCGAAGACCGTGTCAGAAATCCACAATTTCTTAGGATTGGCCAGTTATTACTAGAGGTTCATCCAAGATTTCTCCAAACTAGCTAAACCAATGACTCGTTTGATGCAAAAAGGAGTAAAGTATGAGTGGGACGAAGCTTGCGAAAAATCCTTCCAAGAGCTAAAGAAGAGGTTAACTAGTGCGCCAATTTTGACCATCCCAGAACGAGAAGTGGGGTATACTATGTATTGCGATGCGTCTAAAGAAGGTTTAGGGTGCGTGCTCATGCAAAATGGAAAGGTAGTCGCGTATGGATCCAGGCAGTTGAAACCTCATGAGTGTAACTACCCAACACATGACTTGGAGTTAGCGGCTGTAGTTTTTTCCAAAGCAATGGTGACATTACCTGTATGGGAAACAATTTGAGATTTTCACAGATCACAAGAGTTTGAAGTATCTATTTACATAGAAGGACCTCAACTTGAGACAGAGACGATGGATGGAGTATCTTGAGGATTTCCAGTTCACTCTCTCATATCATCCTGGTAAAGCCAATGTAGTAGCAGATGCTCTCAGTCGCAAGAGCAGGGGGATGATGGCTAGAATTTCCGTCAAAGAATGGGATATGGTTAAGACACTCAATGAATTCAGGATCCAAATAGAATCTCAAGATACAAAAGCATATCTTAGTGCACAGAAGGCGATGCCTAAGTTGATGAATGAGATCATGGAGGCCCAGAAGCATGATCAAGAGGTAGCCTATATCAAGGGACTAAAATGTACCAAGATTTGAAGAGGCAGTATTGGTGGAATGGAATGAAGAAGGAAGTGGCTAAATTTGTAGCAAAATGTCTGACATGCCAACAAGTGAAGGCGGAACATCAGAAACCAGGGGAAATGTTGCAACCTCTATCAATAGCCGAACGGAAGTGGGAGTTTGTGACGATGGATTTTGTGACAGGGTTGCCTAAGTCACCTAAAGGACGCGATGCTATATGGGTAATAGTGGATCGCCTCACCAAGTCAGCACATTTCTTACCCTATAAGATGATCGACACTTCAGAGTCTATGTGTAGGCTTTACATCGGGGAGATCATTCGGCTACATGGAATTTCGGTGTCTATTGTGTCAGATCGTGATCCACGGTTCACCTCTCGATTTTGGGGAAGCCTACAGGAAGCTCTTGGTACGGAGTTGTGTTTTAGCACCGCCTTTCACCCGCAAACAGATGGACAATCTAAACGCACCATCCAGACACTCGAAGATATGTTGAGAGCTTACACAATGGATTTTCAAGGAAGTTGGGAACGATACCTCCCCCTAATTGAATTCACCTATAACAATAGCTTTCAAGCTAGAATCGGTATGGCACCCTTTGAAGCATTATATGGACGACCTTGTAGATCGCCGATTTGTTGGGCGGAAGTGGGTGATGCAAATCTGATAGGTACCGAACTTGTTCTAGAAACTACTGAGAAGGTCAAATTGATCCGACAACGGTTAAAGACTGCTCAAGACCGTCAAAAGAATTATGCAGATAGGAGAAGAAGGCCATTGATATTTGAAGTAGGCAGCCATGTGTTCCTAAAGGTGCAACCTAGGCGTGGAGTCGTACGTTTCGGAAAAAAGGGAAAGCTGTCACCACGATATATTGGGCCTTTTGAGGTATTGGAAAGAGTGGGCGAAGTAGCATATAGACTAGCTCTACCTCCGCAGTTAGTAGGGATACATGACGTCTTCCATGTATCTATGTTGAGAAAATACATCGCCGACTCATCACACGTAATCAAATGGGAAGAAATCAGTCTTGACAAAGATGTTACATTTAAAGAAGGACCGGTAGCAATACAGGATAGTCGAGAGAAGAACCTTAGAGACAAAACGGTTCACTTGGTAAAAGTGCTATGGCGTCATCGGGGAATTGAGGAATCTACTTAGGAACGCCAGGATTGGGTGAAGGCAAACTACCCCGAACTTTTCGAAGGCAGTATGTAGTTGAATTTCGGGGACGAAATTGTTTTAAGGGGGATAGGTTGTGAAGCCCTTGAAAAATCTTTTCTCTTTAAAAACCATAATGTTTAAATTTTTTCTTAAAGTCCTCAGTTACTTGAATTATTTCGAATCTTGTCGGTTAGTTTTTTTTTTTTATCAAAACCGGAATATCCTAGCTGGATTAGGTTCCTTAGCCTAATTTAATTAAATTCTACATAAGTAAGGTTTCAATACATGAATTTAACTCCAAGCCCTCACTTCTTTATTTAAATTCAAAATTTCCCCAAAACTAGTACATGTACCTTATACTATAAGTACCATCAATTAATTGAGATCTATATGAATATATACATTGAGGAATGTGCTCCTAGTACCTAGATTGATTTAAAAAAATGGCCCCATCACCCTTCCCAATGGCCAGCCACCCTAGAGAGAAGTGAGAAGCCTATTTTCAAGATTTATAATCATGGTATTCTGGAAACCAAAAAAAACTATTCAACTAGGAATTAACTAGGTGTTGCCTAATCCCAAGGTTAAGCTCCCTAATCACTCCTAATTCATTGAACTTCCCAAGGTTAAGCTCCCTAATCATTCCTAATTCATTGAACTCCAAGTAAATCCTAGCTTGTCCATTCAATTCCAACTAGTGGGCTTCTATGTCATTTTACACCAAATTTGCCTATAAATATCACCACTCCTTAGCATAGCAAACACAAGCATCACACTCACACACACACTTTTGGCTAGAGGAGAGGAAGGAGAACAAGAGAGAAGTCTTGAGAGGGAGAGGAAGGGAGAAGAGAGCCATCTTGTTCAAAGCTTAGCAAGTAAGCCACAACACAACCTTCTCTTTGATTTTCCTTTTTCAAATACATGTTCTTAAGGGTTCTAAATATTGTTTTCAGATGTTTCATTGATATATGTTAGTTATCATGTTTTCATCATAAAAGAGATGAAAATTTTCCCTTAGTGGATCCCTTTTCCCATAAATCTTCTTGTTTTGGGTATTGTACCTTAGAATCTATTTTTGCAGCCCACTTTCAAAAATTCTAGAAAAATGTATAAAATTATTCTGGACCTGTATTTTATGTCAAAATCTTCCTCAAGGAGTTATCTTTCAACTAAAATTAGTTTCATGGAAAAACAGTGAGCGGTTTGCAAGAAAATCAAATTTTCGTAATGATCGACGAATCTGGACAGCGCTGGAGTGTTTTCTAAATAACTTAAAATCTAGAAAAGCTATCCCATTTCCGAAATATGTTATGGAAACTAGATTAGATTTTCTATGAACCATAGGAAGGCCGAGTCCAGTAAAAATTCTAAAATAGCCCTTCTATTCTAATCCTTATGTGATATCGAATCTGGAAATCTTGTTATGCATAGGTGTTTTATGCTCTTGTGTTCATGAAAATGTTTATTAGCGTATGATCATATCTTGGCATGATGTTGTACATATTATGGTTATGTTCTTATTCTCCTTCATCTTAATGATGCATGCTTATGTGGATATTATTATCTTGTTAAGATTGGTCTAACCTTGTTTTAAAACATTTAACTCAACGGGAAACTTAATTGGGATGGCATTGGGTTTTCAATCACTTGAGTAATGATGATAATGTGTGATGTGTGGATTTTTGGGATGCGTTCCCTACTTGGAAGTTAAAGTCTTGGGCAAGTGGTTTTCGGAACCCTTGAACGGAGCGGTTGTATTCGGACCCTAGGTGGTTTGGTATAAGGAGCGATTTGGGCAAGGCCCATTATTACCGTCTCTTTTGAGGCTCTGCGGTTGGCGTTACGTGGTATATAACCGTTGGTAGGCATCCGAGGTTAGTTCTGCAACAAAGCAGCAAAAGAGGGGGCATACCGAATAATCCGAATCCGATTCTTGTGGTTGGGAGGACGAAATCTCTTTGGGGAATTTCTAGTTTACTAACATCTAACTTGTAACCCTTTGTGTATTTATTTTGAGTATCATGCTTTACTACTTGATGTTATATTTGAGATTGTGTATTGGACTGGAAAAAAAAGAACGGGGTGTGTGTGTGTGTTTACTGGGCATTCAAAGCTCATGGCGTATCATGCCAGGTGACGAAGAGGAACTTATAGCTGGAGACGAAGAGCCTGAAACCTTCGAAGACTATTGGCTATCTTAGTAAAGTTAGAAATTTCCTTTTGATGTTTTGTAAGACTCATGTGAAGATTTAAATTTTCTTGGGATGTAATGTAACGGAACAAGCTTTTGAATTAAGGATATTCGTGGTTGTTATGTATTTATATTCTACGTATATGTATGAACCTTATCGTTGCTTATGAGACCTTGTGTCAATGCCTTTTAAGATCTGTCAAAAGGGTAGTGCGCTGCCTAAGAAAGTTGAACTTAGAAGGGAGGCTAATCTGACTCCTCCGGCGAACTGGGATCTTACTTGGTTATTGACCACAGGACTCATTCGTGATTCTTCCTTAACTACAACCAATAGTGTAGAATCGGGGCGTCACAGTATCGCCCTTTTATCTTTGGCATTTGCCCCTGGTGGGTAAACCTCATTTTCCAAGAAGTTCCAGATGTCATAATACCAAGGGTTTTGATCTTGCACTTCATCTATTGCGGCGATAGTCTCGTAGGCCGGCGTATATCTCTGTTCAATGATGATCGGAGGCTTTCGGACTCCAAATGCAATGTCTATCATGGAAGATAGAGTTAATAAAGCGGCAGCGAACCTGTTGTTCTCTCATAGTAGATGCGTGAAGGTCAGTTTCTCAAACCTAGGAATCAGAACGTCCAGGGTCTGGTGATAGAACTTCAACTTTCCTTCTTTGACCTTCCAGTCTCCATTTGCTTGAGACACAACTAGGTTCGAGTCCCCGATGATGTCCAACCTTTTTGCCCCTAGTTCCAGGGCGGTTTCCAAACCATCGATACACACCTCGTATTCTGCTTCGTTGTTAGATACCTTGAACCGAAGTTTGAAGGCTAAAGGTATATGGGAATTATCGGGTGCTATCAGCAACACCCCTATCCCATAACCTTGCTGGTTAGATGCTCCCTCAAAGTACATTGTCCAAATCTCTTCCTCGACTTACAGAATAGCTTCATCTGGGAACAGGTATTCTACCGCTTCATCCCCTTCCACTGGGTGATCTGCCAGGAACTCAGCTGTCGCTCTCCCCTTGACAGACTTGCGAGTGACATATTTCATATCAAATTCGGAGAGGAGAAGCAACCAACGGGCTAGCCTACCCGTAAGCGTTGGTTTCTCAAAGAAATATTTGATGGGATCTAATCTCGAAACTAGAATTATGGAGTGAGCTAACAAGTAGTGCCTCAACTTCCTGGTAGCCTATACCAAGGCTAAACAAGCCTTCTCTAGCAGGGCGTAACGGGTCTCATAGTCCAGCATTTTCTTGCTCAAATAGTAAATGGCTTTCTCTACCCTATCCTCAGATTCCTGAGCAAGCATGTATCCCATTGTTGTGTCCGTTACTGACAAATACAAGATCAAGGGCTTCCTTGGCTCTGGCGACGACAACACAGGTGGGTTTTGGATGTACTGCTTGATCTGCTCAAAAGCAAATTGGCATCGGTCATCCCATTGGAATTTCTTTCCTTTCTTCAGAAGACCAAATAGTGGTTCACAAGTCAAGGTTAATTTAGAAATAAATTGTCTTATGAATTGCAATTTACCTAGAAAGCCTCGCACCTCCTTTTAAGCCCTTGGTGGTGGCATTTCTAGGATGGCCTTGATTTTGGAAGGATCTACCTCGATGCCCCTTTGTGTGATCAAGAAACCTAGCATTTTCCCTACTGTTATGCCAAAATTACATTTCTGTGGATTCAACCTCAATCTGTACTCTCTGATCCTTTGAAAGAATTTCTTCAAGGCGGTGTAGTGGCCCTCTCTTTCCTTGGACTTGACAATCATGTCATCCACGTACACCTCAACCTCTTTATGGATCATGTCATGCAGAATTGTGGTTGTAGCCCGTTGATAGGTAGCCCCAGCATTCTTCAACCCAAACGGCATCACCCTATAGTAGTAGGTTCCCCACGGCGTAGTGAAAGTAGTCTTCTCTCTATCCTCGGGTGCCATCAGAATCTGGTTATACTCAAAAAATCCATCCATGAAGGAGAGTAACGCATGGCCTGCAGTGAAGTCCACCAATTCGTCAATGTGCAATAGAGGAAAGTCGTCCTTCAAACTAGCTCTGTTCAGATCTCTAAAATCCGTACACACCCGAATTCTGCCATCTTTCTTCGGCACCGGAACAATGTTGGCCAACCAAGTCGGATATTCAGCTACTAGCAAGAACCCTGCATCTATCTGCTTAGTGACCTCTTCCTTAATCTTCAAAGCCTAATCCGAGCGAATTCTCCGCAGCTTTTGCCTAATGGGTCGAGCCTCGGGGTCAAGTGGGATCCGATGCTGTACAATCTCATGATCAATTCCAGGCATGTCTTCGTAGGACCTCACGAAAACAACTTTGAAATCTTTTAACAAAGTGACTAAGCGCTCGCGCTCCTCCGAAGACAACATGGACCCGATCTGGACCAGACGCGGATCTTTCTCAATACCCACATTAATTAGAATGATTTCTTTAACGAGGGGTTTTACAAACCTCTCCTCCTCTTGATTAATCAGATGCTTCAAACCCAGAGGAATTCCTTCCTCATCGTTTTCATTAAAATTTTGAAAATCATGATCAATGCAATATACAAGTGGCACAGAGAAGTACTCAAAACCTGAAGCGGCATTCACATTCAAAAGGTCCATTTCATCCAATTCCTCGGTTATAACCAACTCAAAAGAAAAAAAAAAAGACGACCTGGACAAAACCTCGGCATCCGGGTTATCAACCCTAGGAATACTGGACTCTGACTCAAAAGAACCAGAATCTGATTCTGACTCCATAGACTCTGTGGAATCAAATTTTGGTTCACTACCTGACTTAGAACTACTGGACAGGAAGCCCTCCTCTAGCTGCCAAGTGAGGGACGATACGTCAGATGCATCCAAGATACCACTGGAAGGGTTCACACTCGGTTGGTCTCCGTTCATGGAAACGGTCAGGTTATCCCCCAAGCTCTCTGAGTTGATCTAAGGATCCGAAAGGAGGCATGCCAATGCTGCTCCTATTTCAAGTTCACTGCTGTTGGAAACATTTTCTATGCTCTTTCGAGCCTCAGTGGTCAGTTCAATCTATTCCTCTGCATCATTCTCTTGCAGCTGCAAGTCAAAGAAAATCTCGAAGTCGAGAACTCGCTGCTTCTCAGGGTTGAACCAGGGTTTGGGGAAACCACAGAATGGGAAGTCTTCACCCTCCTGAACAAAATAGCCATTTAGGGTTCCCTGGATAGGTTGGTGCACAAGTTCATAGCGTTTCCCGCTTTGCTTTGCTCTGGCTCTTCCGGTCATTTCTTTCCCTTTC
Source organism: Camellia japonica (assembly GCA_030407325.1). Classification (NCBI taxonomy): domain Eukaryota; kingdom Viridiplantae; phylum Streptophyta; class Magnoliopsida; order Ericales; family Theaceae; genus Camellia; species Camellia japonica. The sequence continues at coordinate 23,011,285 of JAPPVO010000014.1, forward strand.
CTCACCCAATCCTCTTTGGCGGGCGTATAGCCAAGACCAAAGGCATGTGGGTTATGTGGCACATCAGCCAATGTAGTGACACCTTTCCAGCCACTTCTTCCTAATCCCATTCTGGGCATATGTTGTAGCTTATTCATGAGGTATACAGATTGGGCACTAACATATAGGCTCTCATCAACAACAAAGATATTCTGTACTACCTGGGCCTCAGCCAAGGTAAACCTTGAAAGGAAGACATCCTCTTTGCCATGTACAATCTCCAGCATAGGTGTAGTGACCTCTAGCAGAGGATGTATAGATGAATTGCCAAAGGCTATAGTTACCCCTTTCCCATGGGGGTACTTCAACATTTGGTGGAAAGTGGAAGAGACAGCTTTCACTTGGTGCAACCAGGGTTGCCCAAGTAGTAGGTTGAAAGTGGCTGGAACATCCAGGACGTGAAATTCAATATCCTGTTGAGGGGTCCAACCTGCACTCGAATCTGTATTGTTCCCATCACCTCTCTGCTTGTATTGTCATACGCCCGGATCACCTGGGCCGTAGGTACGAACTCTGTTGGCTTCAGGCCAATAGCATAAGCCGTGCGGCATGGACAAACATTGATCGCTGACCCAGTGTCGACTAATACGACTGGCACCCACGTTTCCCGACACTCTACGGATATGTATAGAGCCTTGTTGTGTGCAGAGCCTTCCAGCGGCAATTCCTTGTCGGAAAAGGTCAAAGTTGGCGCAGCGCCTCTCGGGAAGACTAATCACACCAGTTACTCCGAGGTAGTCTCAATGGACAACTTGGCTTTATCCATTGCCGACAGTATAGCCTGTCTGTGTACTCGCGAAGCCATAAACAACCCCCAGATAGATATGTCAGCTTGAATCTTCTTCAGCTGTTTCAGCATAATCCCTTCCTCTAACTGCTTTTCCTTCTGTCTCTCGACTTTTTTGTCCTTCCCAAATGCCTCGGGTTGCTCCAGATACGGGGGTTTGAAATATCGGCCACTTCTTGTCATGCAGTCGACTTCTTCCACATACCAAGTGTTGTCAGGAAGGCCCTTACCCCAATACTCATCAGTATGGGCCAAGTGCAGGTCGTCATCATCCCACCAAATGCCTTCGGCAGTCGACAAGAAGTTGTCCGGCTCTGTTCGGGTCCTTTTCTCATCACATGTTTCCCCCGTAGGGTCTTTGGCCTTTCTAGCCTTCTGTTTGTTTTGATCCACTTCTTGCTCTGTAGGTATAGTACTAACTATGCCCAGCTCCTGAGCCACTTGTTCTGCACCAGTGTTTTCCAGCAGTTTACCCTTTCCATCGATCGTTCCGGCCATTGCAATGGTTCCCACCTTCTTTTCTTCCAATTTTAGTTCAGCTTCATCATCTATATCCGGTTCATCACTTAGCCCCCCAAAATTGTCGGTCGACCCATTTAGATCAAACCAATTAATATGCACGTCCCCATGATCATGTTCCTCAAAGAACTGCAAATTGTCTAATCCCTGGCTTCGTCCATCTTCTCGGACTACATTGACATCCATCCCTGTCGGCAACACCACTTTCAGCTTAGCTTGATTGATTGGCACAATATAGCAGCTCGGGTTGTACACCCCATCAGATAAGTCCTCAGAGCCCTCGGGCAACGGACTGACATTCTTCACCAAGACTGACCTCCCTTCATCTTCCACTATCACCACCACAGGTTCAGTTTGGATTGTTGACGTGTTCATCATGCACAAGTGTGTGCTCTTAGGGATGAACAACGCGGTTTAGGTAGGTGGGAAGGGGTGATGTATATATTGGGGTCATAAGGGATAGCTAGTGTGTGGATAAGGTTTATATGCCGGGGTGAGAGGACTTGGTTATGTGGTGGGAAAGGATTTGTAATGACGTTGGGTTTTTCGGGGGGTGCTATCACCTTATTGTCAATGAGATCTTGAATCTCATGACACAGTTTGTAGCACTAATCAGTGTCATGACCATGTTGTTGATGAAAAGAATAGTATTTGGCCGGGTTGTGTTTAAGTAGGAGAGGATCGGGTAGTGGGCGTTGTTCTAACAGCTTAAGATGCCCTTTTCTGATCAGGACATGTAGAGCGGGGTGAAGACCCTCTGGCCTCGGGCCTGATGGCTTGAGGCTTCTGAAGTTGTGTTGGATGTGTCGGCAAAGGGGTTGGCAGTCCTAGGTGTGGCGGTGACCATGCTCACATCCAAAGGCCGTGCAAAGGTGTCACCAGTCGTAGCTGCATTGGAGCTACGTGTAAAGGGCCTTTTAGGTTGTTCTTTCTCATGGTCTATCAGCCCCTGCTTCATCGCATCCTCAATTTGGACCCCTATTTCGTGGAACTTAGTAAATGTAGACAAAGGCAAGACTATCATCTTCTATAATAATCTTCCTCGCAAGTTACGGACCACCATTTTGATCTGGTCCTTTTCAGATGGCCAGATAGTCATCATAGAGGCCTTGGTCCTCCATCGGGTCACAAAATCCGAGAAGCCCTCCTTTGGCTCCTAATGAGTTGCTTCGAGATCACGAGTAGTGACCTTAATCTGAGTATTGTAGGAGAACCCTCGGCCATTTCCTCCCAATTTCTCTTCACAGAGTCTTCCAACTTTGCGTACCAGATGGTCGCTATACCCGATAGGGTCCGGTCAAAAAATGATAGTTTCTGCGGTCTGGAGAGACCCATTGGTTTTAGGATATCCAAAAATAGCCGTAGATGGACCATAAGATCCCGGAACCATCAAATCGGTTTATGTGCGACATCTTGAATCTGTCTGGCAAAGTCACTGCCGAGTCAGTATAGCCATCCTCAATATCAGGGATTGAATTTACGCCCTATGCCCATTTGAAGTGTTTTTCTAGCTTGCTGACCTTCAATGCAGTAGGGTCAATCTCCAATTCAAACAACGCCTCCGTCGGGTAAATCGGTGCCTTAGAGGTCTGAGGTTGGATAAGATCTGTCCAAATACCGCATTTTCTTGGACATTAATTGTGACCCCGGGGCTGAAATTCCCACTAGGGGTGCATAGGATGCAGAGGCTACTGCCGGTTGGGGTTGCTATTGCTGAAGCCTATCTATCAATTCTGTTTGGCGGGTTGTGACCTCAGCTTGACAAGTAGCATCTAGCTGCATGGTCTCAATGGTCTGCTGGAGTTGATGGAGCATATCTTCCATGCTTGGCTGAGGAATGCTGAGCTATCAGAATTGGTGAATACTCTCTTTCTGGAGTAGAAGTAGAAGACTGAGCTTGATTGGGCACATGTCATGGCCCGAACCCGCCCCTATGGGTTAAGGACATAACCGGCCAGTAATCAAGGGATTACCTACGGCCTCAATCCAAACCAGACATAACTCATTAGAGTAAATGGGCCAAACGGAAGCCAAATTTAAAACTTTGTCCATAGAGTTGTGCTTACATGGCACATCATAACAATCCATACATATACATGTTAATAACTCACATCAGAAAATACAGTAACATAAAGTTCTGTACAGATAGGATCATTTAAGTCTAGGCCAACCAATCAAAACTATATACAACGTATCCAAAGTCCTCGCCAATATGACAAAATAAAACAAGATAGCAAAAGGGCGAAGGCGAGTCTCGTGCGTGAGACGTAAGGGCTGACTCTTCAAAACCTTAGTTGTTCCACACAAACTTCACTGAAGCTGGGTTTGGACCTCCCTTGGCTCACCTACAGACACATGAATGAGCGTGAGCGAAAGCCCAGTGAATAATATCGAATAAAGAAGATACACTAGAATAATATACGACAAACGGCCTTGGGCCCAATTCATATTCTATCTAATATATATATAGATATTCATAGGGCAGGTGACTGCAGTTCCAAACACATTAGACGGCCTCCGGCCCAATTCATTCATGTCAAACGGCCTTTGGCCCATTCATCTTTCATTCATGTCAGACTGGCCTTTGGCCTATCCATTCTTTCGTACATGTCAGACTGGCCTTTGGCCCAACCATTCTTTCATTCATGTCAAACTGGCCTTTGGACCATTCACACTTTCATTCATATCAAACTGGCCTTTGGCCCATTCATACTTTCATTCTTGTCAAACTGGCCTTTGGCCCATTCATTCATTTATGTCCAACTGGCCTTTGGCCCAATCATTCATTCATGTCAAACCGGCCTTTGGCCCAATCATTCATTCATTCTTTCGACATAGCAAACATTTGTCCACAATTCAAATTAACAGACTTATAGGAAGATAAACAATTGGACAAATAGCATATTTCAGATATCTTTATTAAGATATTACTCATAGTGACCGGCGGGATGATTTGCCCTGGAGCTCGACCCTACACATTACATAACACAATGGGTCACAAACAGTTCAATCTATTCTAAATTCATACATCCCTCTTAGGCTTCTTTCGATGGAATACTAACTCCTTTTGGTAACTTCAGGAAATTCGCAGCAAGCAAACGATCAAAAATGTCATCTGCCTTTATTAAATCGAAAGAGTATTTTCTATGAAGGTCTTTCTTTTTAAACTGTTGGTTAATTGTTGTGTCTTTATGAATTAATGCTTCACAGATCACAGGTTCTTTCCCTACAATCTCTGCTGCATCAATCTCATAATTAGGATCTCTATAATACATCTTGTATGATGCATTACTTCGATCTTATTCTTCTTCTAGTAATGCTTCATACCTGGACACCTTATAGGTTAATTCCACTAAGTCTCTAAACTCAATTGAGTCAAACTTCTTTCGAAGCCTAAACTCTAGACCACTTTGAGCCAATCTCACAAATTCAGGCTCTGGTAAGATGATCCTACATTTATTTCGTGCTCTTTTAAATCTGGCAATAAACTGAGTAGCCTTCTCATCAGGCCTTTCACTCAATCTTGCCAAGTCTGCCATGGAAACTTCTGGCTCTGTTTGGAAGAATTAGGCATGAAATGCCTCTTCCATTTGTTGCCAAGTTTGGATAGAGCCAGGTGTAAGGATAATATACCATACAAAGGCTGCCCTAGTTAGAGAATTTGGGAACAATCTTAACTTCATATAGTCATTGTTAGTAAATTTGCCACACTGAGCAGCGAACCTAGCAATATGTTCCACCGTTGACTGGTTTTCGTTCCCATAAAAAAGAGCGAAGTCGGGTATCCTAAACCCCCTTGGGTATTCATGTACGCTGTCTACTCATTCTGGATATGGCTTCCTGTACACAGGAGTTTGAACCCCCCGAGCCATTGGTCCACACATCTCTCTAATAATATCAACAATTTAGTCCCTAGGGACCATATTTTGTGCTTGTTGAACCACTACCGAAGGAACAAACACAGGATTTGGTGGACAACCTTGTGCCTGGGGTCCTCTTGGTCCATAGGGTGGTATGTTTGGGACTGGTTGTCCCTGTGGTGCTGGCTGTTGTTGTGGATACGGGTGACCCCTTCGAGCCTGTCCTACAAAAGGACCTGCGAAAGGTGCTGGAACAGGTGTTGTGTCTCTTCCAGTTGTAGGAAAACCTTCCAACCCCCCGGGTATAAATTCAAACAAAGGATTAATGAACCCCCTCGTGCCAAGTATGGCTTCAAACATGGGATTTGGAACCATCCTTACACCATTATCCTGTGTTGGGCCAGATCCACCAATTTGCATGGCTTCACTGTTAAGTAATGAAGCATTTTGATTTTCCATAGGCCTCGAAAGAGGCTCATACCAAGACTGAGGTAGTGGTCTCTCATAGTTTTGATTACTAGTTTGACCATTAGTATGCCCATTACTCTGCATAAGCTGTTTATCTCTAGCCAATCTTTGCTGAGGGGCATTTGAATTTTCCTCTATGTGCCTTGTATTTGTTGGTTGGTGGGTATTCATTCGATTCAAAAAGGATGTTGCCCACCTTTCCATTGTGTTCATTAACTACTGTCCCATGGCATCTACTAGGCCACCCCATGGATTCATTGGCTGAGTAGATGGAACAGTGGATGGTCCAATTCCTTGGCCTCGTCCAATATTATGAACATGTGGTACTTGTTCCGAAGTGCTGGTCTGTTCGACCATAGGTTCTGATAAAATGGGTGTTTTCACAGGATGTGTTATCACATTATCCTCTGCATTAGGCATTTTTACCTCTCCTTCCACGCCTTCTTCCAAGCATTCATTTTCTCCTTATCTCCTACGTCTAGCCATTTCAATTAGTCCCACTGGGCGTGCCAAAAATATATGTTGGCTTTTTTGGCTTTCGAAGGTTATGTTTGTAATTGTGAGCGTGCCAGCAAGGATCAATCAGTCCTTATAGAAATTTAATTGCTAACCAATTATCAGACGATTGTGTTTTAGTTCTTTCAGCCTCAATGAAGAGGACTTTTACTAGTGGCTTTGCTTAGGAGGAACAAACTGACAATGATTAAATAAAGAACAATTGCAGTATTTCATTAAGTAAAACAAAAGACTTACAATGATCCAATTCAGCCTCGTAGAGGTTTACAGCAATAATCTACTTGAAACTACTCCTATGAACGAAATACAGTGCAAGAATTTGAAGTACAAAAATGTAAAGAATAAGAAATGTAAAAAATGGAAAAGAAATAAAGTATAATAAAACTGGTTTTTTAGATCTGAGTCAGGGGCTTTTCTGGGGCCTTCTCTGCTATTTATACTTCTTAAGGATAACCATCGAACTGCACTTCTAACCATCGAACTGCTCCTCCATGATCGCTGATCATGTTGCCATATAGTTAGCTCCACTACGCCAATACTGCAGTTAGGCTTCCCTTCTGATTTTGAATTTAAATGTGAGTAACCGTTGAGGCCACATCACTTTGCATCTCTTTGCTGATCCAGTACTATGAAGATCTTATGAAAACCAATACTAACTGCCACGTGGATGATCACGATCGAAGGTTTGAATTATCTTCCCGTATTACCCTCAACCTGCCACGTGTTGAACTGTGATTGGCTCTATACAAAATATGTAGGCAACAAAGCCCTTCAACCTTATTTAATATATCCTCCCCAGTTAATGGTATTGGAGCTAATCCAAACTCTTACTCACCATTAAAAGCCTTTTTTTGCCTCCGATATAGATGGTAGCGTGGAAGAAATTTTCTGTGGCCAACATATGTGTTCTTCTTACCATATTTTAATCTGTGAGAACATGTTCCTGCACTACAAATTGGACATGCATAATATCCCTTTACAATACAACCGCTCAAATTGCCTAATGCTGGAAAGTCGTTAATTGTCCACGACAATATAGACTTCAACCTGAAGTGTTCTTCTTTATAAGCGTCATAAGCTTCAACACCTATCTCCCACAACATTTTCAAATCATCAATTAGTGGTGCCAAGTAAACATCAAGGTCATAACCAGGTTGTTGTGGACCTGATATTAACAATGATAACATCAGAAATTTCCTTTTCATACATAACCACGGTGGAACAACTATACCTATTGCTAGGGGAACTGTGTGGATTTATTCCATCTGCAGAAATAGCTAATCAAAGGTTTCTTGGCTCTGTAGCGAAATCTGGCCACTTGTGGTCTACTAACTTCTATGATGGAGAATCTGCAGGATGACACATTGTGCCATCATAATCTCTTTCGTGAGCATGCCATGTCAAATCCTTCGCTATTTTTGCTAATTGGAACATCCTTCGAAACCTTAGGATAGTTGGAAAATACCATAAAACTTTTGCAGGCACAGTCTTTCTTATTTTAGTGGAATTCTTCTTCAACTTTCATCTTGATGTACCACATGTAGGACATGAAGTTGAATCTTTGTACTCCTTTCTATAGAGTATGCAATCATATGGACATACATGTATTTTCTCATATCCTATTCCCAATGTAGCAAACGTCTTCCCTGCCTCATACATAGACGATGGTATTTCATTGTTCATTAGCAACATATCACCTAACAACGTCAGTAGATCTGAAAACCCAGTGTGAGATAGGCTATTCGTAATTTTCAAGTTATACAGTTTAACCAATGCAGATAACTTGGTAAACTTTATGCAACCAGAATACAATGGTTATTCCATATCTTCAAGTAATTTCTTAAACACTTCAGGATTAGCTGTGCAATGATCGTATGCATCTTGAACCATTTCTATTGTTTCAGCTACATTATCTATGGAGACGTGTCAAATTGTTGTTGGGAAAAATCTTGTTCATTTAAACATGGTGATGTCCCACTGGTGACTGCTTCTCCATGCCATATCCATGTGGTATAACTTTGGTCAATACCATTGAAAAAGTGATGATTTCTAATCTCTCTAATAGGTTGGCTTCTCAAGTTTCCACAAACTCTACAAGGACAACGTATGGATTGAAGATCACTTGCATGGATCAGAGAAAAATTAAGAAATTGCTCAACTCCATTCTCATAGTCTTTTGATCTTCTATCCTTGAACATCCAAGATTTGTCCATTTTAAATGTATTTTTGAATACCTATATCAATATAGAAATTAGAATATAAAATAATAACCTAAAGGCTACACAATTGATAACCTCAAAGGAATGTCATTGAGAAGGCACAATTTATTTGATAGAACATTAAATGCCTTAGGCAAAAAAATAAAAAATAATAAAATAATAAAAAAAAATACAGGATCTTATAACAAATAATTTATCTAATCTATGAATAATTGCAAAGTCAAAAAAAGAAAAAAAAAATTTAATTCCATAAAGTCTAAACAATCTAGGCATTCATTATTCAATACTATCATATATATATATATATATATATTGCATAATGTTGGGTCGGTGGACCCTAGTAAATACTGTTCACTTAAACACTGGGTCCAATGGGGGGTTTGAGGGGGCCTTCCCCCAAGAGGGAGGGGGGTCCAGAGGGAGTGGAATGATGAGGTGTAGATAATCCTAACTACTCTATGACCAACTCAACCTAACTGTAGATAATCCTAACTACATAACTGTGTCAGTTTGGGAGTTGAATGATGAGGTGTAGCCCAACTAACTTAGGTGGTTTGCCTTCCAAACAAGCAATAACTTGTAGCAGCAAAAATAGCTCTGCAGCAGCAGCAGTAGCAAAACAACTCTACACCATGCTTGCTGATGCATACTGTTTGTAGGCTACTTGAAGGTTGGCAGGCTAATGGGCAGCTTTCTTGTGTTGAGTTGGGTGAAGTAGTGAAGGTTAGAATTGAAGTAGAATTTGTTAGCCATGTTTTACTCCATTTCCCATTGGTATGGAGAGTCTGGTTTGCATTAGTGAGCTGGTGGGATGCGTTTTGGATAGTCCCTAGTTCCATTGAAGCCTTGCTACAATGGTGGGATGGGGTGAAGCTCAAGATGAAGGAGAGAAAAATTTGGAATATGGTGCCACTAGTGATGTTGTGGTTAGTTTGGAAGTTGAGGAATGAAATGGTGTTCAATGGAGGTCATCCCAATTTTGCTGATTTGGTGGATATTGTGAAGTCAAGGATAGCTTTTTGGGCAAAGAGTAGTATTGCAGGTGTGCAGTACTCAGTTCATGATTTTGTGATCAATTTGAATCAGGTGCGGCAGCTGCTGAGGTGAAGGGTGTTGCTGTGTTTTTGTTGCTATTGTGTTGCCAGTGTGGTTTAATGGGTGTAACTACTGAGGTTAGAAGGTGTCTGGGTTAGCAGCTGCAGCATTGTTCTGGATAGCATCAGCAGCAGTGTGCTTGGTTCTGGACAGTAGCTGCTGCAGCATTGTTTTGGATAGCAGCAGCAGCAGTGTGCCTGGTTCTGGACAGCAGCAGCAGTAGCAGTGTGCTTAGGTAGTGTCTGGTGTGTTTGGGTATTGACCTTGTTCTGGAAGAGCAGCAGGAGCAATATTGCTTCTAGTTTGAACTTGGTTCTTGATCTGCTGCAGTGTGCTTTTTGTGTCTACTAATTTGTTAGCCTTGGGTGGTTTTGATTAGAATAGCAGTATATATGGTTCTGAGCCTCTTGTTTTCCTCAATGAAATTTTTTTTTCCTGATGCCTACCACTAACGCAAGGATCAATATTCTCTTCACTACTACATGATTCATGTAAAATATACTCTAACAAAAGGGAAACTGTTAAACAATATCCCAATTTGGAAATCTTCCAAAATGCCTGTAATTTAAATCTCCTTTTCACACCTAGGTTGAAACCCACAAATAAAAATTGCAAAAGAGAGATTGATAATTATTCATTTCCTTAATACACCAAATAATATAAAAAGAAAAATTGGTTGATGTATCGTATGTGATTTTGAGTCAATAAATAAATAAATAAAATATAATTCTATAACATCAAACAATCATTTATTACGATGATCATAGTATCTCTGCGACAATTTACCTGTCTCAAACAATGTTTCATGAACCAAATCCTTTTTTAGAAAGGTGACAGCAGAATACTACCTAAAAGAAAGAATAAGGAATGAATTGATAACTTTGAACTAATAGCGAAGATATAACATTTCACTTCAAAAGTCTAAACGTTTGGCAAAGTGTTACATTTGGAAAAAGATGAAATATTATTTTTTGTGAATTCAACAAATTTGTTAACATTTCTGGAACTGTGAGGAAAAAAAAACAATAATCCGGTTAGTTTTTAGTTTTTACAATTTTTTCCCCCCCTAATAAAACAAGTTCACCTATAGAAATATATGCAATTTATGAGGAATAGATGGAGAGATTCTAAGACATGGAAATAAATCAATAAACCAAAAACATATGAATAGATTAGTAAAAATCAAACAATTGAGAGATAAGAAGCACAGAAAAATGAAGTAAACCAAACAAATGAACCAGCTTCAAATGATGAAAAATAGAGAACCAGCTTCAAATGAACCCACTGCAATCCTCACCATTTCATCAACCCTTGACCACATCTTCCACACATACAAATACAAATACAGTATCAACATACGAAATTCTGAATCAACATACAGTATAAAAAAATAAAAATAAAAAAAAATTCCAACTCTGATTTACAAAACACAAATACAATATGAACATTCCCACCCAAAACCCTTATTCCAAATGAAATGCTATATTTATATAATTCCACTAATAATAATCATAATCATAAATATATACAAATATATCTTATGAATGACATACGAAAGGAGCATTGAAAAAAAAAAAAAAAAAAAACGGAACTCACCAGATGTTTGAAGATTCAACAGAGACGAAAACGTTGAGTGAATAACAGTGGAGATTTTGGAGCTGCAAACCGAATTAGGGCTAATGAATCAGAAAGAGAGGCAAAACGAATTGGAAAAGGAAGAGTCTGGTATATGTTTGGAAATTCTGAATCTTCTTTGGAAGAAGGCGTGTTTGCTAGAGTAGTGAAAGAGGAAAATGCGCCAATTTTGGGATATATTTTTATATAAAAATATATATTCAAATATATATATATATAATCACATTTATATTTTTTTATATATATATCACACTTAATTAGAAAGTGTGATTAAAAAAATATATAATGACACTTAATTGAAAAGTGACATAAAAAATAAATATATCACATGTTAATTAAAAAGTGTAGTTAAAAAATGTATATATATATATAATCACTCTTAATTAAAAAGTGTGATAAAAAAAATTATATATATATATATATAATGACACTTAATTGAAAAGTGACATAAAAAAGAATATGTCACATGTTAATCAAAAAGTGTGATTAAAAAATGTATATATATAATCACACTTAATTGAAAAATGTGATAATATATATATATATATATATATAATGAAACTTAATTGAAAAGTGACATAAAAAATAAATATATCACATGTTAATTAAAAAGTGTGATTAAAAAATGTATATATATAATCACACTTAATTGAAAAGTGTGATAAAAAATAAATATTATCATACTCAATCAAATCAAGTGTGATTAAAATATCAATCAAATTTTTTTTTATCACACTTCCAATAAAAGTGAGATATTTTCATGTATCAAAGTGTGATCTTTATCTATTTTTGTAGTAGTGATAACAACGCCAAAGGTAGATCAAAATACACAAGTGGCTTTTTTTTCCATTAATAGATGTCGTATCACTGATTTACAATCAATTGTTTTTTGTCAAAATGTCAAAGCAATTGATATTAACATTCACATCGAATGTTGGTTAGTTTGTAAGTGGACACCCCCCACCTATAGGTTTTAATGACGCTCTGTTTTCTTATGATTCAAAAAATTGTGTACTAATAAGTCTCGTAGTCCATACCATTCAGCACTAGTGAGGTTGCCAACAATTTCTTCATGGTATATGTGCGCCTGCATGATGTAACATACTGCAGGCCTGCAGTCCACCCTGTAAATGCAAAATGGTTATGATTAACACTTGACATGTATGTTTGCATAATGGTTATGGAGGATTTGTACAAAATGCAGCGAGGCTTACGAGGTGTCGCCCTGTTGAGGACAGACATCAACTGATATGATTGGTTGTGATGGATCTTGGCCTGCTAACTTAATCCATAGCGGTGATGACTCGCCAATAGCACGCACAACGTTCTCGATGTACTCCCTCCATGTAGGGAATTTCACATTAGGCACCAACGAACATATGTGTGTGTACATTTATTTTTGGAATTTAACACATGACAACAATTCATATTTGTGTACAATAAGAGCCACTTACAACTTCTTGTGCTTGGTTGACATGCGGGTCATGTATGCTAGGCCTTGGTCACAATGAGTTATAATGCCTCCACAAATTGTCTTTAGTATCATATACAACGATCGTCCAGTGGAAGTCATGGTGCAATGGGAATAGTAGGTATCTCTCTCCTTGGTAGTTTTTCACATGTGCATCAATACGTTTACTTCTTTTGCGAAGATGGTACTTTCGTATCACTTTCTGCACACATTGGACAAATAATTAATGGACTGTAAAGTTTCACATTCACATTAGCAAAAATAGAATGTTAGATTTTACCAAACACATGCTCGTGAAGATGAATGAGGCGTCATCTGAAGTTGGGGTGACCACTTCTTGTTGTTCATGTAATAGTTCAGCATATGCATCTATCAACTGCACAAGCATAGGGTCATATTATATTATTTGTGGTGGGTGAATAATGTGTGTATGTGGGTGTGTGGGTGTGTGTGTCTGTTTGTATATGCATGAATAGTGAATCATCTTGGCAATGGCATACATTGTTGTGTATCGATTCCTCCTTGATAAGGTGCACAATGTCATCAAAATACATGTATGTAGACTTCGAGTCTCCTTTCCATACAAGTAACCTGTGCATTTTAAATAAACCAATGTGAATATTAACATTGCACAGTTTTGAACAAATCAAATCAATAAGCACAGTGGTGAATATTCACAATTATGGAATACGAATGTTGACATTAGGTGTTCGTATGGTCACTTACTCATCGCTTCCACTCTTTTTTAAAGCCTGGACCTTTTGCTTGTCGTGTTTGGACATTATGCTCCAGACTTTGAACTTGTTGGTCAAGGTCAATAATTTTTTTAGGTGCTTCACTAATGGGTGTTTGTCCACATCTTCAACTATGTGAACTGTATGGGGCTGGTTTGGACCTTGATCATGCTCTTTTTTTTGGCCAGCTAAGTCTAGGTACTGGAAGTCAGGCAAGCGGTGCTCTTTTCAATCTTTCTCCTTGATACGCTTCACCCTAGAAGATGGGCTGAGATTGTGTTGCATTGGGGCGGGAGGTTGCTTCTTTGCCTCGGCCTGTGTGACAATGTGGACTGACTGATCATTGTAAAAGTCTTGAAGAAATATTTTCTCACATTCTAAGTCAATGACTAGCTACGTTAAGCGCTTAATTTCTTCATCCTTCTACTCGATGCACTTTTTTATTTCACTATTCATGTTGTATGGGCTTGACTGGTTGAACAATTTATCTTCAAGATCAGCAATCACTCTTGCTCTTAACTTCCATGAGAATTGAAGGTGTTTGTATTTTTCTTCCCACTGCCTTATGATGTCCCAAGCCTTCCGATTTTCTTTGACAAGCATATCGATGATGTCGGGTTGGCTTGTTCTTGCTATGACAATAGCTTTCTCATCATGTGGGCTGCTAAAGGAAATGTGAATGTCCTTATTACTGTCATTTAGCTTAACTCCATCCCCAGAAAATTCAGAGTTGTTGCCACTATGTTGTTCTTCCTTGATGTTAGAGAGGTCGGGAGATGTGGTGGCTAGTTCATGAATTTCGGGCTCCACCTTTAATGTTGTATGCCTGAACTTTTGTAATTCTGTTAGGGTTGCAAAGAGTTCGCCGGCATTAACCTGAAATGAAAAGTTATGTTAGTTAACGTTTTGGGTGGTGTCATAATGTGAATGTTTTGATCAACAGTTGAAGGTCATACCTCATTAAAACCAATATCAGCCAAAGAGGTGGATTTCATCTTTTTCTGTAAAGCAATCGGATCCCACTTGACACAACGAAGAATGGCATTGGGCTTGTGAGGTTGTAGGATGGTTGTGTGTTCACACAACCAATACTTCAACAAAACAACAAATACATATGTTATTTAGCCTTTGCAGAGTAATGTCAACATATGTGAACATTCACAACAGTGGCACTGTCGTAAACATTCACAGCAGTATATCATAAGTGAATGTGAACATTCACATTAGTGGTACAGATGTGAACATTTACATCTATAAAACATAAGTGTATATGAACATTCACATTAGTGGTACAGATGTAAATGTTCACAGTTAGCAGAGATGAACAACACTCAAGGACATGTGAATGTTATTATTTGAGAACACGGGTACTTACCATCAACAACATGACACAGTCGGTGACTTTTGCTGGCTTTTTGTCGTTTTGGGAAATGGAGGATGTCAACGTTGTTCTAATTTGCTTGGCCTAATCATATTCTTACATGCTTTCCAATGGGACCATATGTGCGTAGTAGCCCTATCCTATTGTCTCACCGCTTGTTGAGAAAAAAGTTTATGGCAAGCATATACGCAAACTAGTCGGGAGACTTCTTTGTTGTCATCTTTCTTTTTGCCTTTCAATGCCTCGATTCAAAGGGTGCGTATCCATTTTGAAGTCAACCGGCTGACATTTTTGCACCTTTTGTTTATAATGCCAGTCTTTGGTTTCGCACCATATGATATGTCCATTGGTTTGGTGCCACAATCCACACCAAAAATCAGCTTAATGTCGTTGTCGTGTATGTTCATCTTCTTCTCCCCAATGTAGAAGGCATCTTTTGAAGCCTTGTATATTTGTAGGACATGCACAATAACATCATCGTACTTCATGCATTTGTCAAGGTCGATCTCACCATTTCTCAATGCATCTAATAAATGCCAAAAAGGTGTTTGTCGTAGGCAGCTGAGCTGTGCTTGTGTGAATTTGGTGCTTTTCATTAATTTCACCAGTCCAGTCATGTTAGATCTATATTTGACACGCCGAATGTCAACATTGCTACTAGTATTTGCTTGTGGGCTTTCTTCCTTGACATGGTACTCATCTCCTTTTCTCTTTGAGGTTTTCTTCTGTGTAATATCTGCAAAATAGAGCATAAAAAAAAAAAAAATTAAGACAAGGTTCATGTGATTAGCATAGTGGCACAGATGTGAACATTCACAGCATTGCCATAGATATGAATGTTCACAGTTGTGTGCAAGGGTGTGAATGTCTACAGTTGTGTGCATAGATGTGAATATCCACATCTGTACATGGATGTAGATGTTGACTGTGTTAGCACAAACACAATGTGCATAGTGTGTATGTATGTAAAAATCAATGTATGTTTAGATAACCATGAACAACATTCAAGAACATGTGGATGTTAACCCAAACATATAAAAGGATATTGTGAACATTTAAAATACTGATTTGTATGACAATGCATATACTTACTACAATCATGCAATGCCAATTTTATAATACAACCTCAAAATTGAAATACAATTTCAAACATGGATAACAAAAGTGATATATTTTCTCTAAACACAGTGGTGAATGTTCACAAAGTATCTAATTAATTTACACATGTAATGAATGTTCACAACATAATTATATATCACAACAACATCTGACACAAGGAATTTTCATGTGAATGTTCACTATGGTTAACAACAACAATTTGATAAGGGCGGGGAAGGACAGTGTGAATATTCACATGGACCGTATTTCATGCCACTTTCATGGAAAATAATCAAAAATTAAAGGTTCAAGTTATTGGATCACCATTACCAATCAACAATACCAACAAGGCAAAAATTCAAAAAAGGGAAAAAAATAACTACAATATTACAAAATAATGATTGGCCAAACATTTTCAATCCATGTGAATGTTCACAGCTTTCAACAACAATAACAATAATATCTGAAATAATTTGATTGTCCAAACATTTTCAATCCATGTAAATATTCACAGCTTTTAACAACGACAACAATAACATCTGAAACAATTTGATTGACACAACATTTTTCAATCCATGTGAATGTTCACATCTTTGAACAACAACAACAGAAACAATTTGCTTGCCCAACAATTTTCAATTTCACGTGGATGTTCACATTTTTCAACAATAACAACAACTAAAACAATTTTCTTTGCCCAACATTCTTCCAAACCATTTGAATGTTCACAGATTTGAACACAACATAATGGCAACTGTAATGTTTTTGGGTGAAAAAATCCATATAATTGGGGATTAGGATTGAGGGGTTCAGATTAAGGATTAGGCATGAACAATATGGAGTTCTATATATTGTATGAATAGAAACAGAGGATATTTATGAAAGTTCACAATGTTATTTGTTGAAAAAGAGATTTAGGGTTTACATACAAGAATGATTAGATTACTTACGTTTTTTGCCCATTTCGACGGTTGCGTTGTCACAAATGGTTGTCGAAGGTGATTTTGACAAAGATAGACCTTACGGATGTTCAACAATGGTGATTCCACGATTTTGGCGACCGACAGCGTATGGATGACGAAGAAGATGATGAGACGATGCGACGATGAGACTCTTATGGGCGTTGAGACAATATGGAATACGATTTTGGATTTTTGGAATGGTGGAGATACTGTGCGTGATTTCCTGCAAGAAAAGAGAGGAAGAGAGATACGGTTATTTGATTTAAAGGATAGGCGCGTGTTTGTTTGAGGGTTTTTTGGTATTTTAGTATGAAATGGGACCTAATGAAATATTACAAAATACTATGGGTCTTATGGAATAGGACTCTTAAAGAGTGGATTTACTTAAAAAGCTCCCTAGAAAAAATTAGTGAAACATCTCTTTCCAATTTTGTGTAGTAGAAGATGTTCAATACTTTTTTTTATTAGCTAAGGTCTTTCGATGAATTTTTTTTTTAGTGAAATAATTGTATAAAACATTACTGTACAAAACTAAGAAATTTTCTGTTTTGCACAGTTGGAAATTTTTTTAGTTCTATCCAATTTTTCTATAAAAAAAAAAATTAATAATTTGAAATTTTTCACAAACTTTTTAGTTTGTGAAAATTGATGAAATTATGAAAAAAAATATATTATTTGTTTAGTTCTAATTTCCTGAATTCAGTTTTCTGAAAATTGAGTTTTTTTATATTTCGTATTTTTTTATGATTTTTTTAATATTTTAAGATTTTTTTTTTATTTTTTAGATGCACTTAATGTAAATACAATTAAAAAGTATAATATTTGTGAAAAAATCTTTAAAAAATTTACTAAATACCAAAAAAAAAAAATTCCATACATTTTTGTATATTTTTTTTACAAATATTTTATTTTTAAGTACATCTAGGTTAGATGCATCTGAAAAGTAAAAAAATTACTTAAAATGTTAAAAAAATTCACCAAAAACAAAAAATATGGAAGATAAAAAATTATGAAAGATAAAAAATTCAATTTTTAAGAAATTCAATTGAGAAAATTGAAAGTAAACAAAGATTGATTTATATTGTAACTTCACTAAATATATATATAATATATATATTTTAGTTTTATATAATTTTTTATTTTGATCTTATTCAATAGATTTTGTTGCGTAGATTTTAAATATATAAATTTTATTTAAAATAAATATGCATAGCAAAAGTTATATAAAGTTTTAAAGTTTTTTTAAATAAATAAATAAATAAATATCACATCAGCAATGTGGAAGTCGAAGTGTATGCACACTATTCACATACATTTGAGGGTACTTTAGAGAAAAAATATGCTAGTAGGACTTATCGAGAATCTAGTCTCGAATAAATATATAAAATGAGACTTAAAAGATAGAAATGAGACAACAATGCTAGGTATCATGAAAAACCATTCATGAAAATAATCATGAAAGTTTTGTGACCCTTGAATTACACTTAGAATAAAACACCACACACTAATCAAGGTAATCCAAGGATCATAAATTTTTCATGATCATTTTCATGAAAAAATTTCATGATCCCTAACTTTTTCCAATGACTAATCACATTGGGTGACTTTTGGTATTAGACTCCCAGTGTAATGTCTCAAAATAAATAGATAATCTGCTCCATTAGGGTATTACTAAATATGCAACATACATCAACAATATATACTACAACATATATGTCAAAAACAAAACTTTTATGTTTTTGAAAATGTACTACAACATACATCAACAATATACTACAACATACATCAACAATATATACTACAACATACATCAACAATATACTACAACATATAATTTCTATTGTTTTTGAAAATGTCACTAATAAATAGACTTTTAGGGATAAAATAATTTGGCCTCAAAATGATTTATTTTTTGAGACAAAAATTTTGGTCCCAAAATGATAATAATTCATCACTAATATCCAATTTTCATTATTAAACATATAATGACAACACTTTTCGCAACAAAAATATTTGGTCTCTAAAAAATAATTTCCTTAAATTTTGGTCTCTAAAACCTTAATTTTTTTTTTTTTTTTTGTAGTGATGATAGTACAATATCGTTTCCGACACATGCTTCAGTACATTCTTTTAGTTCTACAACATGAGTTCTAACAACAATGAATAAAAACTAAACTATTACAAGTTAATACCTTAAAGATTATAAATTTTCAAGGCTTGCCAAGTTACATCAAATGAGTCACAACTCAATAGAAAAAAGCTCATAACTTAAATTACAAACAAATAAACAAAAAGAACAATAAATACGAGCCTCAAGCTCCAAGATCCTCCCGAGTCATCACCTTGTCGGAGGCATGAGTTCTCTAAAGCCTTAATTTTTTGTAGTGATGATAGTACAACATCGTTTCCGACACATGCTTTAGTACATTCTTTTAGTTCTGCAACATGAGTTCTAACATCAATGAATAAAAACTAAACTATTACAAGTTAATACCTTAAAGGTTATAAATTTTCAGGGATTGCCAAGTTACATCAAATGAGTCACAACTCAATAGAAAGAAGCTCATAGCTTAAATTACAAACAAATAAACAAAAAGAACAATAAATACAAGCCTCAAACTCCAAGATACTCCCGAGTCATCACCTTGCCGGAGGCACACTAGTTCACCTAAAAGTCGTTTCCCTCGTAGGGTGAGCATAAAGCTAGTAGAAATAAACTTAATGACATGTATGAAGCTTAACAAAGCCATAAGATGAATGCACATGAAAAGTCATGTTAAAACATGCATTTTCTCTCTTTGAAACGATGTAATGCGACATTTCCAAAACATCTTTCCAAGTCAACAATATTCTTTTAAAACAATCAAGTGGTAAATATAATAAATAAAACTCTAGGGCTAGTGTTCATAATAGTAACTATACAAGTCACTATGTCATTTTTACCGGTGCTAACCGGAAGGCTCGGCACCAACCGTGCGGGTTTAGGTCTTACACCAAGGACACATAAGCTAACTTAATTCTACTTTAACACCCCCTTACAACTTACCATTTCAACGATACAAGACCTGTATCGCAAAACAACAATACGTTTTTCGAAACATGAAACCTCCAATTACAAATCCATGATATGCACAATTGATGTATGATTTGTAAACATTTCCATTTCCCTAATCCACATGCAGTTTCTACAACAATCAATACAACCCTCCATCAGTGCCAAAAAAATTATTTCTAATTTAAAGACAATAACAATAATAGTATTCCAAAATCATAACCAAATCGGAATCCTAATGATTTATACAAAATCTCATGATTCCCAAAGCACATTCACACTCCTTACGAGCCTTTTGAATCTCAACCGAAAACAAACAATTTTCCCAAACCATTCGTATCATTTCCAACAAGATCACTATTTCAAAAGAGTAAATAATAATCGGTATCTTCCAATTATTCAAAATATTTCTCAACCAAATTTCATTTCAATCAAAATCCCACAACCATTCCAATTCCTTCTTCTTCTTCTTCTTCTTCTTCTTTTTTTTTAATTTTTTTTTATTTTATAAAAACATCCAAAACCCTCATTTTTTATTTATTCTTGAGAAACCCTTTAAAACCCAAATTTTTTTCAAAAACTCATAACACAACAACCACTAGATTACCAATCCCAAACTATAACCGAAAACAAGTCTTTTCTCCCAAATTTGAGCATCAATAAATATATATCCAAAACTACTTTTTCAAAATCCATAACTAACAAAATAACATATAATGAAACTAAACAACATACACACCATTAAGAAAATCCCTACGTTAACTTCGGAAGAAGAGAAAGCCCCAAAACTCAATGTCGACGAAATCACAAACTTTTCAGATTAGAATGGAGCCCTCAACGAACTCTATCCTTTCTCCAAAGGACAAAGGCATAGAGATCAAAGGGTGAAGGTGTATTTGAGGTTTAAAATGTGAGTTTTAGAGAGATGGAAAGTAGATCTAGGTTTTGAAATGTTTAGAGAGAGAGAGAGAGAGAGAGAGAGAGAGATGAAAAAGTTACTCAAAAAGTGACTTTCATAAACTAATATACCCTCAAACCACTTGAGCGACCAAAACACCGCTCAAGCGACCAAACACAACAGGTGAGACCGTTCGAGCGAAGAATACCATACTTTCAGAAGTTTTACAGAAAGAGAACAACCACTCGAGCGCAAGAAAGACCGTTCGAGCCAAAACTGGTCGAGCGCAGGAAAACACCGCTCAAGCGAACAACGCCACCTTCCCAGTATCTCTGCAGACCTGCAATAATATTGAAAGTTCTCAAAGACTGCTCGAGCAAAGAGGTAAAAATCTGGACAATGACTTCTTTGAAAAACGAACTCCTAACCTGTTCCAAATGCAGCCAAGACACTCCAACAACCAAACTCAATGAGGAATAAGAAGATTAAAGACTAGACAACCATTCAAGACAATGAAACCCGAATCCAAAACATCAAACGGGTCGAGTCTAAATTAGAATCGCTATACAAAGAAATTATGAAACGATAAGTCACGGGCTCACACATATATAGGGATTCAAACTCATACTCCTAATATTAAGTATGATTCGTCCAAGCCTAAAAGATTTATTCTATCAACAATATGTGTTGTCGTCCGAATGGTTGGCCTTGGGAACAGTCAAACTTGGGACCTGAATATTTATACCTTAAGACTTTACAAAGTTGTCACACCCCCTTGGCTAATACAAAATTAGACTTGTTAGTAAATCGTCCTAAAAAATTTAAAAAAAAAAAAAAAAATTGATAATAGATACTGTATACAATTTGCGTTGAATTTTTCTTAAGTTTACATTTGAATTTAAAATTTAAACATGACATTCTAGTTCATAAGCTCACCACAAGTCCTACTTTAATAATTTGAATCATTTATTTTATAAAATTGTTTGTATATATTATTTTAATAAAAATTATATCCATTTAGGGAAAATTACCCAAAAATTCCATTTGGGAAAATGTTACTCTATTTAGTCCTAGAAGTTTTCTTTCAAATCAATTAGTCCTTTTATTTATGGTATATTCTAGAGTTTACTTGTTTACCCTTTAGTGTGATTTTGGTTGTGATTTTTTCCTAATGTTTAGGTGGGTTAGTTATGGTATGGTGTTAATTTTTGAAATTTTTGTGGAGGATTGTGTGGAGTGATTTGTGGGGTTAGTGATGTTTAGCCATTTGATGTGGAGGGGTTGATATGGAATCGTAGTGTTGTTGTTGGTTGTTATTTTTATTTTTTTATTTTTTTGATTTTAACACTACCACCCACACAAGACCCACTACATATATGATTCTGACAAATGCACCTTCATTACCATGCACTTTCAGTAACATGTACACCTCCAACAACTCATCACCAATAACATGTAAGTCATCAACATTTCATAAAAACTCCAACATACCTACAATTGCACACACTGATGTAATGGATTCATTGCTTCCTTTGAAACTGGTTACTTTTTACTAATATGGAAGTCACACGTCCTAACATTTACGTGGACAATTACAATCAAATATATACAAAAGTCGACAAAATCTTTCACCACCAATACAACAAACCCCACTCAAACAGAACACATTTCCGAAGGCTTCCATTAAACGTCCTAAGCATCTACATCATCAATACCACTCCAAAAAAATATAACACTCTAAAAATAATTCCTTAGTATAACACTTTAACGTAACACATAATTTTTTATTATTATTATAACACTCTAATGTAACACACAAAAAACTCCTTAGTGTATTTTTTCTAAACGTAAAACTCTAATATAACACTCCAAAAAAACTCCTTAGTGTAACACTCGAATATAACACACAAAAAAAAAAAAAAATTCTTTGTGTACTTTTCCTAAATGTAACACTCTAGTATAATACTATAAAAAAAATTCCTTAGTGTAACACTCTAATGTAACACACAAAAACTCTTTAGTGTACTTTTTTCCAAGCGTAACACTCCAATGTTAAAAAAAAAAAAAAAAAAAAAAAAAAAAAAAAAAAAAAAACTTGTTAGTGTATTTTTCCTAAACGTAACATTCTAATGTAACATTAAAAAAGAAAGAAGGTGAGATTTTTTAAACCATTCTAAAATGAATTTAAATATTCATTAGTAAGTTTTGTGCAAATGTATAATTTCAAATAGTGAGTGTTACGTTTGGATGAATTACACTAAGGAATTTTTTTCCTGTTTTTGTGTGTTACATTGAAGTATGTCATATTGGAGTGTTACGTTTGGGATTACACTGATTGGAGTGTTACGTTTGGAATTACACTAATTGAAGTGTTACGTTTGGAAAAAGTATACCAATGAGTTTTTTAGTGTGTAACGTTGAAGTGTTACGTTATTGGAGTATACATTAGAGTGTTAGGTTCTTGTTCATTCTAAAATGAGAAAAAAAAAATCCAAAATTTCTGTATTGCAAATTATCCAAATGTGTAATTTTACATTTTGAGAAACTCACTTTTATCCCTAAAAAATTAAATCCAAATATGCAACTGACTACCCTTTTACGTAATTTCTACTTTAATAGGACCTTTGAATTTATAAGAAAAAATGAAGAGTTAAACAATTCACATGATCACATTTTAAAATTTATTGATGTTTCACCCACCTATTTAATAATCATAATATTTTTATTTTATGACATTAATCTCTAAAATAATAAATAAAATAATAAATATATTTTTAAAAATAGATAATGTTTTTTTTTTTTTTTTTTTTTAATTTCTCTTTTATTTTCAACCCCTCGAAACAACCACCTGGCGGGGACACAAGAATTCAACGCGACTTTATTGTGATTGACAATTTCTATAAGTCGTCGCCGTCGGATTCATGGCAATCGTTTCCACCTCCACGAAGCGGTTCCCACCCATTTCTGGTTGTATATTAATATATATATATATATATATATATTAGGTTTCCTTCCCTCATGTCCCCAATTTAATTTGTGAGAGTATTTAGATTTAATAGATTTATTAAAAGTTTAATTTCCACGATTGCAATAGTTTATTTTTTAATATTTATTGAGAAAAATATTTATATAAAAATTAAAAATAATTAAATTTTGGTAATTATATATTTGAATTATATTTATCTTAAAATAATGAACGGCAAATATAATTTTAAGAATAATAATTTATTGTTTAAAGACAAATATGATTCAAACATATATTTACCGAAGTCTAATCATCTTAATTTTTATATGAATATTCTTCTCAATGAGTTTTAAAAAGTGAATTGTTTGGATTGCCTAGATTGGACTTACAATGGGTCTATTAAGTCCAAATGCTCCCTCAAGTTAGATCTCCAATATGAGAGAAGTTAAACCCATATAATAATTAGGATTATGCAAAATATCGTTCAATTTGTTAAAATTGTCCATCTACTAACCGCGAGTTAATTTGATCAACGATTTGAAATTTATAATGGAAAATGCCATACAAACACCACACAAAAAAAAAAAAATTACAAACTTTTGTTACAAACTGATGTGGCATGGAGTAATACATTTTTGAAATGTGAAATGAGACCCAACTTACTAATATTTTAGGTGACACATTAGTTTGTAAGAAAAATTTGTTTAGAAAATTTATTTGTATAGCACTACTCATTTATAATACGCATTCAAAACTATTCCGTTTTGCAATAATTTATATTTATATATATATATGATTTCAAAATGATTTATAATTTATTAAGGGGAATACCAAAAATGGAGAGAGTAGAAAAATGATTTCAAAATAGTAGAGATACAAGTGATTTATGCATTAAATTGTGCAACTAAATCATTTATTTCCATCATTTTAAAATTATCTTTAAAATTACATTTCTCTCTATATTTTACCTCTAATGAAATATCAAATCAAAAATCTGTGTGAGAAAGATTTGAGATGTTAAATTTATTACAAATTAATATTATATATAAGAAATATTATATAAAATTAATTAATATTATATATATGAAAAATATTATGCAAATTAATATTATATATTATTATTGATACATAGGGTTTTGTTAATAAGTATCCTAATGACACTTATTAAGAATACATTCATATTAACACTATTATATATATATATATAGGGTAAATTATGCAAATGGTTCATGTACTTTACATGATGTGTTAAGTTGATTATTATTTTTCTAATATACTTGATTGTGCCTCTTAATTTAACGGATTGTGTCATATTAGTCCAATAAATAACGACTGTTAGATTTGGTGGACGAAAAGTTGTCACGTGCTCAAACGATGTGTTAATTTGACTCCTGTAGTTTATACAATGTGTCAATTTAGTCCATATTATTTTAATTTGCTTGATTTTAACAAAGACCAAATTGACACATCTTTTGACTTTCTGTCCACCAAACTTAACAATCGTTATTTATTAGACTAATATGATACAATTTGTTAAATTAAGAGGTTAAATCAAGAAAATTAAAATAATATGAACCAAATTGACACATTGTGTAAACTATAAGGACTATTTACATATTTTACCCATATTAATATTAAAGAAAATGAAGTTTCTAACAAAGTGGCAATTCATACCTCCAAGTTTTCAACCTAAATTTTCTAAATTTTTGATTTATTAAAATTAAAAAATACCCTAATTAGGTATCATTTAATGTATTTTTTACAAGTGTCCAAAAGGTAAAATAGAGAAAAATAGGATAATTGGTAGTTGCTATGCGAGGGAACAACAAGCACTATTGTGCGGTTATATGAGCTCATTTTGTGATTCAATTTGATAATCCAAACTGTTCACTTTTTATAGTATATTGAGTAGAATGTACTTGTAAAAAATTAAGTTAATAGGACATTGTTAACCATTTCATCGAATTGCATTTGTATATATAAAAATAAATAACAAATGTAATTTGAAGTATAAAACTGAATACAAATGTAAGTGGATCAAAGGGTTAATAATATTCGATCAATTTGATTTTTTGTAGGTATATTTAGGAATGCCAATGGATACCCTACCCAACGGTTATCCGCGGAGTTCCAACCCAAAATACATGGGTTTCTCCTTTTCTTCAACCCATTGGGTTGGGTGGGTGGTATAGTTTAAATATCCATCAGGGACGGGTACCCATCCATTTCTCCATATGTTTTGACTAACCTATTTTCATAGCTAGGGTTCTTATTTCTCACTCTCCCACTCCAATATGGCGACGACGATGATTGATTTGCGATGGAGATATAGATGATAACAGCGGAGAGGATGGTGAGGCGGGCTTCGACAACATGACTCAGAGGCTCAGCCTCCGCAAAGAGGCGGTCGAAGAAGGAGCAAGTGACGTTGAAGTAACCAATAGGGGTGAGAGAGAGGTTTTGGTCTTTAAGCTCCTAAGACATTACGCCAATGATAGCGTAGAGGTGATGGCGGTGCTCCTTCGTAGTGAAGCTAAATTGAGAGAGGAAGCCAACAACAACAAATTTACTGACGCAAGTTCTCTTTCTCTTTCTCTTTCTCTCTCTTCGTCAGGCTCATTTGCCGTCATATACAGCAGCGGTGATTCAAATTTGTAGCCTTTTATGGAGAAGTTTAAAAGAAGCCAGAAACCCTAGGTCGTGAAGCCCAGATTTCTTTTTTTTTTTATTATTAAAAATTTATTTGATTGTGTCAAAATTATAAATTTGATTACTTTAAAATAAGCTTCTTAATGAATTAACTAATGTGTATTTGATTTTGTTGTTTAACAAAAATAAAATAAAAGTGAGTGTGTATTTGGCTTCAAGTTGGGTTTGGAAAAACCCAAACTCATTAGGATATGTGGAGGGTAGTCCTCATGGGATATGGAGAAAGGAAAAAATTATAATAGGAGAATGGGGATGAATAATTAATATCCGCTCCATTGCTTCCCATTGTCATCCCTAGGTATATTTTACTTGATTTACTTTAAAAAGTGAACAGTTTAGATTATCAAATCAGGTCTCCAAATAGGCCCATATGGCCACACAATAGTGGTTGTTGTGCCTCTCGCACAACAACCACCCCATACGCAAAAGGGCATTTTGGTCTTATTAGAAAAAGATATTTATTATAATGATATACATTTATTTCTTTTATTACTTTCTATAATATTAAAATTAATAGGTATTATTTAATTTATTCTTAATAAGTGTCTTAAGAACACTTGTTAACAAAGTTATTTGGTGTAATTTATTTGATTATTTATTATTTATTATTTATATTTTGAAAGTTTGTATTAAATTATTTGGTGCAATTTATAATTATAATTTATTAGGTAAAAATAACTTAAATAAGTTTAAAAATTATCATTATCTAAAAGATGGGATATATATATATCTATATATGTATATGTTAGGTTTTTGTTATTGGCCATCCCATTTGACAAACTCCTTTAAGTTGTAATTTTATTCGATCTTTTTTATTTCAGTGAGGCTATGAGTTTTAGATGTGAATCCAACCTGAATTGTGCCTTACAAAGATGTTTCAGAAGTTAATTCTTTCATGTTTGCCACTTCGCTGACTATGTTGGTGATCGAGCTGCACGGTCAGCTTGTAGGAGTCCAGGGGGCAGCACCTAGGCGGGGTCGAGGGGCAGTGCCCGCGAAGCAAAAATGCAATTGAAGTTGTTTGTTCGCTCGAGCGAAGGAATTTGCACTCGAGCGAAAATTCTTGGTCCCAGACGTTTTCACTGACTGTAAAAATACTAAGAAGTTGCATTTCTCGCTCGAGCGACACTTCGGTGGCTCGAACAAAGACACTTGGAAAAACACGCATTTTAGTCTCCTTGCTCGAGCGAGCGATCCTTTGCTCGAGCAACCTTCGCGGCCCAATTTTTCTATAAATATGTGTTTCAGTCAAATTTTAGGATTACGACTTTCAGATCTTCTTCTTGGCTAGTAGAGTTTATATCCGGAGCTTCTTTGCTAGTTTCTTTGACATTTGTTTGAGTTTAAATCTGGTTTGAAAAGTATACATCGAAGGATTGTTTGTTTCGTTCAATACAAAAGAGATTGTTATTCTTTAGTGGATTTCGGAGTGGCTCATCATCGTGATTCGACATCGGCATTGTGGATTCAACGTTGGGCAAGATAATTCTGAGGTGAAGACAAGGCTGGAAGAGGCAAATAGGGGTTGGTTCGATTTGGGTGTGGATTCGCTAGGTAATTGAGGATACATTTGTGTAATTCCTTTATGTCTTCTTGATGGATTGTTTTGTGACTTTTGCCCGTGATTTTTTATCACAATTGGAGGCGCTCCAATTGTGATTTTTTCACGTTAAATCGTTGTGTTGATTTGTCTTTGATTGTTTAATTGTGATTGCTATTTACTCGTTAAAATTGATACATAATCACAAATCAATATATAGGGGATTTTTAGATTTTTCAGTATATTTACTTCTGATATTTGATTATCAATTCTAAAATTACAAGAAACAAACACCAAACAAGCTCATAAATCGACAAATTTTATTTTATTTATTTCTAGTTTATTTTATATGCAATTTACTCCATGAAATTTGAAAACATTTGTATTATATTTTGCAATTTATGGACCAAAGTCTACGGACTATACCACAAATGACTTAAGCAAAAAGGCCAACATTTTTGTACATAATCAATTTCATTAAATAAAATACATATATTTTTGTTATTTGTTAAGACTCAAAATACATTTTACTTTACATATTTAGGTACAATTCTTTTCATGACATTTAAATATGAGTACGTCAACAGTATATCTGTATTTTATAATACTATTAGGGTTGGGCAACGGTTTATCCGAACCGCTCAAGCCGCCCAACCCGCATATAAATGGGCGGTTTCGCAAACATAATGCGGGCAGATGCGGTTTGAAATATGACAAATTTGCGGGTTGCAGGCGGGTCACAGGTTAAACCCGCAACCAGCAAAAACTGCCCGCATTTTAATTATTATTATTTTTTATATACCAACTTTATAACTTTAACAGGAGCATCATTATGTTCTCTATGACACTAGGATCCTTATTTTTAAGTATTTCTCAACTTTCTTAATGTCGTAGAATTATCAAGTCCTAAACTTGGTGTGAAGCCCCTGAAAAATTTATTCTCTTTAAAAATCCTTATGTTTGAATTATTTCTTTAAAGCCCCTCAGTTCTTGAATTATTTTGAATCTTGTCGGTTAGCATTTTTTTTTTTTTTTTTATCGAAACAGGAATATCCTAGCCGAATTACGTTCTTTAGCCTAATTTAATTTAATTCTACATAAGTAAGGTCGCAATACATGAGTTTAATTCCAAGCCCTCACTTCTTTATTTAAATTCAAGAATTGCCCCAAAACTAGTACATGTACTTTTATACTATAGGTACCATCAAATCAATTTGAGATCTATGTATATATACATTGGGAAATGTGTCCATAGTACCTAAATTGAATAAAAAACTTCCCCATCTCCCTTCCCCATGGCCGGCCACACCTAGGAGAATGTGAGGGGCCTATTTTCAAGAATTGTAATTATGATGTTCTAGAAACCCTAGCACCTAGTACCCCTAAATCTAGGGTTGTGTTCCCAACACTAGTTTCTTTCCAACTAGAGGCCAACTAGATATTGTCTAAACACATGATTAAGTTTCCTAATCACTCCATATTCCATTAGACTCCAAGTAAATCCAAACTTTTCAATACAATTCCAACTAGTGGGCTTTATGTCTTTTTACACCAAAATTGCCTATAAATACACCCACCCCCTAGCATGGCAAACACAAACAACACACACTCACTCACACATTCGGCTTAGAGGAGAGAAAGGACAGCAAGAGAGAAGTCTTGAGAGGGAGAGGAAGGAAGATGAGAGCAATCTTGTTCAAGCCTAGCAAGTAAGCACAACACAACTCTCTCTTTTATTTTCCTTTTTCAAATACATGTGTAGACCGCCCCGAGGACTCTTGAAGCTCCGCACTGCGAGGGCGCGAAATTCGTTTTGTTCTCTAGCTACTACAGTTCGGACTCAATGTCACGGTTCTTAATCTGATCTCACAAAGTGCAATGTAAGATTGATAAATCACCAAAGAGTCCAAATCCGGCAAATCGTTTTGAGAAACTGATTTTTATAAAGAAGTGTCAAACATGGACTGCTTTGCCAGATACAGAGTCACCACCTAAATATTTTATTTTCGAGAAATTTAGGAAACCCTGACTCGTGCCTAAGGCCACGTGTCCGTCATCACCAAAGTTGTCTCGGCTCGGGAACTTGGGTACAAGAGGGGAAGGTCATGCAATGAGCACCCCCGCTCGCCCGATCAAAGATCGGCTTGTACTAAACATGATATTTTGTTTTTGAAAACACATGTGCTCTTATTCCCGTTATTTAACCTAGAATTACTATGTGACGCGCACAACATACAAGTATAGACTAGATCGCCTAATTTGGAACAAAACATTGCATATTCGTTTGTTTGAAAACGGTTTGAAGTTTGCTACTCGCAAGTAGGCTAAATCGAGGATTTCAATGAATTGTTCCAATTCAAGCAGTCCAACCTTCACCCACAGGCATTCAGGCAGTTATATCAAATAAGCAGTTAGCCTCATAGCGAGCATGCTTTCATGGCAGTCAATAACACACATGCAGTATGCTAAAGCATAAACACTCACAGTGTACTCTGAGCCAAAACAAGGAACTAGTTAGAAATCATGTATGATCCTAGTTCATGTTAAGATGACTAATGCAACACATGCGAGAATGAAACTCAGATAAGGCTCGGCTATCCTAAGATATCACGTGAAATGCAACTTGATAACATGCTGTTGAACACGTATTCAAGTAAATGTATTAAAATACAATGCAGTTAGTATGATGCGCCGATCCCGGTGCATGCAATACAGATGAATAGATGCACACATACGAAGCATAAGGTATGCTAATTGAAACATGCCCCAAAACTAACCATCATAAGCGGTTAAGTAAAAGGGAGAAAGAAATGGAGGTTGGAAGACATGCATCACACACACGCACGCTTATTACAACAATTGGCCCTCTCGACGGAGGGTCCGAATAAAGGAGCTAACTATCTATTCTAAGCTAATTAAACTAATTATTACAAGCCAACTAATTAACTAATCCTAGTTAACTAATTAAGCTATTACAACACAATTAAGCAGCTAAACGCATTAACTACTTAAATATAGAACCAAAGCATAAACTAGCTAAGCAAATTAGCTAAGTAAAGTAGTAAAGCAATGTCCTCAGAGGGAGAAGAGTGCATGCATGCTCGGTTGCCTCGTTTGGAAATCCAACGCGACGCCTCAACTTGCCTCTGTTTGCAACTATTTTTAGAACTTTGCACCAAGCTCCAGAAAGCTTAAACTCTACCTTGGGGACCTGTGGGAGGGTGGCAGACCACCTAGGGGTGTCACTAGCCATGGCCAACCACCTATCTTTGCTGCATACCAGAAAAAGTGGTCGGCTAGCTAGTTTTTCTGGCTGGCCGACCAGTTGTTGTTGTATTTCTCCAGTTTGCTGCAATAGAGAGCAAGAAAGGATATGGCAATGTATTTGCAAGATATGTGTGCACAACCACCCTTCCTATCATTTCATAAGCTTAAGGAAGTGTGGTTCTCGACCTTCGGGCCACCAATCGCGCATTTCAATGCATGATGGCTGAGAAGCCAAATTACATAATTCAATATAAAATAAATGCACACATAAACACATAAGGCCTAAAACTCTATCATGTATGATCAAGATCGTTGGCGACCAAGAATTGAGGCACGTTTCATCACTTCAAGTATGAAACGTCCCTCGTTCCTCGTGTTTGGACTAACACTTAATCCAACACACAATGCAAGCAACAACATGCAAATATGCAATGCAACTCAAGCATGCAAACATGTAATGTAACTCAAGCATGCAAAACATAATGTAAAGGACAACATGGCATGCACAATGCAATGAACAACATGGCATACACAATGCAATGTAACTTAAGCATGCACAATGCAAATAACATGGCATACACAATGCAATGTAACATAAGCATACACAATGCAAACAACATGGCATACTCAATGCAATGTGACATAAGCATGCTAACAACATGCAAACAAACATGCTAGATGGACTTAAACCGAATGTAGACAGACCTCAGCCATGCCCAAAACAGTGGCCATAATGCTAAAATAAAGACATGAAGATCAAGACAAGCAAGCTCAATGCATTGGCCCATTAACTAGGCCTAAGAACACAACTCTCAAGAGTGCTTGAAGAGTGATAAACATGGGAGTGTAACCACATTATATGCATTGAAATCAAGTGTGAAATGATGCCAAATCATTCAAACAACACAAGTAAAGCATGCAAGAGGGCCTAAGGCACAAAGCCATTAAAGGGACTACACAAGGGGCATGCAATACATTGCACAAATGATTGAACCAATCATCGACATAGCTCAAATAGGTCTAAACAAAGACCATAACATGCTAAGATGGAGGCTCAAGGACTTAGGCATGCAAGCATACAAGCTAGGCCATAAGCTAGGCAACAATGCATAACACTCAAAGGCATTGAAAGCATGAAAGAAGTGGGAACATAGCAATCCTATATGCACTGAAATGTCATGTTAAAGGATGCCAAATCATGTACACAAAACAAATGAAGCATGCTATGGTACCCAAAGCTTGAAGCTAGCATAGACATTTGTACTACAACTATGCAAAACATGAAGCATATGGTGAAGGCAACCCAAAACATTCCTAGAACATGTCAAAATGATACTAAAACATGTATAGAAGGAAGCCAAAATATGCTAGAATGACATGTTAAAGCATGGTGCATACAAGACTAGTTCATGGAAATGCACTACAAGAGCATGAAGCATGCAAGGGCCAACCAAACCAAACCTTAACAGATGTATGACATGGCAAAACATCACCAAAAAAATGCTGAAATGGAGTCAACATAAGCTAGAAAGACATGCTACTTCATGAAGCATATAAGACTAGTTTATGAAATTTACACTACAAGTGTATAAGGCATGCAAAAGCCAACTAAACCAACCCAAAACAGATCTAAGGCATGTTAAAACAACACCAAAAACCTACTGAGATGGCCCCAAAACAAGCTAGAAAGACATGCTCAAACATGAGGCACACAAAACTAGTTTGTAAGATTTACACTACAAGTGTATAAGGCATGCATGGAATGACCAAACCAAGTGAAAAAAGATCTGAGGCATGTTGAAATAGCCCCAAATACATGCTAAGAACAAGCTAACACAAGCTTAATAAACATGCTCAAACATGAGGCATATAAAGCAAGTATTCAAAATACAAGGAGAGAGGATGACCCTCTCCTATTTAGGACCCCAAAACCACCTTTCCACCACTAAAAATCCTCTGGATTTCAATGGTAGAAAGGTCATGCAAAGGCTAGAACAAGAGCCAAAAGGAATGGCTCAAAACAAGGCCTAACAAGGCCTAAGAGGAGGTAGACCACCCCCAACAAAAGAGTGACCTTACACAAACATTTTAAGCATGCAGAAAAAGAACTTTTTGTAATAGAAAGTTAATCTTAAATCAGCATGCAAATAGGTCCAAAAGCTTAAGCAAAATCAAGGGATTTAAGGGTTAGAAGCTCACCCTTGATGAACACCTTCAAAAACACAACTCCAGCAAGTTTTCCAAGCTCAAACCAAACCAACAACACTAAAACCAGCTCCTAAGCACCTCAGCA
The DNA here is from genome assembly GCA_030407325.1 of Camellia japonica. NCBI lineage: Eukaryota > Viridiplantae > Streptophyta > Magnoliopsida > Ericales > Theaceae > Camellia > Camellia japonica. The sequence continues at coordinate 23,044,793 of JAPPVO010000014.1, forward strand.
ACAAAAGGATGGTGTTTGAGTGTGTGTTTGTGTGCAAAAGTGAGACAAAATGACACTTTAAGGCACAAAAATGAGACCAAAAGAGATATAGAGATATATGTGTATCTATATCTCAAACCACCAATTTCTGAACCTAGAGGAGGAGGGAGGTGGTTCTCTCTTATAGAGAACAAAAGTGTAAGCTTCTTGAGGAAGCTAAGGATCCAAGGCCATCCCTCCATACATGTGCATGGAGGATGGTTTTAGTGTCTTCTAGTTGTGCCAACTGGATGAAAATATCTCCAGGAAGTAGGTGAAAAGCAGTCGACCACTTGAAGTGGTCGGCCAGCTACTTATAGTGGTCGGCCGACCACCATAAGTGGTCTCCCAAGACAAAAACTAGTCGGCCAGGGGTAGGAGAAGTCTACACATTGAAAGCAAGGTGGTGGTGGTGGTGTGGTGGCCGACCAGAAAAGGTGGCCCAAAGACCAAGAAAACCAGTTGTCAGACTAGAAAACTGGCTGGCGGGGAGGAAAGTGGTCTCCAAGGGGAAGAACCAGTCTCCCACCCTTGTACCACCTTCCAAACAAGGAAAACAAGGTTTGTGCCAAAAACAAACCAAAACGGATGCAAGACGAAAGTTCGGGAGGCAAAGCGCACAGCCGGAAGCCTCGAAAACTAGTCTACGAGCACCAAAAGTGGTCTACGACCACAAAAGTAGTCTCCCGGACCACAGTGTTCCTCTAGGCAGAGGCAACAAGGCATGGTTCAAAAATCAAGCCAAACGGAGAACGTTAAGCGGTCCTGAGCCAAGGCGTGCGGCCGAAGGCTCCAAAAATCAAAAACTAGTCTCCAAGCGCGAAAAGTGGTCTATGACCACGAAAAGTGGTCTACGACCACAAAGAGGTAGTCTACAGACCACTCCCTCCCTCCAGGGAAGGGAAACATGGCTTGGTCCGCAAACCGAGCCAAAGCACAAAGAATTCAAAGGCCCGGAGGCAAGGCTCTCAGCCAAAACCCTGGAAACCATGAAACGAGCACAACATGCACTATCACTGAGCGCTCAATCAATGACGTCTGAATCTTAAGGTCAGTTAAAAATGGGGTGTCTACAGTTGCTCCTCTTTGACAGAACTCGGAAGTCATAAGTGATGGGAGTGAATGTCAAAGCCTAGAGACGACCCATTTTTGACAAGGCCGAAGACTTAGGCAAACTGGCAAAATAACGAAGAGATGCGCCCGCAGGCTGGGGCAAAATGCAAATGACATGTAGAAAGCCGAGCATAACTTATGATCATGCAAAGAGAGCTGTAATGAAGCAATTATACACAATAAATGCAACAGTTTAAGCAAGCGAATACAAACCAAACTACACTACATGCAGAAAGGATGTAAGAGAATTATACAATTCTTGCTACGTCTTACGCGGAGTAAATACAATACCATCAGGTCGCACCAGCCTCAAATGAACCGTACATACAATATCGTGCCTGCAAAAGAAAGAAACTCAACAGGTACAATATAGTTAGAAACACATGCTCAATGTTATGACATGGTACAATTCCAATGCGAGATAAACGCATGCATACACAATGCCAATGGAAAGGTGCAAAGCAATGCAAGTGAAAAGTGCACGATGATGCAAGTGAAAAGTGCATAACAAAGCAACCGAAGTGCGCATAAAAATGCAAGCAAAATATGCGTGACAACGCAAGTAGAGTGCATAACAATGCGAGGAAAGTGGTGTGCATAACAATGCAACCTAAGTGTGTGTGACAACGCGAGTGGAAGGGGTGCATAACAATGCGAGCAAAATATGCGTGACAACGCAAGTCGAGGGTGCATAAAAATGCAAGCAACGTGCACAACAATGCAAGGGAAGTAAGCATAGCAATGCGAGAGAAATGAACATAACAAATGCATTTTAGTGCAACTTCAAAGGCGTGTTTGAAACAAAAAGTCAATTAAAGAAGTATAAGCTTTAACGAGATTAATTTAACCGAAACCTCCGATTTACCTCTCGGATGGATCTCAACGTACTCAAAGAGGATACACCTTGCTCTTGATGAGTAACAATAAACCACACATCGAAGACTTGAATTAAAGTTCCCGCGGGGACATTTCTGAGCCGAAAAGTGCACTTTCCTTGTACTTTCTCGAGGGCCGAGGACTCTAATCATCACCAAAACACACAGGGAGAACAATGGAGCCCTGAAGATCATCCAGGAGGGTGATTGACCACTTAGGACAATGGCCGACCAGTTGTTGACCACCAAAGTGGTCAGCCAGCTAGAAAAACTGGTCGGCCGAACAGTTTATGAAAACAGGGGCAGTTTTGTCTTTTTAAGGCCGGATCTTTAAGTACACAACTCCAAATCACTTTTCATCACACCTCCAAGGCCGAAATCAACTTCTCTTCCTCCCTAGACCCTTTTCTCCCTCAGATCTGCACTTTATACACGTTTTCCAATGCCCTACGCGAAGTTGTTTCGCGAAAACTTTCGATTCTCTTCACTTTGAACCGATTAGAATTTGTTTTCGGAGCTTCTTTCTCCATTTTCACCACTTGAGGTATGTTTGTCTCGAAGTTTAGCACGTTTTCCCAGGCGTTGACTTTTGTTGACTTTTTGCAATTTTGGCTCATGCCGCTCATTTTTGCATCTTTTTTCAGATGGCTGACGATATCCCATACGGCGGAGGCTTCCCAAGAGTAGAGGACGTGTCGGACGTCATGCCACTGCCTCCGAGGGTTCGGCCGTTCGACCTAGAGAGGTACCACTCGCAGGAGCATATCCTGCCTCCGAGCACCTTCCACCATTTTACAGACTTCGCGCGACGGATGCCCCTAGACTTACTGCTACGGGAGCCTGAGTATCATCTATCCCATCATGCACGAGAGGTACGTCCTCCATTTTTGCATTTATCATGCTTTCGCTATGTATTACATCTACTTGTTCTGAACACATTTACATACACAGTACTTCTGCTCATTCTTGAACACAACTTGCACACAGCATCCGGTTCATATGGGCCCACTGCTCTCAACATAACACTTTGCTCACTTGGCACACAGCTCACAACACAAAACTTTGTTCGTTTGCACGCATAGCTCACAACACAAAACTTTGTTCGTTTGGCACGCAGCGCACAACCCAAAACTTTGTCCGTTTGGCACGCAGCTCACAACATAAAACTTTGTTCGTTTGGCACGCAACTCATAACACACAACTTTGTTCACTTTACACGTAGCTCTTTTTGGGCACACAGCTCACAACACAACTTTGTTCGTTTGGCACGCAGCTCACAACACAAAACTTTGTCCGTTTGCACGCAGCTCTTTTTTTTTTTAGGCACACAGCTCATTTTGGGCGCACAGCTCGTTCTGGGCACACAGCTCATTTGGCACACTGTTCAATCTGAACACGCAGTTCATAACACAGTATTCTGCTCAAACTGAACACACAATTCATAACGCGATATTTTGCTCAATCTGAACACACAGTTCATAACGCAGTATTTTGCTCAATCTGAACACACAGTTCATAACGCAGTATTTTGCTCAATCTGAACACACAGTTCATAACACATGGTTTGCTCAATCTGAACACGCAGTTCATAATGCAGTTTTGCTCAATCTAAACACACAGTTCATAACGCAGGGTTTGCTCAATCTGAACACGCAGTTCATAACGCAGTTTTGCTCAATCTGAACACACAGTTCATAACGCAGGGTTGCTCAATTGAATACGCAGTTCATAATGCGGTTTTGCTCAATCTGAACACACAGTTCATTACGCAGTTTTGCTCAATCTGAACACACAGTTCATAACGCAGGGGTTTCTCAATCTGAACACACAGTTCATAATGCTGTTTTGCTCAATCTGAATATGTTGTTCATAACACAGCATTCTTTTAATTTGCACACGGCTCACAACACTGCTCAATCTGAACACGCAGTTCATCACACAACATTCTTTTAATTTGCACACGGGTCACAACACTGCTCAATCTGAGCACGCAGTTCATCACACAGCATTCTTTTAATTTGCACACAGCTCACAACACTGCTCAATCTGAACACGCAGTTCATAACACAGCATTCTTTTAATTTGCACATGGCTCACAACACTGCTCAATCTGAACACACAGTTCATAACACAGCATTCTTTTAATTTGCACGTGGCTCACAACATAGCATTATGTTTATTGTGAATACTGAATACATCTGTTCATTTTACCCGCAGGTGTCATCTCGTTTCACAAGGGGCTACGGATCGATCATTGCCAGGGAATGGTACATGGAGCTCCCGGATCCCATTCGACATATTGTGGACGAGGCAAGATTTGGCCGATTCTGTATAGGGTTGTCGCGTCATCCAGTGAGCAGGACCTTTCTGGGCGCACTGGTAGAGAGATGGTGGGACACCACCAACTCCTTTCATTTTTCCGCCACCGGGGACATGACGATGACCCCGTATGACTTCTCCATGCTGATGGGCCTCGACGTAACGGGCCGGCTGATCCCATATGATACTGATATAGGTGAGTGGGAGGCAGCTTGAGCGTACTTGCTTGGAGCCCATCCACCGACCGACAGATCATCAGGCAGGGTCAGGTACACCTGGTTCGCTGAGCAGTACAGAGGGTCTATGCCTGAGACTTTCGAGGCCATACAGCAGTATGCTCGGGGATTTTTGATGTTCCTCCTTGGGACCACACTGTTCTCCGACAGGGGGAACACAGTCGGGCTGTATCTGCTGAGTGCTCTGGTAGATCTATCACAGGTCCGGCACTTCGACTGGGGTAGTGCTGGCCTCACTACCCTTTATTGCTACATGAGCGTGACCTCCCGAGAGCGGGGGACCATAATAGGTGGCTTCTGGCGAGCCTGGGAGGTACATTCTGCCCTCTTGATTTACATTCCTGTTTTTCATCATCTGTACACTGCATACTGCACACAACACTCTGCACTCAGCATTCCGCACTCAGTATTTTACATTTTCTGCACACTGCACATAGCATTCTGCACTCAACATTCCACATTTTCTATACATTCTGTATACTGACAGCCACTGTCTTGCCTTTCACAGTTGTGGGTTTATGCCTACTTCCCGGCGCTTGCTCCCGAACTCGAGGTTGAGGCACCTCTTGAGATCCCTTACTCACGTAGATTTGAGGGTCGATGCTAGTCCAGGCCCCGGAAGACTCTGCCACATCTCCGGCAGTACTTCGACACTGTGCGGGCGATAGAGGTAAACCAAAACTCTCAGTTCTTCATGCTTTCAGCTTTGATTCATCTTGCATATTTACGACATCTAATCAGTTTATGCACTTGTTATCCGCAGATTACTTGGCAGCCTTGGATGGCGATGCCCGGGTCTCCTCGATTCTAGTTCCCTGGGGCATGGGCCGCCTCCCGATACAGGGTTCTGTTTGAGGGACCAACCGGCAGGGCTTCGTTTCTTGGGGATCGCTTCATGCATCAGACGATGGGCAATGCCGATCAGGAGGTCCCCTCAGCACCTCCACTGGACATGCGGTCCACGGAGCGCCTTACTCCCCGAGGGGTCAACGACCTTATGTTGGGTGTTGACGCAGTTCTGTTCCTGGAGGAGGGGGAGTACGTGACATACCGCCATACATACCTGATGCCTTCATTGACAGGTGTCCGTACCCCTACAAGGAGGGCTGCTGACATGCCATCATCGAGTTGCGCTCGAGCCGCAGACTTCCCTTCCAGTAGCAGGGCTAGCACATCGAGGGGTAGGGCTAGAGAGATGCCCTCGACTTGCTAGTACACTGGGTGGCCAGATCTTCCGACCGAGCTGACGGGCTGGGAGTATGGGACATCATACCAGATTCTGCTAGAGCGTCCATTGCTCAATCATCGATACGTCAGTGACCCTGACTCACCACCGGTATGCTCTACAGTCTTTATTTATCACTCAGATATTTAGACATTCGTTCATTCACTGATGACTTGAACTTGCATTTGCAGCCCCCCAGAGAGTATACTGAGGGCTTGCTTGGGGTGGTGGCCTCACTTGAGAGCATGGTCTTGCGGAGGGAGATGCTGCTGCACTCCTATAGTATCCCGGTATTTTCCAGTTTCCTTGCATTTATCATACTTCTGATGACATATGAAAAACTGAACATTTTACTATACTGATTCACTGTATGTGTAGAGCACATCTGACACGACACATTCACACACTGTAACTGTATGCACTCATTTTATGTATCATTCTTGCATCTGATATACATACTTTGGCTGATGCATTCAAACTGTCTTTTCAGGTCGCACATGTACCACCCGGGCCATCCAGGCCTTCTCGAGCAGCTGGAGGAGGGGTCTCGACTCACAGCCGAGTTAGGCGTAAAGCACCTGTCAGATATGACGAGAAGTCTAGCGAGGAGGAGGAGTCAGCACATCCACAGTCAGAGACATCTGCAGGCAGGGATGATGACTCCGATTCCAGTTCTGAGGATGGAGGTGACGCCGAGGAGGATTCCGAGGACAGTGACTCCAATTCATATGGGGGTGCCGACGACGATGGTGCAGAGGCTGCTCACCCAAAGAGGGTGAAGAGGGCCTCTCGGTCTTGAGCTTGATAGCACTGATGTAGATGTTCCTGCTTTATTTTTCTTTTTACATGTAGTTGTAGCACATTGTACAGCTTAGGCAGTTTTATTTTCTTCAAAACTTATACCGTGTTGTAAAATGTTGTAAAAAGAAATCATGATGGAATGAAAACGGCTTTTTGTTCAAAAAGTGTTATATTTTGCATTCTAAGGATCGCATCGCATCATTTTGCACAAAAATAAGATTGAATGAAAATTGAACATCGTGTATTACCAAGTCAGGTAGTGAACCAACATAACAAACTAAACAACTTAACTCAATAAGCAACAACGAGACTTTAACAAGTTTACAACTTGATAAACGAAGAGCAACAACTCGATAAGCAAAACTTAAGAACTCGATAAGCAAGTGTATTTTGGACAAACTAAGCCGCAGAACGCATCCGAAACAGAGGTAAACTGAAACCTTTCGTACTCTCAGCACACAGGAAAATTGGACACTCTCTTCTGGAGACAAGAAAAAGCTGCAGACCACCATTTTGCTCATGGCCGACCACCATAGGAGCCTGTCGACCAGTTTTTGTTCTACAGACCCAAAAAGTAGCTGGCCGACCAGAAAAACTGGTTGGCCGACCAGTAAAAGTGGTCGGCCGACCACTTGGCCTGGGGACCTCCAGTTTTCTGACACTTGTCCTCCAAATAGTGCCTTATCCTTCATAAAGGTTCCAACTTCGTGGTTCCCTCATTCTAACTCAGTTTTGCACCAAAATGGAGGCATTTCTTGTCGAAAATCTCACAAATTGGATTGCTACCTTGGATGGCTCGGAAAAGGTAAATTTCCGGGCTTCGGCATAAATGCACTATTCACGTTGAGTTGCACCACGCTGCATTTTCCATTTTTTCGTGCCGCGGCAAGGTTTTGGAATCCGGTAACACACGTCTTTAGCTTTGGCGGACACGAGATATGTCCCACTTTCGAAGACTTCCAAGCTTTGATGGAGTCCGAATGTGAAGAGGAGATTTTGCCACAATTCCGCTTTGGCCACACCCAAGCCTTAGGACGGATGTGCGGGCTCACTATGCATGGTGCTCGGTCTTTGATCCGCAATGGAGCATTGGACATCCCCAGCTTGGTTCATTGGTTTTCTGATGCCGGTGACCACGGAGATCATCACTGGTAGGGTTTTTGATGACATGCGCTTTGCTTGTGCATGCTGTCTCATTTCTTACTTGCCTCAGGCTCCGGAAGGTCTAGCGTCCGTTTGATTGAGGTTGCCCAAGGCTTAAAAGAGGGCAAGAGCTGTATCGCCATGACACTAGCTGAGACATTGATGGGCTTGGATGCTTTCTATCGCCGAGAGACGACTAGATTCGCAGGGAGTCCACTACTGCTGTAGGTAATGTTCCCTACCCCATCTCACATATATTTCTCACATCACTCGGCCCTCAGGCTCGGTTTTTCTCTCAAAACCCTTTTTCTCACTTTTCTCTCAACGTACACCTCTCTATTCTTTGATCTCTCATTTTTCATCCTTGCCCAGATATGGTTGATGGATAAATTGAAGGTTGTGGACGCATGCCCAGCATATTCAGCTCGTGGCTATTTCCTCTGGCGACGTCTAGTCGATGCCCTTGATGAGGGTTGGTGGTGTGAATGGATGTGCAGTTTGTCCGTAGACCGCATTGCTTGGTGCTGCCCTTGGCTCAACCTGCCGGCGGTGAGTTACAGCATTTCTCGCCAGCCCGGGATTCAATTGATCGGCTTGAGACACTATGTCTTTTACTTCCCATTCTGATTCCGGCGACAGTTCGGACATGATCAGACTTGCCCGGCAGAGGGGATAGAGTATCCTACTGCATTTCCAGTCCGAGGTGCGCAGCTAGCTCGGTATGCCACAACATGGAGGGCTTGAGAGCTTCTGGCCCCCGTTCCCACTTTCGGTTGCCCCCTCTCTGATGAGTGCATAGTTTGGCTTGATGAAGAGGCACAGGTTGGGCCTACTTTGATATCAGAGGCTTCAACCAGCTCTAAGAGGGGGCGCAGGAACACCTAACTTATCCATGCCTCGAATTTATTGCTTTATCTGTACTTTCAAGTTTTCTTTATGAATGTAATAAAAAGCAACTTCAATTTGTATTCAAGAGTAGGAGAACTCTGTACTGAAATCAATAAAATTGAAGGTTGTGGGTACTGAAAATTTTCTATTTGGTCCAAAAATGGTCTAAGTTGTAAAAAGATTAATTTGAGCAAAATCAAATTTTATTAAAACTTTTCAAAACCATTTTCGATATGGATCAGAACTGGACACACCCGAGATCTATCACTGAGATGTACAACCCCAGATCCCAGCAACTGGAAAGTTGCCCCTAGTCTGAATAGCACTGCACTGGAGATCACAACCGAGCTCTTGGATGCAAAATAGACAAAGATGACCAAACATGATCACATGGACAAAGCTGATCGGGGAAATGTTTATGGCTGGACTTCAGGATAAGGTTGCCTACATATCCCAAAGATGGGAATCAAGCCTTACGTAGTTCGGCTTAGGTTCACTCGTGTATTGACACTCTCCTTTTGCGCTCTAACTTTTGCTAAGGCCGCCCTTTCTGGGTTTTCAACCTTGCGAGCTTTGTTTTTATTATTTCAAATTTTTTGTGCTCTAACTTTTGCCTAGGTCGCCCTTTCGGGTTTTCGGTCTAGCGAGCCACTCAGGGGTAGTATTTCTTCAACTTGTCCATGTTGATCGGTTGGAAGAACTCTAGGCTATCTAGGTCCATCAGAACGACAGCTCCACCCGACCAGATAGACTTGATGATGTAGGGGCCAGTCCAATTGGGTCTGAACTTGGCCCTAGGGTCATGGATGGGAGCTCGGTTGTCTTTGAGCACAAGATCCCCTTCCTTCAAATTCCTGGACTTAACCGTCTTGTTGAAAGCCCTGGCAATTCTTCGTTGATAACCCTGAACATGATACAGTGCTTTCAGCCTTCTCCCGTCAAAAAGCATAAGTTCTTCGAATCTACTTTGCTGCCAATCTGCCTCAGCTATCTGACACTCAGCCAATACCCGTAATGACAGAACCTCAACTTCGATAGGTAGAATAGCCTCCATCCCATAAACCAAAGAATACGGAGTCGCTCCAGTAGAAGTTCGAATGGAAGTCCGGTAACCCCACAGAGCAAATGGCAACTTATCTGGCTAGCCTCGGTAGGTTTCCACCATCTTCTGCAGAATGTGCTTGATGTTCTTGTTGGCGGCCTCAACTGCTCCGTTGGTCTGCGGCTGATATGTAGATTACTTATGAAAAGCCACGTTGTACTTCTCCAACAAGTCGATCACCTCCTTCTTGAAGTGGGAACCAGTATCTAATTCGGGACCCCGTAGCGACAGATGATGTTATTTCTGATGAACTTTGCGACATGCGATGCCTTCAACACCACGTAAGATTGGGCCTCAACCCACTTCGTGAAATAGTCTATTGCTACCAGAATGTACTCATGCTCGTTGGATCCCTTTGGAGTAACAGCCCCAATCACATCAATCCCCCAGACTGAAAACAGCCATGGCGAAGTCATATTGTACAGCTTCGATGGCGGAATGTTCATGCGGTTTGCATGGATCTGACATTTGTGGCATCGCCAAACAAAGCCAATACAATCCTCCTTCATGGTGGACCAGTAATAACCTGTCTAAGGATCTTCCAGGCTAACATCACGCCATTCATGTGCGCTCCGCACTCTCCTCCATGGATAGCCTCCATTAGGCGCTTGGATTCTTCAGCATCAACACACAGCTTATGCATCCCGAGATGACCCCTCTTGTACAGTTTACCCCCGCAGACGATGAACTGAGCAGCCATTCTTCGAATTGCCCTCTTATCTTTGGCATTTGCCCCTAGTGGATACGTCTCTTTTTCCAAGAAGTTTCAAATGTCGTAATACCAGGGATTCACATCTTGTACCTCATCTATGGCAGCAATCAGCTCGTAGGCCGGCACAAATTTTTGTTCGATGATGATCGGACGCATCCGGACTCCAAAAGGGATGTCTATCATAGAAGATAGAGTTGCTAATGAATCTGCAAACCTGTTGTTCTCTCTCAACAGATAAGCAAAGTTCAGTTTCTCAAGCCGAGGAATCAGCACGTCTAAGGCCTGGTGATAGATTTTCATCTTTTCTTCTTTCACTTTCAAATCTCCTTTAGCTTGAGATACAACAAGGTTCGAGTCTCCAATGACGTCCAACCGTTTTGCCCCTAGTTCTAGGGCGGCTTCTAGTCCAGCAATACATGCCTCATACTCTGCCTCATTGTTTGACACTCTGAACCGGAGTTTGAATGCTAAGGGTATGCGGGAATTGTCGAGTGCTATCAGCAACACCCCTATCCTATATCCATATTGGTTTGATGGTCCGTCAAAGTACATCGTCCAAGTTTCTTCTTCGACATGCAGAATAGCCTCATCTGGGAATAGGGACTCAACTGCTTCATCTCCTTCAACTGGGTAATCAGCTAGGAACTCCGCTACCGCTCTCCCTTTCACTGACTTGCGCGTCATGTATTTCAGATCAAATTCGAAAAACAGAAGCAACCAACGGGCTAGCCTACGCGTAAGTGCTGGTTTCTCGAAGAGATATTTGATGGGATCTAATCTCGAAACCAATATTACAGAGTGAGCTAACCGGTAGTGCCGCAGCTTCCTGGTAGCCCATACCAAGGCCAGACAAGCCTTCTCCAGTGAAGTATAGCGGGTCTCGTAATCCAACATTTTCTTGCTCAGGTAATAGATAGCTTTCTCCACTTTGTCCTTAGACTCCTGTGCAAGCATGCAACTCATCGTAGTTTCAGTCACTGAAAGATACAGAATCAACGGTTTCCCCGGCTCAAGCGGTGACAACACAGGTGGGTTCTGTAAATATTGCTTGATCTGTTCAAAAGTAGCTTGGCATTGGCCGTCCCATTAGCACTTTTTTCCTTTCTTCAGGAGACCAAAGAGTGGTTCACAAATCAAGGTTAATTTTGCAATAAACCGTCTTATGAATTGCACTTTACCCAGAAAACCTCGCACCTCATTTTCAGTCCTTGGTGGTGGCATTTCTAAGATGGCCTTGATTTTGGAAAGATCGACCTCAATACCTCTCTGTGTGATCAAGAACCCCAGCATTTTCCCTGCTGTAACACCAAATGTGTATTTTTGAGGATTCAGCCGCAGCCGATACTCTCTGATCCGTTGGAAGAACTTTTGCAAGGCGGTGTAGTGGCCCTCTCTTTCCTTGGACTTGACAATCATGTCGTCCACGTACATCTCAACCTCTTTATGGATCATGTCGTGTAAAATTGTGGTCGCAGCCCGTTGATATGTAGCCCTAGCGTTCTTTAGCCCAAACGGCATCACCCTATAACAATAGGTTCCCCATGGGGTGGTAAAAGCCGTCTTTTCCCGGTCTTCGGGTGCCATCAGAATCTGATTGTAGCCAGAAAAGCCATCCATGAAGTAGAGTAACGCATGCCCCGCAGTAAAGTCCACTAATTCGTCGATATGCGGCAGAGGAAAGTCATCCTTCGGACTAGCTTTGTTCAAATCCCTGAAGTGCACACATACCCGAATTCTGCCGTCCTTCTTCGGCACCGGAACTATATTGGCTAACCAAGTTGGGTATTCGGATACCAGTAGGAACCCTGTGTCAATTTGCTTGGTGACCTCTTCTTTGATCTTGAGAGCCCAGTCGGGGCGGATCCTTCTGAGCTTCTGCTTAACAGGTCGGGCCCCTTAGTTAAGAGGGATCTGGTGCTGTACAATCTCAGGTTCGATTCCAGGCATGTCTTCGTAGGACCACGCGAAAACATCTTTGAAATCTTTTAATAAGGCGACTAAGTGCTCGCGCTCCTCCGAAGACAACGCGAACCCGATCTGGACCAGCCGCGGGTCCTTCTTAGTACCAACATTAATTTGGGTGATTTCATCAACCAGCGGTTTTACAAACCTCTCATGCTCTTGATCAAACAAAAATTACAAAATCGGAGGAATTTCTTCCTCGTCGTTTTCATCAAAATTTTGAAAGTCTTGATTAATGCAATAAATTAGGGGTACAGAAAAGTACTCATAAGCCATAGCTACACAATTCTCATTAATCACTTCCAAATCGCCTGATAACTCTGTTACAACAGACTCAAAGGAAAAAGAAAAAGACGACCTAGATAGGACTGTGGCATCTGGGTTGTCACCCCCAAGAATACTGGACTCAGACTCAGACGAGCTGGAACCTGATTTCGACTCCACGGACTCAGTGGAATCAGATTCCGGTTCACTACCTGACCTGGTATTGCTTGATAAAAACCCCTCCTCGTATTGCCAGACGAGGGAGGGTGCAATGGATGCATCCAAAATGTTTGAAGATGGGCTCACAGCCGTTTCATTCCCAATCATAGACACTGAGAGGTCATCCCCCAAGCACTCTTGTATGATCTGAGGATCTGAGAGTAGACAAGCCAACGCTACCTCCATTTCAATCTCTGTGCCCTCGGAATCCTCCTCTTTGCACTGTTCAGCCTCAGCCGATGGTCTGTCTGCTCTTCAGCAACATCATCCCCAGACAATTGCAAGTCAAAGAAAATCTCGAATCCTGACAGGTGCCGCCTCTCTGCGTTTAGCCATGGCTCAAGGAAGTCGCAGAACGGAAAGTTCTCTCCCTCCCGGACAAAGCGTCCGTTTAGGGTACCCTGGATGGGCCGGTGCATCAACTCATAAGGCTTCCTGGTTTGCTTTGCTCTGGCCCTTCCGGCCATTTCCTTGCCTTTCCTCACCCAATCCTCCTTGGTAGGCAGATAACTTAAACCAAAGGTATGTGGGTTATGCGGCACTTCGGCCAATGCTGCAATGCCTTTTTGGCCACTTCTCTCTAATCCATCCCAGGGATGTGCTGGAGTTTGTTCATAAGGTAGACCGATTGTGCGCTGACGTATAGCCCCTCATCAATAGCTAAAATGTTCTGTACAACCCGGGCCTCGGCTAAGGTAAATCCTGACAGGAACACATCCTCCGCGCCATGCTCGATTTCCAGAACCAGTGTAGACACCTCTAGTGGCGGATGGATTGAAGAATTCCCAAAAACTATAGCCACCCCCTTCCCATGGGGGTATTTCAACATCTGGTGCAGGGTGGAAGAGACCGCCTTCACTTGGTGCAGCCACGGACGCCCTAGGAGTAGATTGAAGGTTGCAGGAACGTCCAAGACATGAAAATCAATATAGTGTTGTCCTGGACCAACCTGAGTCTGAATTTGTACAGTCCCCATCACCTCTCTACTAGTATTGTCATACGCCCTTATCACCTGGGCAGTTGGCACAAAGTCTGCGAGCTTCAACCCGATAGCATATGCCGTCCTCAACGGGCACACGTTGATAGCAGATCCTGTGTCAACAAGAACTACTGGTATCCATTTTTCTCTACATTCTACAGAGATGTAGAGCGGTTTGTTGTGGTTTGAGCCCTCAGGCGGCAGTTCCTTATCAGTGAAGGTCAACGTCGGGGAAGCTCCTCCTGGAAAAACCAATCCTACCAGCTGCTCAGGCGTAGTGTCGATTGAAAGTTTAGCCCTGTCTATTGCAGAGAGGACAACCTATCTGTGTACTCTTGAGGCCATAAGCAGTCCCCAGATGGAGATGTCTGCTTGTATTTTCTTAAGCTGTTTCAACACAGCCTCTTCCTCGAGTAGCTTTTCTTTCTGCTTCTCTGCTTCTCTGTCCTTCCCAGACGCCTCTGGTTGATCTAAGTGTGGGGGCTTGAAATACCGCCCACTCCTAGTCATGTGATCCACTTCTCCCATATACTAGGTATCATCCGGTTGGTTCTGTCCCCAATCTTCATTGGTGTGGACAAGACATAGGTCGTCATCTTCCCACTACATGCCATTGGCCATCGACAGGCAGTTATCCGGTTTCATTACAAATACTTCTATGCGCACAACACATTCCGTTCCCGCAGGGGCTTTGGCCTTTCTAACCCTTTCCAGATCTTTGACCTCTTCTTGCTCAAACTACTTCAGCTCAGCCTGCTGTTCAAAATCTTCCATACTCAAACTGCCCGTATTCTGAGCAAAATTCTTAACACTAGTGCTCTCCGGCGGTAGTTCCTGATTCCCAGCCATTCCGGCCACTATGGACGTCCCTGTTTCTGATGGTCCTTGTTCTGGCTGAGGTTGTTCAACAACATCCAGCTCGTCGCTGAGCCACCCAGTAGCTTCTACTGACCCTTTCAAATCAAACCAGTTGACAGTCACGTCTCCTGGATCTTGTTCATTAAAGAATTCCAGATTCGCGATATCCTCCTTCAGCTCAGCTAGGTCATCTAGTCCTTGATTAGGTCCGTCCTGTCGAACTACACTGACCTCTGCCCCCACTAGCAATTCCACGCTTGGCTTAGGCTGATCTGTTGGTGTGATGTAACCACTCGGGTCATACATAAATCTCGCAGACCCCTCAGGCTCTAAATGATCATCCCTTTCTGCCTCCAAAGTTGACCCAATTCTATCTTCGATAGTTACCACCACCAGTTCTAGTTCGGTTTGGGAGATATCCAACATGCACAAATCCGTGCTGTCTGGAATGAATACCTCCGGCTTGGGTAGGTGGGAAGGGGTGATATATATGCTCGGGTCATATGGAATGACCGAGGTTTGGATGAGGTTGATACGTTTGGGAGGTGGAGCTTGGTTATGTGGTGGAAGAGGGTTGGTTGTGACATTCGGTTTCTCGGGAGACACGATCACCCTGTTGTCAATGAGATCCTGAATCTCATGACGCAATCGAAAGCACTGGTCGGTTTCGTGACCATGCTGTTGGTGATAGGCACAGTACTTTGTTGGGTTATGGGAGGGAGGAAGTTTTTCTGGTAATGGTCGCGGCTCTAGGGGCTTCAAGTGCCCTTTCTTGATCAAAACACCCAAAGCTTTGGACAAAGGCATGTATAGTGAGGTAAAGGTTCTTTGGCCTCTGGGTGCATACCTGGCTGTTTGCGAGCTACTTCCGGACAAACCTGTAAAGGGTGTAGCTACAAGGGTTTTTGGGGTGGTGGTGTTGACCATACCCACATCTGAAGTCCTGGCAGCTGCAGCACTGCTTGTGCCTGCATTTGTACCGCGGTTGAATGCCCTCTTGGGTTGCTCTCTGTCATGGTCAATCAGACTCTGTTTCATGGCGTCCTCGATCTGCACCCCAATCTCATGCGATCTGCGAAGGCGGGAAGGGGGAGGACGATCATCTTTTGCATGAGCTTGGGCTGGAGGTTGCGTACAACCATCCGTATCTGATCATTGTCAACGGGCCTGATGGTCATCATCGAGGCTTTAGCCCTCCAACGGGTCACAAAATCGAAGAAGCTCTCCTTTGGTTCCTGCCTAGTTGTCTCGAGATCACGAGTTGTGACCTCGATCTGAGTGTTATAGGAGTATTGAGCTATAAAGGCCTCAGCCATCTCCTCCCAGTTCCTCTTAACAAAGTCCTCCAGTTTTGCATACCAAATAGCCGCTACACCCGACAGGGTCCGGCTAAATAGGGAAAACTTCTGTAATCTGGAGAGGCCCATTGGCCTTAAGATATCCGAGAACAGCCGCAGGTGCACCATAGGATCTCCAGACCCATCAAAGCGGTCTATGTGCGGCATTTTAAAACGGTTCGGCAGCATCACGACCGAGTCGGTATATCCATCCTCTATATTCGGAATGGATTTCACCCCTTGAGACTTCTTGAAAAGCTTTTCTAGCTTGCTCACTTTTAGTGCCGTTAGATCCACCTCAAATTCAAACGGTGAATCCACTAAATTGGTGAGCGTTTTGGATAGCTGGGGTACGATTGGGGGCGGAGCTGGCCCCGTTGGAATGTCCGTATTTTCCTGGACATTTGCTGTCTCCCCGAGTGTTGGAACTCCTGGCAGTGGAGGAGCTGGGTATGAAGCAGATGCTCCGGTTTGCTGCTGTAGCTTGGCGATTAACTCTGCTTGTTGGGCCACTACTTCTGTTTGACAGGCAGCATCCTGTATAGTCTCCTGGAGCTGACGCATCATCTCTTCCATGTCTGCCATACTGTACTGATCTGTCTGAATAACCGGTATATCTGTCTCTGCAGTAGACTCAGAAATCTCAACCTGATTACTCAATGACCCCTGATCTGGCATTTGCTGTATTAATGCACTGCGCCTAGCTGATCTCTGTCTAATAACCGGGGGTAATGAGTGGTACACTGGTTGCCCGTCTATCAGATCCTCGGATCGATGAAGTCTGCGACCTCTAACCCAGAGCGCTTGGGGAATATCTGCCTGGTCGGATGCAATTGTGCTAAACTACCTTGCAAAAAGATAAACAAAGCATAATAAGGAAATAAACAACTAGAAAAACGGACAGCATAACGGCTTAAATAAACACAACACACAGTTGATATTTGTAAGCTGAACACACTGTTCCCAACACTGATCGCTGTTGCCTAAATAGCTGCCCCAAATCTGGTACCCAAATCTGATACCTACAAGTAAAACTGATTCCCCAAATACTAATTCCCTCAGGCTTGATACCCAGACTTGCAAACTAATACATGCATTCTTGTAGAGACACACTCTAAAAGCACATAGCAAGCAAATGAGAACCAAAACACCCCTATGTTGGAGTAAGGTTTTCCTATCCTATTTTGTCAAGAGCTAGGGTTTCACTATGCACGCAGTGGTTTCAAACAACCTACAATCGGGTAAGTAACCTGTCCTAGTTTGGAATGGTCACTACAGTTTCCGAAATGCACTAGGTCGAATAGTCAAAAAGGGTGCCTCGGTAACAACTGAGGTTTGTGTTCCCAACGTGGCAGAGCCCGTAACCGGTCAACCTTATGGCACATAACCTTAGGCAAACCGTTCAGGAATAGCAGACAGCGAACATGGAGACTTAGGTGCACCGATGCAAATGCAATGCAAAGAAACACATAAGTGTAGTCAAAACAAGATATCATGAGTTCGAGTCAAGTTCTCTAAGTCCTCAGCAGAGTCGCCAGAAACTGCAGACTGCCCCGAGGACTCCTGAAGCTCCGTGCTACGAGGGCACGAAATTCGTTTTGTTCTCTAGCTACTACAGTTTGGACTCAATGTCACGGTTCTTAATCTGATCTCACAAAGTGCAATGTAAGATTGATAAATCACCAAATAGTCCAAATCCGGCAAATCGTTTGGAAAACTGATTTTAGTAAAAAAGTGTCAAACATGGACTACTTTGCCAGATACAGAGTCGCCACCTAAATATTTCATTTTCAGGAAATTTAGAAAACCCTGACTCATGCCTAAGGTCACGTGTCCGTCATCACCAAAGTTGCCTCGGCTCAAGAACTTGGGTACGAGAGGGGAAGGTCATGCAATGAGCACCCCCGCTTGCCCGATCAAAGATCGGCCTGTACTAAGCATGATATTTTGTTTTTGAAAACACATGTATTCTTATTCCGGTTATTTAACCTAGAATTACTATGTGACGCGCACAGCATACAAGTATAGACTAGATCACCTAATTTGGAAAAAAACATTGCATCTTCGTTTTGTTTGAAAACGATTTGAAGTTTGCTACTTGCAAGTAGGCTAAATCGAGGATTTCAATGAATTGTTCCAATTCAAGCAATCCAACCTTCACCCACAGGCATTCAGGCCGTTATATCAAATAAGCAGTTAGCCTCATGGCGAGCATGCTTTCATGGCAGTCAATAACACACATGCAGTATGCTAAAGCATAAACACTCACAGTGTATTCTGAGCCAAAACAAGGAACTAGTTAGAAATCATATATGATCCTAGTTCATGTTAAGATGGCTAATGCAACACATGCGAGAATGAAACTCAGATAAGGCTTGGCTATCCTAAGATGTCATGTGAAATGCAACTTGATAACATGCTGTTGAACACGTATTCAAGTAAATGTATTAAAATACAATGCAGTTAGTATGATGCGCCGAGCCCGATGCATGCAATACAGATGAATGGATGCACGCATACGAAGCATAAGGTATGCTAATTGAAAATGCCCTAAAACTAACCATCATAAGTGGTTAAGTAAAAGGGAGAAAGAAATGGAGGTTGGAAGACATGCATCACACACACACGCTTATTACAACAATTGGCCCTCTCGACGGAGGGTCCGAATAAAGGAGCTAACTAGCTATTCTAAGCTAATTAAACTAATTATTACAAGCCAACTAATTAACTAATCCTAGTTAACTAATTAAGCTATTACAACACAATTAAGCAGTTAAACGCATTAACTACTTAAATATAGAACCAAAGCATAAACTAGCTAAGCAAATTAGCTAAGTAAAGCAGTAAAGCAATGTCCTCAGAGGGAGAAGAGTGCATGCATGCCCGGTCGCCTCGTTCGGAAATCCAACGCGATGGCTCAACTTGCCTCTGTTTGCAACTGTTTTCAGAACTTTCCACTAAGCTCCAGAAAGCTTAAACTCCACCTTGGGGACCTGTGGGAGGGTGACAGACCACCTAGGGGGGTCACCAGCCATGGCCGACCACCTATCTTTGCTGCATACCAGAAAAAGTGGTCGGCCAGCTAGTTTTTCTAGCTGGCCGACCAGTTGTTGCTGCATTTCTCCAGCTTGCTGCAACAGAGAGCAAGAAAGGGCATGGCAATGTATTTGCAAGATATGTGTGCACAACCACCCTTCCTATCATTTCATAAGCTCAAAGAAGTGTGGTTCTCGACCCTCGGGCCACCAATCGCGCATTTCAATGCATGATGGCCGAGAAGCCAAATTGCACAATTCAATATGAAATGAATGCACACATAAACACATAAGGCCTAAAACTCTATCATGTATGATCAAGAGCGTCGGTGACCAAGAATTGAGGCACGTTTCATCACTTTAAGTATGAAACGGCCCTCGTTCCTCGTGTTTGGACTAACACTTAATCCAAACACAATGCAAGCAACAACATGCAAATATGCAATGCAACTCAAGCATGCAAACATGTAATGCAACTCAAGCATGCAAAACACAATGTAAAGGACAACATGGCATGCACAATACAATGAACAGCATGGCATACACAATGCAATGTAACTTAAGCATGTACAATGCAAAGAACATGGCATACACAATGCAATGTAACATGAGCATACACAATGCAAACAACATGGCATACTCAATGCAATGTGACATAAGCATGCTAACAACATGCAAACAAACATGCTAGATGGACTTAAACCGAATGTGGACAGACCTCAGCCATGCCCAAAACAGTGGCCATAATGCTAAAATAAAGGCATGAAGATCAAGACAAGCAAGCTCAATGCATTGGCCTATCAACTAGGCCTAAGAACACAACTCTCAAGAGTGCTCGAAGAGTGATAAACATGGGAGTGTAACCACATTATATGCACTGAAATCAAGTGTGAAATGATGCCAAATCATTCAAACAACACAAGTAAAGCATGCAAGAGGGCCTAAGGCACAAAGCCATTAAAGGGACTACACAAGGGGCATGCAATACATGGCACAAATGATTGAATCAATCATGGACATAGCTCAAATAGGTCTAAACAAAGACCATAACATGCTAAGATGGAGGCTCAAGGACTTAGGCATGCAAGCATACAAGCTAGGCCATAAGCTAGGCAACAATCCATAACACTCAAAGGCATTGAACGCATGAAAGATGTGGGAACATAGCAATCCTATATGCACTGAAATGTCATGTTAAAGGATGCCAAATCATGTACACAACACAAATGAAGCATGCTATGGTACCCAAAGCTTGAAGCTAGCATAGGCATTTGTACTACAACTATGCAAAACATGAAGCATATGGTGAAGTCAACCCAAAATAGTCCTAGAACATGTCAAAATGATACTAAAACATGTATGGAAGGAAGCCAAAATATGCTAGAATGACATGTTAAAGCATGGTGCATACAAGACTAGTTCATGGAAATGCACTACAAGTGCATGAAGCATGCAAGGGCCAACCAAACCAAACCTTAACAGAGGTATGACATGGCAAAACATCACCAAAAACATGCTAAAATGGAGTCAACATAAGCTAGAAAGACATGCTACTTCATGAAGTATACAAGACTAGTTTATGAAATTTACACTACAAATGTATAAGGCATGCAAGAGCCAACTAAACCAACCCAAAATAGATCTAAGGCATGTTAAAACAACACCAAAAACCTACTGAGATGGCCCCAAAACAAGCTAGAAAGACATGCTCAAACATGAGGCACACAAAGCTAGTTTGTAAGATTTACACTACAAGTGTATAAGGCATGCATGGAATGACCAAACCAAATCAAAACAGATCTGAGGCATGCTAAAATAGCCCCAAATACATGCTAAGAATGAGCTAACACAAGCTTAATAAACATGCTCAAACATGGGGCATATGAAGCAAGTATTCAAAACACAAGGAGAGGTGATGACCTTCTCCTATTTAGGACCCCAAAACCACCTTTCCACCACTGAAAACCCTCTGGATTTCAGTGGTAAAGGTCATGCAAAGGCTAGAACAAGAGCCAAAAGGAATGGCTCAAAACAAGGCCTAAGAGGGGGTAGATCACCCCCAACAAAAAAGTGACCTTAAATAAACATTTTAAGCATGCAAAAACAAAAAATTTTTAGTAGAAAGTTAAGCTTAAATCAGCATGCAAATAGGTCCAAAAGCTTAAGCAAAATCAAGGGATTTAAGGGTTAGAAGCTCACCCTTGATGAACACCTTCAAAAACACAACTCCAGCAGGTTTTCCAAGCTCAAACCAAACCAACAACACCAAAACCAGCTCCTAAGCACCTCAGCAACAAAAAGATGGTGTTTGAGTGTGTGTTTGTGTGCAAAAGTGAGACAAAATGACACTTTAAGGCTCAAAAATGAGACCAAAAGAGAGATATAGAGATATATGTGTATCTATATCTCAAACCACCAATTTCTGAAGCTGGAGGAGGAGGGAGGTGGTTCTCTCTTATAGAGAACAAAAGTGTAAGCTTCTTGAGGAAGCTAAGGATCCAAGGCCATCCCTCAATACACATGTATGGAGGATGGTTTCAGTGCCTTTCAGCTGTGCCAACTAGATGAAAATATCTCCAGGAAGCAGGTGAAAAGCAGCCGACCACTGGAAGTGGTCGGCTAGCTACTTATAGTGGTCGGCCGACCACCATAAGTGGTCTCCCAAGACAAAAACTGGTTGGCCAGCGTTAGGAGAAGTCTACACACTGAAAGCAAGGTGGTGGTGTGGTGGCCGACCAGAAAAGGTGGCCCAAAGACCAGGAAAACCAGTTGTCAGACCAGAAAACTGGCTGGCGGGGAGGAAAGTAGTCTCCAAAGGAAAGAATTGGTCTCCCAACCTTGTACCACCTTCCAAACAAGGAAAACAAGGTTTGTGCCAAAAACAAACCAAAACGGATGCAAGACGAAAGTTCGGGAGACAAAGCGTGCAACTGGAAGCCTCGAAAACTAGTCTACGAGCACCAAAAGTGGTCTCTCGGACCACAGTGTTCCTCTAGGCAGAGGCAACAAGGCATGGTTCAAAAACCAAGCCAAACGGAGAATGTTAAGCGGTCCCGAGCGAAAGCGTGCGATCGAAGGCTCCGAAAATCAGAAACTAGTCTCCAAGCGCGAAAAATGGTCTACGACCACAAAGAGGTGGTCTACAGACCACTCCCTCACTCTAGGGAAGGGAAACAGGACTTGGTCTGCAAACCGAGCCAAAGCACAAAGAGTTCAAAGGCTCGGAGGCAAGGCTCTCAACCAAAACTCCGGAAACCTTGAAACAAGCACAACATGCACTATCACCGAGCGCTCAATCGATGACGTCTGAATCTTAAAATCGGTCAAAAATGGGGTATCTACAACATGTTCTTAAGGGTTCTACACATTGTTTTTAGATGTGTTTTAATGATTTCCTTGTGTTAAAAATGATAAGGGTTGAGCCATGATTCTACCTCTCTTGTAGCTCCCCTCATTTCGGTACAAAACTATCTTTTTTTCATACCAATCTCTCAAACTTTCCAAAGGCACACCTTCAAACTAATTTTCTGAGTTTAATATATGTTATTTAGCATGTTTTCATCATAAGGAAATGAAAATTTTCCTTTAGTGGATCCCTCTCTTACAAATCTCCTTGTTTGGGGTATTGTGCCTTGAAAATCTATTTTCACAGCCAACTTCCAAAATTTCTATAAAAATGTATAAAAATATTCTAGATCTCCATTTTATGTCAAAATCTTCCTTAAGGAGTTAGCTTTCAACTAAAATTAGTTTCATTGAAAAACAGTGAGCGGTTTGTAAGAAAATCAGATTTTCGTAACGGTCGACGAATCTGGGCAGCGCTAGAGTGTTTCTTAAATAACTAAAAATCTAGAAAAGTTATCCCATTTCCGAAATATGTTCTTGAAACTAGATTAAATGCTCTACGAACCATAGGAAGGCCGAGTCCGGTAAAAATCTAAAATAGCCCTTTTTATATTAATCTTTAAGTGATATTGAATTTGGAAATTCTGTTGTGCATGGGTGTTTTATGCTCTTGTGCTCATGAAAATGCTTATTAGCTTATGATCATGTCTTGGCATGATATTGTATGTGTTATGATTATGTTCTTATCTCTTCATCTTAATGATGCATGCTTATGTGGATATTATTATCTTGTTAAGTTGGTCTAACCTTGATTTAAAACATTTAACTCCACGAAAAACTTAATTGGGATGGTATTGGGTTTTCGATCACTTGAGTAATGAAAAGATGATAATATGTGACGTATGGATTGTTGGGATGTGTTCCCTATTTGGAAGTTAAAATCTTGTGCAAGTGGTTTTCGGAACCCTTGAACGAAGCGGTTGTATTCGGACCCTAGGTGGTTTGGTGTGAGAAAGGATTTGGGCAAGGCCCATTATTACCATCTCTTTTGAGGCCCTACGGTTGGCGCTACACGGTACATAATCGTTGGTAGGCATCCGAGGTAAGGTCTGCAACAAAGCAGCAAAAGAGGAGGCATACCGAATAATCCGCGTCCGATTCTTGTGGTTGGGAGGACGAAGTCTCTTTGGGGGATTTCTAGTTTACTAACATCTAACCATGTAACCCTTTATTTATTTAATTAAGTATCATGCTTTACTACTTGCTGTCATATTTGTGATTGTGTATTGGATTGGGGAAAAAGGGACAGGGTGTGTGTGCGTTTACTGGGCATTCAAAGCTCATGGCGTATCATGCTAGGTGCGGAAGAGGAGCTTATAACTGGAGACGATGAGCCTGAAACCTTCGAAGACTTTTGGCTATCTTAGAAAAGTTAGAAATTTCCTTTTGATATTTTGTAAGGCTCATATGAAGATTTAAAATTTCTTTTGGGATGTAATGTAATGGAACAAGCTTTTGAAATTAAGGATATTCGTGGTTGTTATGTGCTTATATTCTAATATATATATGTATGAACCTTATCGTTGCTTATGAGACTTTGTGTCAATACCTTGTAAGATCTGTCAAAAGTGTAGTGCGTTGCCTAAGAAAGTTGGACTTAGAAGAGAGGCTAATTTGACTCCTCCGGCGATCTGGGATCTTACTTGGTTATTGATCATAGGACTCATTAGTGACTCTTCCTTGACTGCAACTAATAGTGTAGATTCAGGGCGTCACACTTGGTTTCTTATATGATTTTCATTAGTGACTCATCCACTTTTTCCTAATTAAATTTTCCTTCTGGTGGTCGATGGAGCTTCTAGTTTGATTATTGATTACTGAATTGACTATTCTAATTGAGTACAACCTTTAATGTATTGACATACATTTTTTAATGCATTGATATACATTTTTTTCATGGCAAAAATGCTAGTGTAGGGTCTCTTGGTTTTGCATACTTTTATTTAATGCATTGATATTCAATTTTTATTTGTAAACTCATCAGAAAATTGTTGTCAAATGATCACAAATATATAAAATGAACTTGATGCCTAAATTCGATAGGAAAAAAAAAAAAAAACTCAAAAATTAATTTTTAAAGAAAAAAGTTTAAACCGTAAACCGCCCGCAACCATCTGCACATCAGCAAACCCTATCTGCACAAACCGCAGACCGCACTGCGGGCGGTTGCGGGTTGACTTTTTTCCAAACCGCATAGATGTGGGTGGGTCAAAATCGAACTGCAAACCGCACAAAACCGATCCGCGAGCACCCCTAAATACTATTATTAATTTAAACATTATATTTTTTGATGCACTTTGACTTACAAATCACCATAAAATTAAGGGCAAATTACATATACCTCCCTCGAGGTTTAGCTAAATTACAGATACCCCCTGAGGTTTTAGAAATTACAGATACCCCCTGAGGTTTATATTTTCATAACAAATTGTCCCATGAGGTTTATATTTTCATAACAAATTGCTTCATAATTTGTCATGTAAATATAACCTTCAGGGAATATTTGTAATTTCTTAAACTTCAGAAAGATATCTGTAATTTTGCTAAACCTCGAGGGTATATGTAATTTGCCCTAAAATTATTTGAAAACGCCATCTGCAAACGCACGTGGACTAAATCAAAGAGTTGGTTTTTTTATGTTTGACTAAACCACAGAGGTTTGAAAATAAACTTTCCATGTACAAAAAAATAAAAAATAAAATAAATTTTCCCAATATAAATTGAATCATCAAAAACCAAAGTGTTTCTCTCTCTCGAATAACCAGTTTGATCACCATGATCACATCCTTCAATATCTCCACAATATATCTGTTTTTCTATATTGTTTTCTTGCTTAGCCTCAAAACCAAAGCAACCCCAAATTACCTTTCCATTCATTGCCCAAACACAACAACTTACACTCCCAACAGCACATACCAATCCAA
This sequence comes from Camellia japonica, assembly GCA_030407325.1. Classification (NCBI taxonomy): domain Eukaryota; kingdom Viridiplantae; phylum Streptophyta; class Magnoliopsida; order Ericales; family Theaceae; genus Camellia; species Camellia japonica. Next base: position 23,070,208 of record JAPPVO010000014.1, read on the forward strand.
CCTCAACACCCTCTTCTCTTCCCTCTCCTCCACTTCCACCTCCATCAATGGCTTCTCCAACTCCACTGCCGGCCTCAACCCCCCCGACACAGCCTACGGCCTCTTCCCCTACCGCGGTGATTGTTGGGATCCGGGGATCCCGCCCAAGACCTTATAGAAATCATGCCAAGCAGAATTACACACCCACACACAAGGAGACACAATATTTTACGTGGTTCGGCCTCAATGCCTACGTCCACGGGAGAGTAGCCGGTTTTCACTATACCAATTTAGAGATTACAGAAAGATTACAGAGGAGGAGCTCACACTCTCCTCACTCACACACTCTCCCGTCTCCCTCGCTCACACCGAGGGAGACGGGTCTCTCCGTCTCACATCCTCTTTGGCAGTTGGCTCTCTTGCTCACTCTCTCATTTTTCTTCATCCTCTCTACATCTATATATATACACATGGAGAAGAGAGAATTAGGACAACAATGGTGAGTGGTTAACCACCCCACTCACACTAGTGGGTTCAACCACCCCACAATTCTCTTAGTGGGTGTTCCATTCCATAGTGGGTGCAACCACCACACTTGGGTGATATCTAACAAATCACCCCCTCAGCCCATGTGAGGTGATCCACTGCACACACTGCTGCTATACTTGTCACGCCCAAAATTCAACATAGTCTTCATCTCTTCACTGAGACGCTGCATCCCCTGAAAGCTAGAGATAATACACCAGAGATACAAGAGGAGGAGGGAATCCTACATCCTCAACTCAACTCACACCACTCTCTGATTTGGAGAGAGCCTCTGCTCCCATCTCCCACAGATCTCTTCCACGCTTCTGTCTCGGATGCCTTCACTTGCTATGCTTGAACTTGCGTAACCAAGATATCTGACACCCCCTGATTGGATGTCCTGCACCCCCTGCTCTGATACCACTTGTTGGGATCCGGGGATCCCGCCCAAGACCTTATAGAAATCATGCCAAGCAGAATTACACACCCACACACAAGGAGACACAATATTTTACGTGGTTCGGCCTCAATGCCTACGTCCACGGGAGAGTAGCCGGTTTTCACTATACCAATTTGGAGATTACAGAAAGATTACAGAGGAGGAGCTCACACTCTCCTCACTCACACACTCTCCCGTCTCCCTCGCTCACACCGAGGGAGACGGGTCTCTCCGTCTCACATCCTCTTTGGCAGTTGGCTCTCTTGCTCACTCTCTCATTTTTCTTCATCCTCTCTACATCTATATATATACACATGGAGAAGAGAGAATTAGGACAACAATGGTGAGTGGTTAACCACCCTACTCACACTAGTGGGTTCAACCACCCCACAATTCTCTTAGTGGGTGTTCCATTCCATAGTGGGTGCAACCACCACACTTGGGTGATATCTAACAGTGATGTCTCCACCGCCGTCTGTCAGGACTGCGTCTCCTTTGCAACTACAGATGTAGTACAAAAATGTCCAAATTCGAAGGTTGTCACGATTTGGTACGATGAGTGCATGTTACGATTCTCGAACCAATCTATCTTCTCCATTTCCGATCAATCATTTTGGGTAACTTCAAATGTTAAACAGAACGTAGCAGACCTAACACGGTTCAGAGAAGTATTGGGAGGTGTAATGGATGACATAGCAACTCAGGCTTCGAATGGTGGGTCTGTTAAGAAGTTCGCGACGAGTCAAGCTAATTTCTCATCGCTTCAAACGCTGTACGGGTTAGGACAGTGCATGCCGGACTTGACTGTTTCGGATTGCAATACTTGTCTTCGAAATGGTATTTCGAATTTTCCGAGTTGCTGTGATGGAAATCAGGGTGCGAGGATTCTGTTTCCGAGTTGTAATGTTAGGTATGAGTTCTACCCTTTTTACAACGTCTCTGCCACTGTGCCGCCACCTTCGCCCGCCCTTCCTCCTGGAACCAGTCTAGGTAAACTCCAAACTGAGTCATGCAGATCATTTTATAAATTTATAGTCAAATTCAAAACGCAAACACATATTCATATTCAAATTCAACAGATGGTTTAATTGATTTAGAACTGAATCAAAGCAAACCAAGTTAAGCTTTCTGTCATAGTCAGATGACGTTGATTACATCCGACAGTTTCCAAATCAAATCAAATCACATCAAACTAAGTATTTTGTCTCAATCAAGTGAGGTCGACACATGAATCATTTTATCAATTCGACTTTCATATTAGGATTCATATCCATTAATAAGTGAATTGAATTTTACTTGTTTGATGTCAGGCTATCTAAACACAATCCTCCTCCTTATCCAATTCTGAAATCGGCTGTACATTAAACACAAATAGAATTTGAATAAGAATAACAACTAACACAAACAAACAAATAAATAAATAAATTAACAAGTACAAGATTTAACAAATCATGCCTACTTCCCCAAATATGATAATTAAATTTGGAATCATTTCATAATTTTCAAATGGAGATACTATTTGCTAATGAATCAATTTTATTTATTTATTTTGGCAGGAAAGGGAGGAATCTCATCAAAAGTACTTCTTGTCATCATCATTGTTCCAATTGGGGTCTCTGTTTTGCTCTTCATCATAGGCTTCTGTTTCTTCACTAGGAAAGCGAAGAAAAAATATGATTCTGTTGAAGAAGATACGAGTAAGAACCATAAAAAAAAATTGTCTTCATCTTGTTTAAACCATTATTGGTCCTGTGAGAGATCAAGAAATTCATTACATTCACCTTTTGATTTGTCCAGCTGGGAATGAAATCAGCACAACTGAGTCCTTGCAATATGATTTGAGTAAAGTTCAAGCTGCCACAAACAACTTCTCTGCTGAAAACAAAATTGGTGAAGGTGGATTTGGTCTTGTCTACATGGTAAGACTGCACTTGATTTCGATAATGGAATTAAACATTCTTGCATTTACTGCTTTCCAAATTCGGATCCAATATTTCAATGGATGTCGTATATATTCTCAGGGAAAACTTTCCAATCGGCAAGAAATAGCTGTGAAGCGACTATCTCGAACCTCAGGGCAAGGCGCAGAACAATTCAAGAATGAGGTTGTGTTGGTAGCCAAGCTTCAACATAGAAATCTAGTGAGATTATTGGGATATTGTTTGGAAGGAATAGAGAAGATACTCATATATGAATTCGTGCCCAACAAAAGCCTTGACTACTTTTTATTCGGTTCGGCAAATCTGAACACTCTAGTTCTTAATAATGCTTTTTATTTAGTTTCATATGAGTGTACATTCTCTGAATTTCACACATTGCTGAAAAAATCAGTAACACGAACATATTTACTGATAAATGTGCAGATCCACAAGAAAAAGAGTGGTTGGATTGGTTCAAACGTTACAAGATTATAGGAGGAATAGCTCGAGGGATGCTTTATCTTCATGAAGATTCCCGGCTTAGAATTATACACCGTGATCTCAAAGCTAGCAATGTTCTATTAGATGGCAATTTCAATGCTAAAATTTCAGATTTTGGCATGGCTAGGATTTTCGGTGTGGATCAAATTCAGGGAAATACAAGTCGAGTCGTTGGAACATAGTAAGTTTGTCCATAATTTTAATTAAAAGAATACATAATTTATGCAATCTCAAGTAAAGCATAATTCAAATTACCAAATTAGCTTCCTAATGATAGTAGTCTTTTTGATGGACTACACTTTTTCAGGTGAATTTTGGTGCATTATGTCCTAAATGGTTTCATACATGATTTAATCCAAAAATAGTTTTTATACAAAGTTCTCGTTGTCTTCTTATTCTATTGTTATGGTACTCATGCACAGCGGTTACATGTCTCCTGAGTATGTAATGCGTGGACAATTCTCTGTGAAGTCCGATGTATTTAGCTTCGGTGTCTTAGTTTTGGAAATCATAAGTGGCAAGAAGATCAATACCTTTTACCAATCAAAATGTGCTGATGACCTTCTTAGCTATGTGAGTGGTAACAAGAGTTCTAATTATTATTTTCCTTCTCAGTGGCGTTATGATCACATCCACAAGTCACATATAATGAAATTTTGCAGGCTTGGAAACTTTGGAGGGAAGAAACACCCCTGGAATTAATGGACCCAACTTTGAAAGGGTCTTATTCAAGAAATGAAGTCATTAGATGCATCCATATCGGCTTGTTGTGTGTCCAAGAAGATCCAGATGACAGACCCTCTATGGCAACGGTAGTTCTGATGCTGAACAGTTACTCTACTACTCTCCCACTTCCTCAACAATCGGCATTTTTCGCTCACAGCAAAACAAGAAATATGCGAAAAGGCTCCGAGTCTGATCAATCTACAAGCAAGTCAATGTCACTGTCTATGAATGAAGTGTCTATGACTGAATTAGACGTGAGATAATATGAGAAGTCTAGAGACCATATCAAGATTCAAAGATAGCTCTATGGTGTGAGATGAATATGAATAAGCTCAAACTTGGATATGAGCGTTAAATTTTCAATGTTGAAAGATTCAAAACTCTCAAATATATTTCCCAAGAATGCATCCATATAATTACGGTCATATGCAAATTTTATAATTCCTCACTCAAAGCTTGAGTTTGAGTGTCTATAGTTTCTTATTGGGATTAAACATACTTCTTAACATCCAAAGTATGTGGGGGCCTTAGCTTCAGCCCCAACGTAGGTACGGTGAAGGTCTCTGTAGATGCGCTGTGAGTGCCAAGGAGTAATACTGTCTGACAGTAGTTCATCTACATACTTATTTTATGAAGAAAAAAAAAAAAATCCCAGCTTGGTTAGAAAAGTATACTTTCAATGACACGGTCAACACAAACAAATATTGAAAATGTCTAAAACTCAAACATTTCGGTTTGAATGGTAATCACTTTCGTGATGGCTTGTGTTTGTCTCACTTTACATTGGATCGTCTGAAAAGTCTTCATTTTCTCTTTTGTTTGGGTGAGAGTGTTTATTGGTTGATTGGGAATAGTGTCTTAAACTTGGAATCATAAAATTCTGCTTTTGGAAGCAGCTACTTTTTTATTTTATTTTTATTCTTCTCGTAAAACAACAAATGCTGTTTTCCTAAATGCAACTTTATGTGCAACAACACTAATTAGAAACAGAGAAATTAGTGATGAGATTGTATACATTTTTTTTACGAGTTTGAATCAATCATTAGAAAAACAATAAGACTAATAGTCTTTCTTCAAAATTATACTAAATGCAGAAGGTACCTTTTCGAAAAGAGAAAAATTATATGAGAAATGTTTTACAAATTAATACAATTTAAATATTATAAATGAAATTAAAAGACGTTTACACATTACTAAATTAACAGAACTTAAACATTGAGAATGAAATTGAACGATGTTTATACGTTATAAACTAAATTCATATAATTTAAATATTAATGATAAAAAAAATAACACAAGATTCATACTTTAATAATTAAAAATGCAATTAACCCATAAAATTATTAATTAAATTTCCTAACAAGTGGAAACACACACAGTATTTATGATTAAATAAAGAATAATGTTAGGTTTTATAATAAAAATATTATGAGAAGTTTCATGAAAGTTTAAGAACTAATCTAGTGTGGTAGGTAACAAAATAATAAAAATGACTTACCTTAATGTAAGTATGTTTTAATTTTAAAATCTTACTTTGCAAAAGTATAGACTCAGTTTTGTCTTATAGTACTCTACGATTGATAAGTTGTAACTTAATATATGTAATTACATAACATATAATAAAACACTACAAAATAATCCTAAGACTGAAAATCCTTATAAAACTTTTTATAATATTTATTTTATAATATATGTAGCATTACTCTTGAATAAATGAAATCCCGTGCGTGAAGCCAACTCGTACGTGCGCACTAATAACTACACACAAGTTTGTTTCTTTGCTAAAATTTATAAATTTTTAACATGAATTACTTTTTAGAGGAATTGAGTTTTTTTTGTTTTTTTGTTTTTTTAAATAAAATGATGAAAAAATTAGTGATAAATCTAATTTAAGAAAGATATAAGATATTAGGTCTAATACATATTTTTGTTAATGAAATATTCACATTTTATGAAATAATTTGGTGAGAAATCATAGAAGACGTCTTATTTCAAATTTTATCCTTTGATTTTTTTTAGATGTTTGACTTTTCATTAACTATCTATTAAATTTATATTTATTTGTTCAAATTTTTTTCTTCCATCTGTTCAATTTTTTTTCTATCTATTCAATTTTTTTTGTCTATCTGTTCAAATTTATATTTGTTTATTCAAATTTTTTGACTTTTTGCTTAATTTTTTTTATCCTATCTGTTTAATTTTTTCCCATAAATTCCATCCATCTATTCAGATTCATATCTATCCGTTCAAACATTTTGACTATGTAATCAAATTTTTCCATATCTATCTATTTGTTCAAATTTTTTTTATCTGTTTAATTTTTTTTCCTAAATTCTATCTGTCTGTATCTGCTACAATTCCTATCTGTTGAATTATCTATCAGATTATTTTTTTATATGTTCATTTTTTTCTATCTATTCAAATCTTTCTTCTCTCTCTGTTTGTTGCAATTTCTTTCATCATCGACAAATAATAATCACAAAAAATCAACAACCACAAAAAAAAATCAACAACACCTGTCTGTCGCAATCTCTTTCATCAAAAAAAATAAAAATAAAAAATAAAAAATAAACAAACATTAACAACAAGAACAACCTCTTCAAAATTTGAACATATAAGACCCCAAAAAAAAAAATCTAAAAAAAAAATCCAAAAAAAAAATTCCAAAAATAAAATTATATTCCACTACCACATACACACAAAAATTTTGAACAGATCTGAGGCCAAGTTGAAGCAGATTTAAGGCGATTTCTAGGAGCTCCATCAGATTGCCATCGTGAAACCCCTTTCGAACAAAGATCAAGACCAAATTTGGATTTATACAAACACATCTATACGCACACGCACATATATGTATAACACCTGTAAACTCTAGATCTAAGATACAAATACAAACGCACACAGATCTCAGACCTGAGGCCGCTGTGGCGGGGGAGAGAACAGACAGAGAGAGAGAGGGAGGAATACATATATACACAGATCTGTGTGTATCGTCGGAGCCGTGCACCATCGTGTCGGAGCGATAGCGGCGGAGGAGGAGATCAGTGGAGGAGGGAGATCGAAGACGACGTCGGCGACGATGGAGGGACTGCGACGATCGGCGGCGATGCCGCCCTCTCCTTCTTCACTGATTTCTCTCTCTCTGTCTTTAGGTTTTTCCGATGTTTTACAAAATCGAATCGATGGGCGAATCCAAAAAGAAATTAGGTGAACGGATCCCCGGTCAGTAGAACTGGAATCAAATTATAACGTTATAAATATATTAAAATTATAAATAAAAATATAAATAATAAAATTATAAATTTAAAAAAATTAAAAAAATTAAATTATCTTAAATATTTTTTTAAAATATTTTTTACTAAAAAATGTAATAATATATTTTAAAATATTATTAACTTTAATTTTTGAATAGGAAACCAAATATTTAATATTCTCTCTATATAATTCTAATTCAAATAATTTGATTGAAAGAATAGCACAAATTTTGGAGGGATGTTAAAATTTCAAGTCTTCCTCCAATAAATTTGATTGAATCCTACATGAATTTCTTAAGTTTTTTTGAAAGAATTTTTTTTCTTATAAATAGGTAAAGACTTTCACAATAATTTCAAGCTCTCAATGGGATTTCTGATAAGAGGAGACTTTTGAAAGTGAGTTTCTAATTAAAATTTTCTTATATATATATATGGTAAATTATAATTTAATCCCCTGTGGTTTGCGTAAAAAACACGGAGCGCCCCTATAGTTTTATTTATGGCATAACCTAAATAATACAAAAAGTCAAAAAGTCATTATCCTATTTAAGTCACATCATTTTATTTAAATCACATCACCTCTCTAACACATCACATCAAACCCAACCCAAACCCAACCCATATAAGCCAATAAGTCAAAAAGTACACTTTTTAGAATATCCCAAACCACCCTTAAACCTCATATACTTCATACCAAAGTATAATTTTCGACGAAACTGTTTGTTTAAATAGAACGTGTGTTGCACGACCATGAATGGTAAGTGGAGCAGTTTTTCCCACCCAAAAACATATAACATATGACCAAAACACCCTTATTGCCATATATATACACATAATGGTATAGTGCAACAAAACATGGGTTAGACTCTTGGACCATCACACAGGTTCTTTCTCTCTCATTATATAAATATGCAATATCATCAGCTTCCATGCAAAACTACCACCATCACCTTTTTATTTTTTCTCTCATTTCACCACCATCACCTTCTATGCAAAATCACAATCAACCAACATCATCACCATCATATTCCATGCAAAACCACAACCAACTTCTTATTTCATGTAAAACCACCACTCAAAATTACCACCACAACTTCTGTCTCTAAAAATTATCCATAACCAACTTCTTATTCCATGCAAAACCACCACTCAAAATCATCACCACAACTTCTCTTTCTAAAAATTATCCAAACCCACTTTTCTGCTTATAATTCAAATTAGTAACAAACTCAACCCATGAAATCAAACAATTAATATGTATAAACATTTAGGCTCTGTTTGATAGAGTTTTGGAACGATAGTTTCAGGCTTTGATTTACACATGGTGTTTGTTTACGATTTTCAAAAATTAATTCCACACTCACTTTTGAAAACTCTGTCCAAGGTAGGAAAATTTGGGCTAACCGGTCGTCCCACCGGTCGTCCGGCCGGTTGACCTGAACAATGCAATTTTTTTTTTTTTTTTGCAATTGACACATGTTAAATTTTATATATTTAATAAAAAAAATTTCTGAATTTTTTAAAATTTTTTATGAGCTTTGAATAGAATTTTGAGTTGTGTATTTGATTATGAGTTGTAAGTTTTTATATCAAATATTATATGTCACATCAAAAATTCTTCACTCAATTCAAAGCTCTTTTCAAAACTCATTCACCAAACAAATTTTTCATACTCAAATCATAATTCCAAAACTCACAAACTCAAAATACAACTCTATTCTCAAATCATATTTAGAAAACTCTACCAAACGCAACCTTAGATTTTCAAAATAGTATTGATGGGATTCATACCTACCAAACCCACTTTTTCTTCCCGTTTTCGACATTTCTTCAGCCTATCTTCCGGATTCCATAATTTTCTCGATTCTTAACGATTTTATCTTGTTCTTTCACCAATCTCCTTACCTTGCTTTATACTTCATCCTACGCTACCTCATTTTCTTACTTCTTTCTGAAATGGGTGGTTTCGGCACTAATCTCCTTACCTTGCCGAAAGTTGTCCGAAAACTAACTTCGCACATTTCAAAGAAACATTTCCAAATCTATTTCTTTCTTTTTCATCATCCACCCTCTTCTGTTGCTTCATCTGTAGCACTTTGTAAAGGGCGGTTCTTGGTTTTGACGGAGCTAGGCAATGGTGGTGATGATGGTGGTCACGGTGAGAGAGAATATATATATATAGAGATATGGAGTAATACAAGATCACTTTTCCTTACACAAGATAACTGTTGAAATATGTATTTTATATATATATATATATATATATTAGTTAATATGTATGTATATCTATCATATATGTATAATTGAAATTACCCATCAATTCTTTCATATGTATCATTTATGTATTATATATATATATCATATATCAAATATTTATCATATATGTATTATATATATCAGTTAATATGCATATCATATATGTATAATTTAAATTCTAGAGAGGGAGAGATGAGTATTTGTTTGGGTCTAAATTCTAGAGAGAGAGAGAGAGAGATGTATTTGATGATGGTATGAGAGGTATGTGGTTTGCCATGGAATGAGAAAGAAGAAGAAGAAGAAGAAGAAGAAGAGGAAGAAGAAGAAGATGAATACAAAAAATTTAAAGAAAAATCAGAGAATATTCTTATTTGCAATGGCATTAAGAAGAAAATTAGAGAAATAAATAAGGGTAATTTAGACTTTTTACAATTTCTGTTACGTCCGTCCAAAATTGTACTTTAGTATGAAGTATAGCGGGGTTTAAGTGTTACAAATGAAATTATAGAGGGACTCCGTATTTTTTGGGTAAACCACAGGAGATTAAGTTATAATTTACCCATATATATAATAAGAAAGAAAGAAAGAAGAAAGAAAGAAAGAGAGAGAAAGAAAAAAAAAATAGTTAGAAAATATAAAAAAAAAGTTTAAAATTTTTAATTTTATCAATCTGGCCGGTTCACTTGACTCGTCCCCGGGTCGATCGGTTTAGTGGTTCAACTGTCGGTTTTTCTAGTACTCTCTAAATAAGCCAGTTCTTGAATTGAAACGATTTAGAAGGTATATCCGGACCAGAACCTTGACCGGTCAACAGTTCAATCGGTCGAACTGGCCGGTCCGATTCGATTTTTAAAACCTTGGGTTTTTCAATCCCCCTCTTTCATTTGCTTTGCGTGATTGGTTGACGTGGTATAGATATAATATGGATAGTTTGGTCATTTTGCTTAAGCATGTTATTATGGACATGATATTTTAAAGCCAAGACTTTTGGGCAAAAAAAAATTTAAAAGTAGATTTATCACCCGAGCGTCCTAAAATGAATTTGTTTAACCGATAAATTAATTGTTTTTAGTCATGATCATATAAAGCCTTAATTAAAAAAAAAATATTATTCATTTTAGAGCAATGCTCTACCCATTAATTGTTTTAAAGGAAAATAAAATAATAATAAAAAAAACTTTAAAGTTTGACGATTGTAACAAAATAATACTTAAATTTTTAATATTATCAATTTAAATTCTAAACTCTCGATTTATTTACAATCTAAACAATTTGATTATTTTTGTTAAGTAAAATAGATGAAAAATGAATATTTTAGTTATTAAACTCAATAAAAAAATAATATTTTAAAAATTATATATATATATCTATATTGAGTTTAATAATTAAAATATTTTTTTCATCGGTTTTACTCAACAAAAATATGCGAATGATTTAGATTGAAAACCAATCAAAAGATTAAAATTTAAATTGAAAAAATATAAAACTAAAGATTTATTTTGTTAAAAAGCTCAAACTATAGGATTTTTATTTTATTTTATTTTTATTTGTAATTTTCCCATTGTTTTATGGGAAAAATACAAAATAATAGTACTTTGGAAAAAAAAATATGAAAGATTTTAAAATTTTTAATTTATAACATTTATTATTAATCTGTAATTTTTTTTTTAAAATGTCACTGATGTGAGATTTTCTCTTGTTTTATTAGTCTCTTAGAGTTGATTAATTATTGGTACTAAAAATCATTTATCTCTTGACAGAAGCTTACAGATAGGTTTTGTAATCACGATTCCAATCATATGACAAGTATAATTTAAACAACCTTCCTCATATATTATATGCATCTGGTTCTCTAGACATTGGGGTATTTGGCCCAGCTTTTTCACCCAACTTATAACTTTCAGCTTAAAAAAAGCTAAAATTAGCTATTTGTTTCAACGTTATCATAGCAACTTCAACTTCAACTTCAACTTCAACTTCTAACATCTTTTTTTGAAGGCAAATAATCAAAATCTAAGAAGCAGCCCCAGGGGTGCTTCTGATTCTTAGATTAAGCGGAGGGCCAACCTTGAAGGCCGAAATTACTTAAATGCCCTTCACCGATTTGAAGTATTACAAAATTGCCGCTATATAAACCATAAAATGTCACTGTTCACTCTAAGAGAGAGAGAGAGAGAGAGAGTTAACCCTAATTATGTGATTTGCATTGAGCATGTGATTATGTGTTAATTATGAATCATGTGCCATGTGTGATATATATATATATATATATATGGTATTGTTATTGTGAACAAATATGTATGATATGGATTGCACTTGTCTGATTCAGAAATTTTAACAAGTTAGGATTGAATACTAGAATAAGTAATTAGAGCCTAATTCATATTATTATAATTTAGTCTAATTTAGTTAGATTATGATGAGGCTTAATTTAATTGGGGTGAAATTAATACAGTTTAATTTAACTTAATAAGTAATTCAAGAATAATTAGGAAATTATTATAATCCTAATCTCTACTCATCAAATTGAAACAAAGAGAGAGGAAATAAGAGAGAGAGAGAGAGAGAGAGAGAGAGAGAGAGAGTTAGTGGCTTATGTAGAGAAGTTTAGAGAGAGCTCAAGACTAAGGAAGAAAGGAAGAACTTGTAGGAACGCTTGTTGTCACCAAATATTTGACAACTTAAGGTAACGATTTCGTTCAAATTTCTTGAAATTGAACTCCTACACTCCTCATCTTCTATAATATAAGGTTAATTAGGGTAAATTTATGGTTAATTTAGGGTTTTGTTGTTGTAATTGATAAGTCAAACCATGTAAGCTAGTATAGGAAAGAATTGAAGGAGTTTATTCTCAATTAGTAACATGCATGGCATGAATTCATGACATTTTTGTTTATATACATATTTCTTGCATAACCTTTATAAGTCTAAAGGTTTTGGAAGGATTTCCTCATCAATTTTAGACTTGAAGCTTTGTAATACATGGCTTATGTGTTTATGATTTAATTGGAGTCTTTGATCTTTCAAATTGGAAGTTTGGAATTTGTTTACAAGTTTTGATTTCTATTTGATGTTAATGGTCCAAAGTCAAGTTTTTTTATATGAATTTTGGGGTTAAAATACATGAATTTGGAGCCTAATTTTGAAGAAATTGCAAATCCAAATTTAAGAGCAACTTTCAGATTCAAGAACACCTAGAATTGCACGTGCAGCTTGGAGCCCCGCACGTGCGAAAAACAAGATAGCTTGAGTGTGCATTTTGAAATAAATGCACTTGTGAGGCACACGTGTGGTGGTGGTTCCACACGTGCGGCCAGTGCCCCTGCACGTACGGTTTTAAGGGTATTCTCGGTTTCGTTTTCGCTCTGTTTTTTTAACTTTCGGGTCTCCGTTCACATGGTTAATGTATATTTCACATTCATATGCATATCATGAACATAAAAGAAATCAAAGAAATAATAGTTATAATCGAACGACTAAGTGACGAATAACCGAATAGGTTTAAGAACCAACTGAACGAATTGAAATGTTTTGCTTGAACGTAGTGTAGGTCACTTGCACGAGGAGTATCATCTGGCCAAGCACTGTGAGTAATCTCTTTGTAAAGATATTTTCGTATATGAATTACTTTGAAATGGTTCGTTAATTTGTGAAACCTATGTTATGTTATGTCATGCTTGATAAGATAAGTGTTTGATTAAGAACGTTCGAACCAGTAAGTTATGCTTTGAAACTTTGAATTGTGAACAATACGATATGTTCCTGGAAATGAGATTTTGATAAGAATGAATGAGATTCCCTTTTGATTACCGAATGTGATATCGTAAACACATGCTTGATTGTTCGGAAATCTCCGTTATGATTATGTCAATCCATGGTGGTCGTTATGTCTATGTCAACCCGTTGTGGTTGTTTTGCCTAAGTGTGGACTCGCCTTTTTCCACGCCCCACCCTTCGGAAAGGTTTGAAAAGAAGGCCTCACAGTTCGGACTCCCGTGGTTCTGAATCTAGTCTCACAAGTGCAATGTGAAACTGATAAACACCAAAGATTCCAAATCTGGAAAACCTTTTTGGAAAATCGATTTTAAATCAAATAATGCCCAAATTGGACTGCTTTGCCATATACAGAGTCGTCACCTAAATATTTTGTTTTGGGAAAATTTAGGAAACTCTGACTCGTGCCGAAGGCGATGTGTCCGTCATCACCAAAGTTGCCTCGGCTTGGGAACTTAGGTACGATAGGGAAAGGTCATGAATTGAGCACCCCAGCTCGCCTGATCAAAGATCGGCCTCTACTAACCATGATATGATTTTTTATAAACATTATGTGCTCTTGTTCCGGTTATTAGCTAACATTACTATGTGATGCGCACAAGTAAGTATAGACTAAAATTGCAAAAATTGGAACAATTCAACTCACGTTTGTTTGCAAAAATGGTTTGAGTTTGCCACCTCAAGTGGGCTTAAAACATGATTTGCCACTCATCAAAGTGGGCTTAAAACTCACATTTGTTGAATCGTTCCAATTCAATCAAGCCTTGACCCATCAAAGCGGTCTATGTGCGGCATTTTAAAACGGTTCGGCAGCATCACGACCGAGTCGGTATATCCATCCTCTATATTCGGAATGGATTTCACCCCTTGAGACTTCTTGAAAAGCTTTTCTAGCTTGCTCACTTTTAGTGCCGTTAGATCCACCTCAAATTCAAACGGTGAATCCACTAAATTGGTGAGCGTTTTGGATAGCTGGGGTACGATTGGGGGCGGAGCTGGCCCCGTTGGAATGTCCGTATTTTCCTGGACATTTGCTGTCTCCCCGAGTGTTGGAACTCCTGGGCAGTGGAGGAGCTAGGTATGAAGCAGATGCTCCGGTTTGCTGCTGTAGCTTGGCGATTAACTCTGCTTGTTGGGCCACTACTTCTGTTTGACAGGCAGCATCCTATATAGTCTCCTGGAGCTGACGCATCATCTCTTCCATGTCTGCCATACTGTACTGATCTGTCTGAATAACCGGTATATCTGTCTCTGCAGTAGACTCAGAAATCTCAACCTGATTACTCAATGACCCCTGATCTGGCATTTGCTGTATTAATGCACTGCGCCTAGCTGATCTCTGTCTAATAACCGGGGGTAATGAGTGGTACACTGGTTGCCCGTCTATCAGATCCTCGGATCGATGAAGTCTGCGACCTCTAACCCAGAGCGCTTGGGGAATATCTGCCTGGTCGGATGCAATTGTGCTAAACTACCTTGCAAAAAGATAAACAAAGCATAATAAGGAAATAAACAACTAGAAAAACGGACAGCATAACGGCTTAAATAAACACAACACACAGTTGATATTTGTAAGCTGAACACACTGTTCCCAACACTGATCGCTGTTGCCTAAATAGCTGCCCCAAATCTGGTACCCAAATCTGATACCTACAAGTAAAACTGATTCCCCAAATACTAATGCCCTCAGGCTTGATACCCAGACTTGCAAACTAATACATGCATTCTTGTAGAGACACACTCTAAAAGCACATAGCAAGCAAATGAGAACCAAAACACCCCTATGTTGGAGTAAGGTTTTCCTATCCTATTTTGTCAAGAGCTAGGGTTTCACTATGCACGCAGTGGTTTCAAACAACCTACAATCGGGTAAGTAACCTGTCCTAGTTTGGAATGGTCACTACAGTTTCCGAAATGCACTAGGTCGAATAGTCAAAAAGGGTGCCTCGGTAACAACTGAGGTTTGTGTTCCCAACGTGGCAGAGCCCGTAACCGGTCAACCTTATGGCACATAACCTTAGGCAAACCGTTCAGGAATAGCAGACAGCGAACATGGAGACTTAGGTGCACCGATGCAAATGCAATGCAAAGAAACACATAAGTGTAGTCAAAACAAGATATCATGAGTTCGAGTCAAGTTCTCTAAGTCCTCAGCAGAGTCGCCAGAAACTGCAGACTGCCCCGAGGACTCCTGAAGCTCCGTGCTACGAGGGCACGAAATTCGTTTTGTTCTCTAGCTACTACAGTTTGGACTCAATGTCACGGTTCTTAATCTGATCTCACAAAGTGCAATGTAAGATTGATAAATCACCAAATAGTCCAAATCCGGCAAATCGTTTGGAAAACTGATTTTAGTAAAAAAGTGTCAAACATGGACTACTTTGCCAGATACAGAGTCGCCACCTAAATATTTCATTTTCAGGAAATTTAGAAAACCCTGACTCATGCCTAAGGTCACGTGTCCGTCATCACCAAAGTTGCCTCGGCTCAAGAACTTGGGTACGAGAGGGGAAGGTCATGCAATGAGCACCCCCGCTTGCCCGATCAAAGATCGGCCTGTACTAAGCATGATATTTGTTTTTGAAAACACATGTATTCTTATTCCGGTTATTTAACCTAGAATTACTATGTGATGCGCACAGCATACAAGTATAGACTAGATCACCTAATTTGGAAAAAAACATTGCATCTTCGTTTTGTTTGAAAACGATTTGAAGTTTGCTACTTGCAAGTAGGCTAAATCGAGGATTTCAACGAATTGTTCCAATTCAAGCAATCCAACCTTCACCCACAGGCATTCAGGCCGTTATATCAAATAAGCAGTTAGCCTCATGGCGAGCATGCTTTCATGGCAGTCAATAACACACATGCAGTATGCTAAAGCATAAACACTCACAGTGTATTCTGAGCCAAAACAAGGAACTAGTTAGAAATCATATATGATCCTAGTTCATGTTAAGATGGCTAATGCAACACATGCGAGAATGAAACTCAGATAAGGCTTGGCTATCCTAAGATGTCATGTGAAATGCAACTTGATAACATGCTGTTGAACACGTATTCAAGTAAATGTATTAAAATACAATGCAGTTAGTATGATGCGCCGAGCCCGATGCATGCAATACAGATGAATGGATGCACGCATACGAAGCATAAGGTATGCTAATTGAAAAATGCCCTAAAACTAACCATCATAAGTGGTTAAGTAAAAGGGAGAAAGAAATGGAGGTTGGAAGACATGCATCACACACACACGCTTATTACAACAATTGGCCCTCTCGACGGAGGGTCCGAATAAAGGAGCTAACTAGCTATTCTAAGCTAATTAAACTAATTATTACAAGCCAACTAATTAACTAATCCTAGTTAACTAATTAAGCTATTACAACACAATTAAGCAGCTAAACGCATTAACTACTTAAATATAGAACCAAAGCATAAACTAGCTAAGCAAATTAGCTAAGTAAAGCAGTAAAGCAATGTCCTCAGAGGGAGAAGAGTGCATGCATGCCCGGTCGCCTCGTTCGGAAATCCAACGCGATGGCTCAACTTCTTCTCTTTGCAACTGTTTTCAGAACTTTCCACTAAGCTCCAGAAAGCTTAAACTCCACCTTGGGGACCTGTGGGAGGGTGACAGACCACCTAGGGGGGTCACCAGCCATGGCCGACCACCTATCTTTGCTGCATACCAGAAAAAGTGGTCGGCCAGCTAGTTTTTCTAGCTGGCCGACCAGTTGTTGCTGCATTTCTCCAGCTTGCTGCAACAGAGAGCAAGAAAGGGCATGGCAATGTATTTGCAAGATATGTGTGCACAACCACCCTTCCTATCATTTCATAAGCTCAAAGAAGTGTGGTTCTCGACCCTCGGGCCACCAATCGCGCATTTCAATGCATGATGGCCGAGAAGCCAAATTGCACAATTCAATATGAAATGAATGCACACATAAACACATAAGGCCTAAAACTCTATCATGTATGATCAAGAGCGTCGGTGACCAAGAATTGAGGCACGTTTCATCACTTTAAGTATGAAACGGCCCTCGTTCCTCGTGTTTGGACTAACACTTAATCCAAACACAATGCAAGCAACAACATGCAAATATGCAATGCAACTCAAGCATGCAAACATGTAATGCAACTCAAGCATGCAAAACACAATGTAAAGGACAACATGGCATGCACAATACAATGAACAGCATGGCATACACAATGCAATGTAACTTAAGCATGTACAATGCAAAGAACATGGCATACACAATGCAATGTAACATGAGCATACACAATGCAAACAACATGGCATACTCAATGCAATGTGACATAAGCATGCTAACAACATGCAAACAAACATGCTAGATGGACTTAAACCGAATGTGGACAGACCTCAGCCATGCCCAAAACAGTGGCCATAATGCTAAAATAAAGGCATGAAGATCAAGACAAGCAAGCTCAATGCATTGGCCTATCAACTAGGCCTAAGAACACAACTCTCAAGAGTGCTCGAAGAGTGATAAACATGGGAGTGTAACCACATTATATGCACTGAAATCAAGTGTGAAATGATGCCAAATCATTCAAACAACACAAGTAAAGCATGCAAGAGGGCCTAAGGCACAAAGCCATTAAAGGGACTACACAAGGGGCATGCAATACATGGCACAAATGATTGAATCAATCATGGACATAGCTCAAATAGGTCTAAACAAAGACCATAACATGCTAAGATGGAGGCTCAAGGACTTAGGCATGCAAGCATACAAGCTAGACCATAAGCTAGGCAACAATCCATAACACTCAAAGGCATTGAACGCATGAAAGATGTGGGAACATAGCAATCCTATATGCACTGAAATGTCATGTTAAAGGATGCCAAATCATGTACACAACACAAATGAAGCATGCTATGGTACCCAAAGCTTGAAGCTAGCATAGGCATTTGTACTACAACTATGCAAAACATGAAGCATATGGTGAAGTCAACCCAAAATAGTCCTAGAACATGTCAAAATGATACTAAAACATGTATGGAAGGAAGCCAAAATATGCTAGAATGACATGTTAAAGCATGGTGCATACAAGACTAGTTCATGGAAATGCACTACAAGTGCATGAAGCATGCAAGGGCCAACCAAACCAAACCTTAACAGAGGTATGACATGGCAAAAAATCACCAAAAACATGCTAAAATGGAGTCAACATAAGCTAGAAAGACATGCTACTTCATGAAGTATACAAGACTAGTTTATGAAATTTACACTACAAATGTATAAGGCATGCAAGAGCCAACTAAACCAACCCAAAATAGATCTAAGGCATGTTAAAACAACACCAAAAACCTACTGAGATGGCCCCAAAACAAGCTAGAAAGACATGCTCAAACATGAGGCACACAAAGCTAGTTTGTAAGATTTACACTACAAGTGTATAAGGCATGCATGGAATGACCAAACCAAATCAAAACAGATCTGAGGCATGCTAAAATAGCCCCAAATACATGCTAAGAATGAGCTAACACAAGCTTAATAAACATGCTCAAACATGGGGCATATGAAGCAAGTATTCAAAACACAAGGAGAGGTGATGACCTTCTCCTATTTAGGACCCCAAAACCACCTTTCCACCACTGAAAACCCTCTGGATTTCAGTGGTAAAGGTCATGCAAAGGCTAGAACAAGAGCCAAAAGGAATGGCTCAAAACAAGGCCTAAGAGGGGGTAGATCACCCCCAACAAAAAAGTGACCTTAAATAAACATTTTAAGCATGCAAAAACAAAAAAAAATTTAGTAGAAAGTTAAGCTTAAATCAGCATGCAAATAGGTCCAAAAGCTTAAGCAAAATCAAGGGATTTAAGGGTTAGAAGCTCACCCTTGATGAACACCTTCAAAAACACAACTCCAGCAGGTTTTCCAAGCTCAAACCAAACCAACAACACCAAAACCAGCTCCTAAGCACCTCAGCAACAAAAAGATGGTGTTTGAGTGTGTGTTTGTGTGCAAAAGTGAGACAAAATGACACTTTAAGGCTCAAAAATGAGACCAAAAGAGAGATATAGAGATATGTGTATCTATATCTCAAACCACCAATTTCTGAAGCTGGAGGAGGAGGGAGGTGGTTCTCTCTTATAGAGAACAAAAGTGTAAGCTTCTTGAGGAAGCTAAGGATCCAAGGCCATCCCTCAATACACATGTATGGAGGATGGTTTCAGTGCCTTTCAGCTGTGCCAACTAGATGAAAATATCTCCAGGAAGCAGGTGAAAAGCAGCCGACCACTGGAAGTGGTCGGCTAGCTACTTATAGTGGTCGGCCGACCACCATAAGTGGTCTCCCAAGACAAAAACTGGTTGGCCAGCGTTAGGAGAAGTCTACACACTGAAAGCAAGGTGGTGGTGTGTGGCCGACCAGAAAAGGTGGCCCAAAGACCAGGAAAACCAGTTGTCAGACCAGAAAACTGGCTGGCGGGGAGGAAAGTAGTCTCCAAAGGAAAGAATTGGTCTTCCAACCTTGTACCACCTTCCAAACAAGGAAAACAAGGTTTGTGCCAAAAACAAACCAAAACGGATGCAAGACGAAAGTTCGGGAGACAAAGCGTGCAACTGGAAGCCTCGAAAACTAGTCTACGAGCACCAAAAGTGGTCTCTCGGACCACAGTGTTCCTCTAGGCAGAGGCAACAAGGCATGGTTCAAAAACCAAGCCAAACGGAGAATGTTAAGCGGTCCCGAGCGAAAGCGTGCGATCGAAGGCTCCGAAAATCAGAAACTAGTCTCCAAGCGCGAAAAATGGTCTACGACCACAAAGAGGTGGTCTACAGACCACTCCCTCACTCTAGGGAAGGGAAACAGGACTTGGTCTGCAAACCGAGCCAAAGCACAAAGAGTTCAAAGGCTCGGAGGCAAGGCTCTCAACCAAAACTCCGGAAACCTTGAAACAAGCACAACATGCACTATCACCGAGCGCTCAATCGATGACGTCTGAATCTTAAGGTCGGTCAAAAATGGGGTATCTACAACATGTTCTTAAGGGTTCTACACATTGTTTTTAGATGTGTTTTAATGATTTCCTTGTGTTAAAAATGATAAGGGTTGAGCCATGATTCTACCTCTCTTGTAGCTCCCCTCATTTCGGTACAAAACTATCTTTTTTTCATACCAATCTCTCAAACTTTCCAAAGGCACACCTTCAAACTAATTTTCTGAGTTTAATATATGTTATTTAGCATGTTTTCATCATAATGGAAATGAAAATTTTCCTTTAGTGGATCCCTCTCTTACAAATCTCCTTGTTTGGGGTATTGTGCCTTGAAAATCTATTTTCACAGCCAACTTCCAAAATTTCTATAAAAATGTATAAAAATATTCTAGATCTCCATTTTATGTCAAAATCTTCCTTAAGGAGTTAGCTTTCAACTAAAATTAGTTTCATTGAAAAACAGTGAGCGGTTTGTAAGAAAATCAGATTTTCGTAACGGTCGACGAATCTGGGCAGCGCTAGAGTGTTTCTTAAATAACTAAAAATCTAGAAAAGTTATCCCATTTCCGAAATATGTTCTTGAAACTAGATTAAATGCTCTACGAACCATAGGAAGGCCGAGTCCGGTAAAAATCTAAAATAGCCCTTTTTATATTAATCTTTAAGTGATATTGAATTTGGAAATTCTGTTGTGCATGGGTGTTTTATGCTCTTGTGCTCATGAAAATGCTTATTAGCTTATGATCATGTCTTGGCATGATATTGTATGTGTTATGATTATGTTCTTATCTCTTCATCTTAATGATGCATGCTTATGTGGATATTATTATCTTGTTAAGTTGGTCTAACCTTGATTTAAAACATTTAACTCCACGAAAAACTTAATTGGGATGGTATTGGGTTTTCGATCACTTGAGTAATGAAAAGATGATAATATGTGACGTATGGATTGTTGGGATGTGTTCCCTATTTGGAAGTTAAAATCTTGTGCAAGTGGTTTTCGGAACCCTTGAACGAAGCGGTTGTATTCGGACCCTAGGTGGTTTGGTGTGAGAAAGGATTTGGGCAAGGCCCATTATTACCATCTCTTTTGAGGCCCTACGGTTGGCGCTACACGGTACATAATCGTTGGTAGGCATCCGAGGTAAGGTCTGCAACAAAGCAGCAAAAGAGGAGGCATACCGAATAATCCGCGTCCGATTCTTGTGGTTGGGAGGACGAAGTCTCTTTGGGGGATTTCTAGTTTACTAACATCTAACCATGTAACCCTTATTTATTTAATTAAGTATCATGCTTTACTACTTGCTGTCATATTTGTGATTGTGTATTGGATTGGGGAAAAAGGGACAGGGTGTGTGTGCGTTTACTGGGCATTCAAAGCTCATGGCGTATCATGCTAGGTGCGGAAGAGGAGCTTATAACTGGAGACGATGAGCCTGAAACCTTCGAAGACTTTTGGCTATCTTAGAAAAGTTAGAAATTTCCTTTTGATATTTTGTAAGGCTCATATGAAGATTTAAAATTTCTTTTGGGATGTAATGTAATGGAACAAGCTTTTGAAATTAAGGATATTCGTGGTTGTTATGTGCTTATATTCTAATATATATATGTATGAACCTTATCGTTGCTTATGAGACTTTGTGTCAATACCTTGTAAGATCTGTCAAAAGTGTAGTGCGTTGCCTAAGAAAGTTGGACTTAGAAGGGAGGCTAATTTGACTCCTCCGGCGATCTGGGATCTTACTTGGTTATTGATCATAGGACTCATTAGTGACTCTTCCTTGACTGCAACTAATAGTGTAGATTCAGGGCGTCACACTTGGTTTCTTATATGATTTTCATTAGTGACTCATCCACTTTTTCCTAATTAAATTTTCCTTCTGGTGGTCGATGGAGCTTCTAGTTTGATTATTGATTACTGAATTGACTATTCTAATTGAGTACAACCTTTAATGTATTGACATACATTTTTTAATGCATTGATATACATTTTTTTCATGGCAAAAATGCTAGTGTAGGGTCTCTTGGTTTTGCATACTTTTATTTAATGCATTGATATTCAAT
This sequence comes from Camellia japonica, assembly GCA_030407325.1. Lineage (NCBI taxonomy): Eukaryota > Viridiplantae > Streptophyta > Magnoliopsida > Ericales > Theaceae > Camellia > Camellia japonica. The sequence goes on from JAPPVO010000014.1 coordinate 23,092,609, forward strand.
TTTTATTTGTAAACTCATCAGAAAATTGTTGTCAAATGATCACAAATATATAAAATGAACTTGATGCCTAAATTCGATAGGAAAAAAAAAAAAAAAACTCAAAAATTAATTTTTAAAGAAAAAAGTTTAAACCGTAAACCGCCCGCAACCATCCGCACATCAGCAAACCCTATCTGCACAAACCGCAGACCGCACTGCGGGCGGTTGCGGGTTGACTTTTTTCCAAACCGCATAGATGTGGGTGGGTCAAAATCGAACTGCAAACCGCACAAAACCGATCCGCGAGCACCCCTAAATACTATTATTAATTTAAACATTATATTTTTTGATGCACTTTGACTTACAAATCACCATAAAATTAAGGGCAAATTACATATACCTCCCTCGAGGTTTAGCTAAATTACAGATACCCCCTGAGGTTTTAGAAATTACAGATACCCCCTGAGGTTTATATTTTCATAACAAATTGTCCCATGAGGTTTATATTTTCATAACAAATTGCTTCATAATTTGTCATGTAAATATAACCTTCAGGGAATATTTGTAATTTCTTAAACTTCAGAAAGATATCTGTAATTTTGCTAAACCTCGAGGGTATATGTAATTTGCCCTAAAATTATTTGAAAACGCCATCTGCAAACGCACGTGGACTAAATCAAAGAGTTGGTTTTTTTATGTTTGACTAAACCACAGAGGTTTGAAAATAAACTTTCCATGTACAAAAAAATAAAAAATAAAATAAATTTTCCCAATATAAATTGAATCATCAAAAACCAAAGTGTTTCTCTCTCTCGAATAACCAGTTTGATCACCATGATCACATCCTTCAATATCTCCACAATATATCTGTTTTTCTATATTGTTTTCTTGCTTAGCCTCAAAACCAAAGCAACCCCAAATTACCTTTCCATTCATTGCCCAAACACAACAACTTACACTCCCAACAGCACATACCAATCCAACCTCAACACCCTCTTCTCTTCCCTCTCCTCCACTTCCACCTCCATCAATGGCTTCTCCAACTCCACCGCCGGCCTCAACCCCCCGACACAGCCTACGGCCCTCCCTCTGCCGCGGTGATTGTTGGGATCCGGGGATCCCGCCCAAGACCTTATAGAAATCATGCCAAGCAGAATTACACACCCACACACAAGGAGACACAATATTTTACGTGGTTCGGCCTCAATGCCTACGTCCACGGGAGAGTAGCCGGTTTTCACTATACCAATTTAGAGATTACAGAAAGATTACAGAGGAGGAGGCTCACACTCTCCTCACTCACACACTCTCCCGTCTCCCTCGCTCACACCGAGGGAGACGGGTCTCTCCGTCTCACATCCTCTTTGGCAGTTGGCTCTCTTGCTCACTCTCTCATTTTTCTTCATCCTCTCTACATCTATATATATACACATGGAGAAGAGAGAATTAGGACAACAATGGTGAGTGGTTAACCACCCCACTCACACTAGTGGGTTCAACCACCCCACAATTCTCTTAGTGGGTGTTCCATTCCATAGTGGGTGCAACCACCACACTTGGGTGATATCTAACAAATCACCCCCTCAGCCCATGTGAGGTGATCCACTGCACACACTGCTGCTATACTTGTCACGCCCAAATTCAACATAGTCTTCATCTCTTCACTGAGACGCTGCATCCCCTGAAAGCTAGAGATAATACACCAGAGATACAAGAGGAGGAGGGAATCCTACATCCTCAACTCAACTCACACCACTCTCTGATTTGGAGAGAGCCTCTGCTCCCATCTCCCACAGATCTCTTCCACGCTTCTGTCTCGGATGCCTTCACTTGCTATGCTTGAACTTGCGTAACCAAGATATCTAACACCCCCTGATTGGATGTCCTGCACCCCCTGCTCTGATACCACTTGTTGGGATCCGGGGATCCCGCCCAAGACCTTATAGAAATCATGCCAAGCAGAATTACACACCCACACACAAGGAGACACAATATTTACGTGGTTCGGCCTCAATGCCTACGTCCACGGGAGAGTAGCCGGTTTTCACTATACCAATTTGGAGATTACAGAAAGATTACAGAGGAGGAGCTCACACTCTCCTCACTCACACACTCTCCCGTCTCCCTCGCTCACACCGAGGGAGACGGGTCTCTCCGTCTCACATCCTCTTTGGCAGTTGGCTCTCTTGCTCACTCTCTCATTTTTCTTCATCCTCTCTACATCTATATATATACACATGGAGAAGAGAGAATTAGGACAACAATGGTGAGTGGTTAACCACCCTACTCACACTAGTGGGTTCAACCACCCCACAATTCTCTTAGTGGGTGTTCCATTCCATAGTGGGTGCAACCACCACACTTGGGTGATATCTAACAGTGATGTCTCCACCGCCGTCTGTCAGGACTGCGTCTCCTTTGCAACTACAGATGTAGTACAAAAATGTCCAAATTCGAAGGTTGTCACGATTTGGTACGATGAGTGCATGTTACGATTCTCGAACCAATCTATCTTCTCCATTTCCGATCAATCATTTTGGGTAACTTCAAATGTTAAACAGAACGTAGCAGACCTAACACGGTTCAGAGAAGTATTGGGAGGTGTAATGGATGACATAGCAACTCAGGCTTCGAATGGTGGGTCTGTTAAGAAGTTCGCGACGAGTCAAGCTAATTTCTCATCGCTTCAAACGCTGTACGGGTTAGGACAGTGCATGCCGGACTTGACTGTTTCGGATTGCAATACTTGTCTTCGAAATGGTATTTCGAATTTTCCGAGTTGCTGTGATGGAAATCAGGGTGCGAGGATTCTGTTTCGAGTTGTAATGTTAGGTATGAGTTCTACCCTTTTTACAACGTCTCTGCCACTGTGCCGCCACCTTCGCCCGCCCTTCCTCCTGGAACCAGTCTAGGTAAACTCCAAACTGAGTCATGCAGATCATTTTATAAATTATAGTCAAATTCAAAACGCAAACACATATTCATATTCAAATTCAACAGATGGTTTAATTGATTTAGAACTGAATCAAAGCAAACCAAGTTAAGCTTTCTGTCATAGTCAGATGACGTTGATTACATCCGACAGTTTCCAAATCAAATCAAATCACATCAAAACTAAGTATTTTGTCTCAATCAAGTGAGGTCGACACATGAATCATTTATCAATTCGACTTTCATATTAGGATTCATATCCATTAATAAGTGAATTGAATTTTACTTGTTTGATGTCAGGCTATCTAAACACAATCCTCCTCCTTATCCAATTCTGAAATCGGCTGTACATTAAACACAAATAGAATTTGAATAAGAATAACAACTAACACAAACAAACAAATAAATAAATAAATTAACAAGTACAAGATTTAACAAATCATGCCTACTTCCCCAAATATGATAATTAAATTTGGAATCATTTCATAATTTTCAAATGGAGATACTATTTGCTAATGAATCAATTTTATTTATTTATTTTGGCAGGAAAGGGAGGAATCTCATCAAAAGTACTTCTTGTCATCATCATTGTTCCAATTGGGGTCTCTGTTTTGCTCTTCATCATAGGCTTCTGTTTCTTCACTAGGAAAGCGAAGAAAAAATATGATTCTGTTGAAGAAGATACGAGTAAGAACCATAAAAAAAAATTGTCTTCATCTTGTTTAAACCATTATTGGTCCTGTGAGAGATCAAGAAATTCATTACATTCACCTTTTGATTTGTCCAGCTGGGAATGAAATCAGCACAACTGAGTCCTTGCAATATGATTTGAGTAAAGTTCAAGCTGCCACAAACAACTTCTCTGCTGAAAAAAAATTGGTGAAGGTGGATTGGGTTTGTCTACATGGTAAGACTGCACTTGATTTCGATAATGGAATTAAACATTCTTGCATTTACTGCTTTCCAAATTCGGATCCAATATTTCAATGGATGTCGTATATATTCTCAGGGAAAACTTTCCAATCGGCAAGAAATAGCTGTGAAGCGACTATCTCGAACCTCAGGGCAAGGCGCAGAACAATTCAAGAATGAGGTTGTGTTGGTAGCCAAGCTTCAACATAGAAATCTAGTGAGATTATTGGGATATTGTTTGGAAGGAATAGAGAAGATACTCATATATGAATTCGTGCCCAACAAAAGCCTTGACTACTTTTTATTCGGTTCGGCAAATCTGAACACTCTAGTTCTTAATAATGCTTTTTATTTAGTTTCATATGAGTGTACATTCTCTGAATTTCACACATTGCTGAAAAAATCAGTAACACGAACATATTTACTGATAAATGTGCAGATCCACAAGAAAAAGAGTGGTTGGATTGGTTCAAACGTTACAAGATTATAGGAGGAATAGCTCGAGGGATGCTTTATCTTCATGAAGATTCCCGGCTTAGAATTATACACCGTGATCTCAAAGCTAGCAATGTTCTATTAGATGGCAATTTCAATGCTAAAATTTCAGATTTTGGCATGGCTAGGATTTTCGGTGTGGATCAAATTCAGGGAAATACAAGTCGAGTCGTTGGAACATAGTAAGTTTGTCCATAATTTTAATTAAAAGAATACATAATTTATGCAATCTCAAGTAAAGCATAATTCAAATTACCAAATTAGCTTCCTAATGATAGTAGTCTTTTTGATGGACTACACTTTTTCAGGTGAATTTTGGTGCATTATGTCCTAAATGGTTTCATACATGATTTAATCCAAAAATAGTTTTTATACAAAGTTCTCGTTGTCTTCTTATTCTATTGTTATGGTACTCATGCACAGCGGTTACATGTCTCCTGAGTATGTAATGCGTGGACAATTCTCTGTGAAGTCCGATGTATTTAGCTTCGGTGTCTTAGTTTTGGAAATCATAAGTGGCAAGAAGATCAATACCTTTTACCAATCAAAATGTGCTGATGACCTTCTTAGCTATGTGAGTGGTAACAAGAGTTCTAATTATTATTTTCCTTCTCAGTGGCGTTATGATCACATCCACAAGTCACATATAATGAAATTTTGCAGGCTTGGAAACTTTGGAGGGAAGAAACACCCCTGGAATTAATGGACCCAACTTTGAAAGGGTCTTATTCAAGAAATGAAGTCATTAGATGCATCCATATCGGCTTGTTGTGTGTCCAAGAAGATCCAGATGACAGACCCTCTATGGCAACGGTAGTAGTTCTGATGCTGAACAGTTACTCTACTACTCTCCCACTTCCTCAACAATCGGCATTTTTCGCTCATAGCAAAACAAGAAATATGCGAAAAGGCTCCGAGTCTGATCAATCTACAAGCAAGTCAATGTCACTGTCTATGAATGAAGTGTCTATGACTGAATTAGACGTGAGATAATATGAGAAGTCTAGAGACCATATCAAGATTCAAAGATAGCTCTATGGTGTGAGATGAATATGAATAAGCTCAAACTTGGATATGAGCGTTAAATTTTCAATGTTGAAAGATTCAAAACTCTCAAATATATTTCCCAAGAATGCATCCATATAATTACGGTCATATGCAAATTTTATAATTCCTCACTCAAAGCTTGAGTTTGAGTGTCTATAGTTTCTTATTGGGATTAAACATACTTCTTAACATCCAAAGTATGTGGGGGCCTTAGCTTCAGCCCAACGTAGGTGCGGTGAAGGTCTCTGTAGATGCGCTGTGAGTGCCAAGGAGTAATACTGTCTGACAGTAGTTCATCTACATACTTATTTTATGAAGAAAAAAAAAAAATCCCAGCTTGGTTAGAAAAGTATACTTTCAATGACACGGTCAACACAAACAAATATTGAAAATGTCTAAAACTTTAACATTTCGGTTTGAATGGTAATCACTTTCGTGATGGCTTGTGTTTGTCTCACTTTACATTGGATCGTCTGAAAAGTCTTCATTTTCTCTTTTGTTTGGGTGAGAGTGTTTATTGGTTGATTGGGAATAGTGTCTTAAACTTGGAATCATAAAATTCTGCTGGAGAAGCAGCTACTTTTTTATTTTATTTTTATTCTTCCCGTAAAACAACAAATGCTGTTTTCCTAAATGCAACTTTATGTGCAACAACACTAATTAGAAACAGAGAAATTAGTGATGAGATTGTATACATTTTTTTTACGAGTTTGAATCAATCATTAGAAAAACAATAAGACCAATAGTCTTTCTTCAAAATTATACTAAATGCAGAAGGTACCTTTTCGAAAAGAGAAAAATTATATGAGAAATGTTTTACAAATTAATACAATTTAAATATTATAAATGAAATTAAAAGACGTTTACACATTACTAAATTAACAGAACTTAAACATTGAGAATGAAATTGAACGATGTTTATACGTTATAAACTAAATTCATATAATTTAAATATTAATGATAAAAAAAATAACACAAGATTCATACTTTAATAATTAAAAATGCAATTAACCCATAAAATTATTAATTAAATTTCCTAACAAGTGGAAACACACACAGTATTTATGATTAAATAAAGAATAATGTTAGGTTTATAATAAAAATATTATGAGAAGTTTCATGAAAGTTTAAGAACTAATCTAGTGTGGTAGGTAACAAAATAATAAAAATGACTTACCTTAATGTAAGTATGTTTTAATTTTAAAATCTTACTTTGCAAAAGTATAGACTCAGTTTTGTCTTATAGTACTCTACGATTGATAAGTTGTAACTTAATATATGTAATTACATAACATATAATAAAACACTACAAAATAATCCTAAGACTGAAAATCCTTATAAAACTTTTTATAATATTTATTTTATAATATATGTAGCATTACTCTTGAATAAATGAAATCCCGTGCGTGAAGCCAACTCGTACGTGCGCACTAATAACTACACACAAGTTTGTTTCTTTGCTAAAATTTATAAATTTTTAACATGAATTACTTTTTAGATGAATTGAGTTTTTTTTGTTTTTTGTTTTTTAAATAAAATGATGAAAAAATTAGTGATAAATCTAATTTAAGAAAGATATAAGATATTAGGTCTAATACATATTTTTGTTAATGAAATATTCATATTTTGTGAAATAATTTGGTGAGAAATCATAGAAGACGTCTTATTTCAAATTTTATCCTTTGATTTTTTTTAGATGTTTGACTTTTCATTAACTATCTATTAAATTTATATTTATCTGTTCAAATTTTTTTCTTCCATCTGTTCAAATTTTTTTCTATCTATTCAATTTTTTTGTCTATCTGTTCAAATTTATATTTGTTTATTCAAATTTTTGACTTTTGCTTAATTTTTTTTATCCTATCTGTTTATTTTTTTCCCATAAATTCCATCCATCTATTCAGATTCATATCTATCCGTTCAAACATTTTGACTATGTAATCAAATTTTTCCATATCTATCTATTTGTTCAAATTTTTTTATCTGTTTAATTTTTTTTCCTAAATTCTATCTGTCTGTATCTGCTACAATTCCTATCTGTTGAATTATCTATCAGATTATTTTTTTATATGTTCATTTTTTTCTATCTATTCAAATCTTTCCTCTCTCTGTTTGTTGCAATTTCTTTCATCATCGACAAATAATAATCACAAAAAATCAACACAACCAAAAAAAAATCAACAACACCTGTCTGTCGCAATCTCTTTCATCAAAAAAAATAAAAATAAAAAATAAAAAAAAAACAAACATTAACAACAAGAACAACCTCTTCAAAATTTGAACATATAAGACCCCCAAAAAAAAAATCTAAAAAAAAAATCCAAAAAAAAAATTCAAAAATAAAATTATATTCCACTACCACATACACACAAAATTTTGAACAGATTTGAGGCCAAGTTGAAGCAGATTTAAGGCGATTTCTAGGAGCTCCATCAGATTGCCATCGTGAAACCCCTTTCGAACAAAGATCAAGACCAAATTTGGATTTATACAAACACATCTATACGCACACGCACATATATGTATAACACCTGTAAACTCTAGATCTAAGATACAAATACAAACGCACACAGATCTCAGACCTGAGGCCGCTGTGGCGGGGGAGAGAACAGACAGAGAGAGAGAGGGAGGAATAAATACATATACACAGATCTGTGTGTATCGTCGGAGCCGTGCACCATCGTGTCGGAGCGATAGCGGCGGAGGAGGAGATCAGTGGAGGAGGGAGATCGAAGACGACGTCGGCGACGATGGAGGGACTGCGACGATCGGCGGCGACGCCGCCCTCTCCTTCTTCACTGATTTCTCTCTCTCTGTCTTTAGGTTTTTCCGATGTTTTACAAAATCGAATCGATGGGCGAATCCAAAAAAAAATTAGGTGAACGGATCCCCGGTCAGTAGAACTGGAATCAAATTATAACGTTATAAATATATTAAAATTATAAATAAAAATATAAATAATAAAATTATAAATTTTAAAAAAAATTAAAAAATTAAATTATCTTAAATATTTTTTTAAAATATTTTTTACTAAAAAATGTAATAATATATTTTAAAATATTATTAACTTTAATTTTTGAATAGGAAACCAAATATTTAATATTCTCTCTATATAATTCTAATTCAAATAATTTGATTGAAAGAATAGCACAAATTTTGGAGGGATGTTAAAATTTCAAGTCTTCCTCCAATAAATTTGATTGAATCCTACATGAATTTCTTAAGTTTTTTTGAAAGAATTTTTTTTCTTATAAATAGGTAAAGACTTTCACAATAATTTCAAGCTCTCAATGGGATTTCTGATAAGAGGAGACTTTTGAAAGTGAGTTTCTAATTAAAATTTTCTTATATATATATATGGTAAATTATAATTTAATCCCTGTGGTTTGCGTAAAAAACACGGAGCGCCCCTATAGTTTTATTTATAACACTTAGGCAAGTTTGGCATAACCTAAATAATACAAAAAGTCAAAAAGTCATTATCCTATTTAAGTCACATCATTTTATTTAAATCACATCACCTCTCTAACACATCACATCAAACCCAACCCAAACCCAACCCATATAAGCCAATAAGTCAAAAAGTACACTTTTTAGAATATCCCAAACCAACCCTTAAACCTCATATACTTCATACCAAAGTATAATTTTCGACGAAACTGTTTGTTTAAATAGAACGTGTTGCACGACCATGAATGGTAAGTGGAGCAGTTTTTCCCACCCAAAAACATATAACATATGACCAAAACACCCTTATTGCCATATATATACACATAATGGTATAGTGCAACAAAACATGGGTTAGACTCTTGGACCATCACACAGGTTCTTTCTCTCTCATTATATAAATATGCAATATCATCAGCTTCCATGCAAAACTACCACCATCACCTTTTTATTTTTTCTCTCATTTCACCACCATCACCTTCTATGCAAAATCACAATCAACCAACATCATCACCATCATATTCCATGCAAAACCACAACCAACTTCTTATTTCATGTAAAACCACCACTCAAAATTACCACCACAACTTCTGTCTCTAAAAATTATCCATAACCAACTTCTTATTCCATGCAAAACCACCACTCAAAATCATCACCACAACTTCTCTTTCTAAAAATTATCCAAACCCACTTTTCTGCTTATAATTCAAATTAGTAACAAACTCAACCCATGAAATCAAACAATTAATATGTATAAACATTTAGGCTCTGTTTGATAGAGTTTTGGAACGATAGTTTCAGGCTTTGATTTACACATGGTGTTTGTTTACGATTTTCAAAAATTAATTCCACACTCACTTTTGAAAACTCTGTCCAAGGTAGGAAAATTTGGGCTAACCGGTCGTCCCACCGGTCGTCCGGCCGGTTGACCTGAACAATGCAATTTTTTTTTTTTTTTTGCAATTGACACATGTTAAATTTTATATATTTAATAAAAAAAATTTCTGAATTTTTTAAAATTTTTTATGAGCTTTGAATAGAATTTTGAGTTGTGTATTTGATTATGAGTTGTAAGTTTTATATCAAATATTATATGTCACATCAAAAATTCTTCACTCAATTCAAAGCTCTTTTCAAAACTCATTCACCAAACAAATTTTTCATACTCAAATCATAATTCCAAAACTCACAAACTCAAAATACAACTCTATTCTCAAATCATATTTAGAAAACTCTACCAAACGCAACCTTAGATTTTCAAAATAGTATTGATGGGATTCATACCTACCAAACCCACTTTTTCTTCCCGTTTTCGACATTTCTTCAGCCTATCTTCCGGATTCCATAATTTTCTCGATTCTTAACGATTTTATCTGTTCTTTCACCAATCTCCTTACCTTGCTTTATACTTCATCCTACGCTACCTCATTTTCTTACTTCTTTCTGAAATGGGTGGTTTCGGCACTAATCTCCTTACCTTGCCGAAAGTTGTCCGAAAACTAACTTCGCACATTTCAAAGAAACATTTCCAAATCTATTTCTTTCTTTTTCATCATCCACCCTCTTCTGTTGCTTCATCTGTAGCACTTTGTAAAGGGCGGTTCTTGGTTTTGACGGAGCTAGGCAATGGTGGTGATGATGGTGGTCACGGTGAGAGAGAATATATATATATAGAGATATGGAGTAATACAAGATCACTTTTCCTTACACAAGATAACTGTTGAAATATGTATTTTATATATATATATATATATATATATTAGTAATATGTATGTATATCTATCATATATGTATAATTGAAATTACCCATCAATTCTTTCATATGTATCATTTATGTATTATATATATATATATATATATCAAATATTTATCATATATGTATATATATATCATATAGCATATCATATATGTATAATTATCATATATTTTCTAATATATATATAATTAAATTCTAGAGAGAGATGAGAGATAGTGTTTGGGTATTCTAAATTGAGAGAGAGAGAGAGAGAGAGAGAGAGAGAGAGAGAGAGATAGATAGATAGATGTATTTGATGATGGTTGAGAGGTATGTGGTTTGCCATGGAATGAAGAAGAAGAAGAAGAAGAAGAAGAAGAAGAAGAAGAAACAGAAAAAAGAAGAAGAAGAGAATACAAAAAATTTAAAGAAAATCAGAGAAATTCTTATTTGCAATGGCATTAAGAGAAAAATTAGAGAAATAAATAAGGGTAATTTAGACTTTTTACAATTTCTCTTACGTCCGCCCAAAATTGTACTTTAGTATGAAGTATAGAGGGTTTAAGTGTTACAAATGAAATTATAGAGGGACTCCGTATTTTTTGGGTAAACCACAGGGGGTTAAGTTATAATTTACCCATATATAATAAGAAAGAAAGAAAGAAAGAAAGAAGAGAGAGAGAAGAAAAAAAAAATAGTTAGAAAATATAAAAAAAAAAGTTTAAAATTTTTAATTTTATCAATCTGGCCGGTTCACTTGACTCGTCCCGGGTCGATCGGTTAGTGGTTCAACTGTCGGTTTTTCTAGTACTCTCTAAATAAGCCAGTTCTTGAATTGAAACGATTTAGAAGGTATATCCGGACCAGAACCTTGACCTGTTAACAGTTCAATCGGTCGAACTAGCCGGTCCGATTCGATTTTTAAAACCTTGGGTTTTTCAATCCCCCTCTTTCATTTGCTTTGCGTGATTGGTTGACGTGGTATAGATATAATATGGGTAGTTTGGTCATTTTGCTTAAGCATGTTATTATGGACATGATATTTTAAAGCCAGGACTTTTGGGCAAAAAAAAATTTAAAAGTAGATTTATCGCCCGAGCGTCCTAAAATGAATTTGTTTAACCAATAAATTAATTGTTTTTAGTCATGATCATATAAAGCCTTAATTAAAAAAAAAAAATTATTATTCATTTTAGAGCAATGCTCTACCCATTAATTGTTTTAAAGGAAAATAAAATAATAATAAAAAAAACTTTAAAGTTTGACGATTGTAACAAAATAATACTTAAATTTTTAATATTATCAATTTAAATTCTAAACTCTCGATTTATTTACAATCTAAACAATTTGATTATTTTGTTAAGTAAAATAGATGAAAAATGAATATTTTAGTTATTAAACTCAATAAAAAATAATATTTTAAAAATTTATATAATATATATATATATATCTATATTGAGTTTAATAATTAAAATATTTTTTCATCGGTTTTACTCAACAAAAATATGCGAATGATTTAGATTGAAAACCAATCAAAAGATTAAAATTTAAATTGAAAAAATATAAAACTAAAGATTTATTTTTTAAAAAGCTCAAACTATAGGATTTTTATTTTATTTTATTTTATTTTTATTTGTAATTTTCCCATTGTTTTATGGGAAAAATACAAAATAATAGTACTTTGGAAAAAAAAATATGAAAGATTTTAAAATTTTTAATTTATAACATTTATTATTAATCTGTAATTTTTTTTTAAAATGTCACTGATGTGAGATTTTCTCTTGTTTTATTAGTCTCTTAGAGTTGATTAATTATTGGTACTAAAAATCATTTATCTCTTGACAGAAGCTTACAGATAGGTTTTGTAATCACGATTCCAATCATATGACAAGTATAATTTAAACAACCTTCCTCATATATTATATGCATCTGGTTCTCTAGACATTGGGGTATTTGGCCCAGCTTTTTCACCCAACTTATAACTTTCAGCTTAAAAAAAGCTAAAATTAGCTATTTGTTTCAACGTTATCATAGCAACTTCAACTTCAACTTCAACTTCAACTTCTAACATCTTTTTTTGAAGGCAAATAATCAAAATCTAAGAAGCAGCCCCAGGGGTGCTTCTGGGGGTATTTCAACATCTGGTGCAGGGTGGAAGAGACCGCCTTCACTTGGTGCAGCCACGGACGCCCTAGGAGTAGATTGAAGGTTGCAGGAACGTCCAAGACATGAAAATCAATATAGTGTTGTCCTGGACCAACCTGAGTCTGAATTTGTACAGTCCCCATCACCTCTCTACTAGTATTGTCATACGCCCTTATCACCTGGGCAGTTGGCACAAAGTCTGCGAGCTTCAACCCGATAGCATATGCCGTCCTCAACGGGCACACGTTGATAGCAGATCCTGTGTCAACAAGAACTACTGGTATCCATTTTTCTCTACATTCTACAGAGATGTAGAGCGGTTTGTTGTGGTTTGAGCCCTCAGGCGGCAGTTCCTTATCAGTGAAGGTCAACGTCGGGGAAGCTCCTCCTGGAAAAACCAATCCTACCAGCTGCTCAGGCGTAGTGTCGATTGAAAGTTTAGCCCTGTCTATTGCAGAGAGGACAACCTATCTGTGTACTCTTGAGGCCATAAGCAGTCCCCAGATGGAGATGTCTGCTTGTATTTTCTTAAGCTGTTTCAACACAGCCTCTTCCTCGAGTAGCTTTTCTTTCTGCTTCTCTGCTTCTCTGTCCTTCCCAGACGCCTCTGGTTGATCTAAGTGTGGGGGCTTGAAATACCGCCCACTCCTAGTCATGTGATCCACTTCTCCCATATACCAGGTATCATCCGGTTGGTTCTGTCCCCAATCTTCATTGGTGTGGACAAGACATAGGTCGTCATCTTCCCACTACATGCCATTGGCCATCGACAGGCAGTTATCCGGTTTCATTACAAATACTTCTATGCGCACAACACATTCCGTTCCCGCAGGGGCTTTGGCCTTTCTAACCCTTTCCAGATCTTTGACCTCTTCTTGCTCAAACTACTTCAGCTCAGCCTGCTGTTCAAAATCTTCCATACTCAAACTGCCCGTATTCTGAGCAAAATTCTTAACACTAGTGCTCTCCGGCGGTAGTTCCTGATTCCCAGCCATTCCGGCCACTATGGACGTCCCTGTTTCTGATGGTCCTTGTTCTGGCTGAGGTTGTTCAACAACATCCAGCTCGTCGCTGAGCCACCCAGTAGCTTCTACTGACCCTTTCAAATCAAACCAGTTGACAGTCACGTCTCCTGGATCTTGTTCATTAAAGAATTCCAGATTCGCGATATCCTCCTTCAGCTCAGCTAGGTCATCTAGTCCTTGATTAGGTCCGTCCTGTCGAACTACACTGACCTCTGCCCCCACTAGCAATTCCACGCTTGGCTTAGGCTGATCTGTTGGTGTGATGTAACCACTCGGGTCATACATAAATCTCGCAGACCCCTCAGGCTCTAAATGATCATCCCTTTCTGCCTCCAAAGTTGACCCAATTCTATCTTCGATAGTTACCACCACCAGTTCTAGTTCGGTTTGGGAGATATCCAACATGCACAAATCCGTGCTGTCTGGAATGAATACCTCCGGCTTGGGTAGGTGGGAAGGGGTGATATATATGCTCGGGTCATATGGAATGACCGAGGTTTGGATGAGGTTGATACGTTTGGGAGGTGGAGCTTGGTTATGTGGTGGAAGAGGGTTGGTTGTGACATTCGGTTTCTCGGGAGACACGATCACCCTGTTGTCAATGAGATCCTGAATCTCATGACGCAATCGAAAGCACTGGTCGGTTTCGTGACCATGCTGTTGGTGATAGGCACAGTACTTTGTTGGGTTATGGGAGGGAGGAAGTTTTTCTGGTAATGGTCGCGGCTCTAGGGGCTTCAAGTGCCCTTTCTTGATCAAAACACCCAAAGCTTTGGACAAAGGCATGTATAGTGAGGTAAAGGTTCTTTGGCCTCTGGGTGCATACCTGGCTGTTTGCGAGCTACTTCCGGACAAACCTGTAAAGGGTGTAGCTACAAGGGTTTTTGGGGTGGTGGTGTTGACCATACCCACATCTGAAGTCCTGGCAGCTGCAGCACTGCTTGTGCCTGCATTTGTACCGCGGTTGAATGCCCTCTTGGGTTGCTCTCTGTCATGGTCAATCAGACTCTGTTTCATGGCGTCCTCGATCTGCACCCCAATCTCATGCGATCTGCGAAGGCGGGAAGGGGGAGGACGATCATCTTTTGCATGAGCTTGGGCTGGAGGTTGCGTACAACCATCCGTATCTGATCATTGTCAACGGGCCTGATGGTCATCATCGAGGCTTTAGCCCTCCAACGGGTCACAAAATCGAAGAAGCTCTCCTTTGGTTCCTGCCTAGTTGTCTCGAGATCACGAGTTGTGACCTCGATCTGAGTGTTATAGGAGTATTGAGCTATAAAGGCCTCAGCCATCTCCTCCCAGTTCCTCTTAACAAAGTCCTCCAGTTTTGCATACCAAATAGCCGCTACACCCGACAGGGTCCGGCTAAATAGGGAAAACTTCTGTAATCTGGAGAGGCCCATTGGCCTTAAGATATCCGAGAACAGCCGCAGGTGCACCATAGGATCTCCAGACCCATCAAAGCGGTCTATGTGCGGCATTTTAAAACGGTTCGGCAGCATCACGACCGAGTCGGTATATCCATCCTCTATATTCGGAATGGATTTCACCCCTTGAGACTTCTTGAAAAGCTTTTCTAGCTTGCTCACTTTTAGTGCCGTTAGATCCACCTCAAATTCAAACGGTGAATCCACTAAATTGGTGAGCGTTTTGGATAGCTGGGGTACGATTGGGGGCGGAGCTGGCCCCGTTGGAATGTCCGTATTTTCCTGGACATTTGCTGTCTCCCCGAGTGTTGGAACTCCTGGCAGTGGAGGAGCTGGGTATGAAGCAGATGCTCCGGTTTGCTGCTGTAGCTTGGCGATTAACTCTGCTTGTTGGGCCACTACTTCTGTTTGACAGGCAGCATCCTGTATAGTCTCCTGGAGCTGACGCATCATCTCTTCCATGTCTGCCATACTGTACTGATCTGTCTGAATAACCGGTATATCTGTCTCTGCAGTAGACTCAGAAATCTCAACCTGATTACTCAATGACCCCTGATCTGGCATTTGCTGTATTAATGCACTGCGCCTAGCTGATCTCTGTCTAATAACCGGGGGTAATGAGTGGTACACTGGTTGCCCGTCTATCAGATCCTCGGATCGATGAAGTCTGCGACCTCTAACCCAGAGCGCTTGGGGAATATCTGCCTGGTCGGATGCAATTGTGCTAAACTACCTTGCAAAAAGATAAACAAAGCATAATAAGGAAATAAACAACTAGAAAAACGGACAGCATAACGGCTTAAATAAACACAACACACAGTTGATATTTGTAAGCTGAACACACTGTTCCCAACACTGATCGCTGTTGCCTAAATAGCTGCCCCAAATCTGGTACCCAAATCTGATACCTACAAGTAAAACTGATTCCCCAAATACTAATTCCCTCAGGCTTGATACCCAGACTTGCAAACTAATACATGCATTCTTGTAGAGACACACTCTAAAAGCACATAGCAAGCAAATGAGAACCAAAACACCCCTATGTTGGAGTAAGGTTTTCCTATCCTATTTTGTCAAGAGCTAGGGTTTCACTATGCACGCAGTGGTTTCAAACAACCTACAATCGGGTAAGTAACCTGTCCTAGTTTGGAATGGTCACTACAGTTTCCGAAATGCACTAGGTCGAATAGTCAAAAAGGGTGCCTCGGTAACAACTGAGGTTTGTGTTCCCAACGTGGCAGAGCCCGTAACCGGTCAACCTTATGGCACATAACCTTAGGCAAACCGTTCAGGAATAGCAGACAGCGAACATGGAGACTTAGGTGCACCGATGCAAATGCAATGCAAAGAAACACATAAGTGTAGTCAAAACAAGATATCATGAGTTCGAGTCAAGTTCTCTAAGTCCTCAGCAGAGTCGCCAGAAACTGCAGACTGCCCCGAGGACTCCTGAAGCTCCGTGCTACGAGGGCACGAAATTCGTTTTGTTCTCTAGCTACTACAGTTTGGACTCAATGTCACGGTTCTTAATCTGATCTCACAAAGTGCAATGTAAGATTGATAAATCACCAAATAGTCCAAATCCGGCAAATCGTTTGGAAAACTGATTTTAGTAAAAAAGTGTCAAACATGGACTACTTTGCCAGATACAGAGTCGCCACCTAAATATTTCATTTTCAGGAAATTTAGAAAACCCTGACTCATGCCTAAGGTCACGTGTCCGTCATCACCAAAGTTGCCTCGGCTCAAGAACTTGGGTACGAGAGGGGAAGGTCATGCAATGAGCACCCCCGCTTGCCCGATCAAAGATCGGCCTGTACTAAGCATGATATTTTGTTTTTGAAAACACATGTATTCTTATTCCGGTTATTTAACCTAGAATTACTATGTGACGCGCACAGCATACAAGTATAGACTAGATCACCTAATTTGGAAAAAAACATTGCATCTTCGTTTTGTTTGAAAACGATTTGAAGTTTGCTACTTGCAAGTAGGCTAAATCGAGGATTTCAATGAATTGTTCCAATTCAAGCAATCCAACCTTCACCCACAGGCATTCAGGCCGTTATATCAAATAAGCAGTTAGCCTCATGGCGAGCATGCTTTCATGGCAGTCAATAACACACATGCAGTATGCTAAAGCATAAACACTCACAGTGTATTCTGAGCCAAAACAAGGAACTAGTTAGAAATCATATATGATCCTAGTTCATGTTAAGATGGCTAATGCAACACATGCGAGAATGAAACTCAGATAAGGCTTGGCTATCCTAAGATGTCATGTGAAATGCAACTTGATAACATGCTGTTGAACACGTATTCAAGTAAATGTATTAAAATACAATGCAGTTAGTATGATGCGCCGAGCCCGATGCATGCAATACAGATGAATGGATGCACGCATACGAAGCATAAGGTATGCTAATTGAAACATGCCCTAAAACTAACCATCATAAGTGGTTAAGTAAAAGGGAGAAAGAAATGGAGGTTGGAAGACATGCATCACACACACACGCTTATTACAACAATTGGCCCTCTCGACGGAGGGTCCGAATAAAGGAGCTAACTAGCTATTCTAAGCTAATTAAACTAATTATTACAAGCCAACTAATTAACTAATCCTAGTTAACTAATTAAGCTATTACAACACAATTAAGCAGTTAAACGCATTAACTACTTAAATATAGAACCAAAGCATAAACTAGCTAAGCAAATTAGCTAAGTAAAGCAGTAAAGCAATGTCCTCAGAGGGAGAAGAGTGCATGCATGCCCGGTCGCCTCGTTCGGAAATCCAACGCGATGGCTCAACTTGCCTCTGTTTGCAACTGTTTTCAGAACTTTCCACTAAGCTCCAGAAAGCTTAAACTCCACCTTGGGGACCTGTGGGAGGGTGACAGACCACCTAGGGGGGTCACCAGCCATGGCCGACCACCTATCTTTGCTGCATACCAGAAAAAGTGGTCGGCCAGCTAGTTTTTCTAGCTGGCCGACCAGTTGTTGCTGCATTTCTCCAGCTTGCTGCAACAGAGAGCAAGAAAGGGCATGGCAATGTATTTGCAAGATATGTGTGCACAACCACCCTTCCTATCATTTCATAAGCTCAAAGAAGTGTGGTTCTCGACCCTCGGGCCACCAATCGCGCATTTCAATGCATGATGGCCGAGAAGCCAAATTGCACAATTCAATATGAAATGAATGCACACATAAACACATAAGGCCTAAAACTCTATCATGTATGATCAAGAGCGTCGGTGACCAAGAATTGAGGCACGTTTCATCACTTTAAGTATGAAACGGCCCTCGTTCCTCGTGTTTGGACTAACACTTAATCCAAACACAATGCAAGCAACAACATGCAAATATGCAATGCAACTCAAGCATGCAAACATGTAATGCAACTCAAGCATGCAAAACACAATGTAAAGGACAACATGGCATGCACAATACAATGAACAGCATGGCATACACAATGCAATGTAACTTAAGCATGTACAATGCAAAGAACATGGCATACACAATGCAATGTAACATGAGCATACACAATGCAAACAACATGGCATACTCAATGCAATGTGACATAAGCATGCTAACAACATGCAAACAAACATGCTAGATGGACTTAAACCGAATGTGGACAGACCTCAGCCATGCCCAAAACAGTGGCCATAATGCTAAAATAAAGGCATGAAGATCAAGACAAGCAAGCTCAATGCATTGGCCTATCAACTAGGCCTAAGAACACAACTCTCAAGAGTGCTCGAAGAGTGATAAACATGGGAGTGTAACCACATTATATGCACTGAAATCAAGTGTGAAATGATGCCAAATCATTCAAACAACACAAGTAAAGCATGCAAGAGGGCCTAAGGCACAAAGCCATTAAAGGGACTACACAAGGGGCATGCAATACATGGCACAAATGATTGAATCAATCATGGACATAGCTCAAATAGGTCTAAACAAAGACCATAACATGCTAAGATGGAGGCTCAAGGACTTAGGCATGCAAGCATACAAGCTAGGCCATAAGCTAGGCAACAATCCATAACACTCAAAGGCATTGAACGCATGAAAGATGTGGGAACATAGCAATCCTATATGCACTGAAATGTCATGTTAAAGGATGCCAAATCATGTACACAACACAAATGAAGCATGCTATGGTACCCAAAGCTTGAAGCTAGCATAGGCATTTGTACTACAACTATGCAAAACATGAAGCATATGGTGAAGTCAACCCAAAATAGTCCTAGAACATGTCAAAATGATACTAAAACATGTATGGAAGGAAGCCAAAATATGCTAGAATGACATGTTAAAGCATGGTGCATACAAGACTAGTTCATGGAAATGCACTACAAGTGCATGAAGCATGCAAGGGCCAACCAAACCAAACCTTAACAGAGGTATGACATGGCAAAACATCACCAAAAACATGCTAAAATGGAGTCAACATAAGCTAGAAAGACATGCTACTTCATGAAGTATACAAGACTAGTTTATGAAATTTACACTACAAATGTATAAGGCATGCAAGAGCCAACTAAACCAACCCAAAATAGATCTAAGGCATGTTAAAACAACACCAAAAACCTACTGAGATGGCCCCAAAACAAGCTAGAAAGACATGCTCAAACATGAGGCACACAAAGCTAGTTTGTAAGATTTACACTACAAGTGTATAAGGCATGCATGGAATGACCAAACCAAATCAAAACAGATCTGAGGCATGCTAAAATAGCCCCAAATACATGCTAAGAATGAGCTAACACAAGCTTAATAAACATGCTCAAACATGGGGCATATGAAGCAAGTATTCAAAACACAAGGAGAGGTGATGACCTTCTCCTATTTAGGACCCCAAAACCACCTTTCCACCACTGAAAACCCTCTGGATTTCAGTGGTAAAGGTCATGCAAAGGCTAGAACAAGAGCCAAAAGGAATGGCTCAAAACAAGGCCTAAGAGGGGGTAGATCACCCCCAACAAAAAAGTGACCTTAAATAAACATTTTAAGCATGCAAAAACAAAAAAAAATTTAGTAGAAAGTTAAGCTTAAATCAGCATGCAAATAGGTCCAAAAGCTTAAGCAAAATCAAGGGATTTAAGGGTTAGAAGCTCACCCTTGATGAACACCTTCAAAAACACAACTCCAGCAGGTTTTCCAAGCTCAAACCAAACCAACAACACCAAAACCAGCTCCTAAGCACCTCAGCAACAAAAAGATGGTGTTTGAGTGTGTGTTTGTGTGCAAAAGTGAGACAAAATGACACTTTAAGGCTCAAAAATGAGACCAAAAGAGAGATATAGAGATATATGTGTATCTATATCTCAAACCACCAATTTCTGAAGCTGGAGGAGGAGGGAGGTGGTTCTCTCTTATAGAGAACAAAAGTGTAAGCTTCTTGAGGAAGCTAAGGATCCAAGGCCATCCCTCAATACACATGTATGGAGGATGGTTTCAGTGCCTTTCAGCTGTGCCAACTAGATGAAAATATCTCCAGGAAGCAGGTGAAAAGCAGCCGACCACTGGAAGTGGTCGGCTAGCTACTTATAGTGGTCGGCCGACCACCATAAGTGGTCTCCCAAGACAAAAACTGGTTGGCCAGCGTTAGGAGAAGTCTACACACTGAAAGCAAGGTGGTGGTGTGGTGGCCGACCAGAAAAGGTGGCCCAAAGACCAGGAAAACCAGTTGTCAGACCAGAAAACTGGCTGGCGGGGAGGAAAGTAGTCTCCAAAGGAAAGAATTGGTCTTCCAACCTTGTACCACCTTCCAAACAAGGAAAACAAGGTTTGTGCCAAAAACAAACCAAAACGGATGCAAGACGAAAGTTCGGGAGACAAAGCGTGCAACTGGAAGCCTCGAAAACTAGTCTACGAGCACCAAAAGTGGTCTCTCGGACCACAGTGTTCCTCTAGGCAGAGGCAACAAGGCATGGTTCAAAAACCAAGCCAAACGGAGAATGTTAAGCGGTCCCGAGCGAAAGCGTGCGATCGAAGGCTCCGAAAATCAGAAACTAGTCTCCAAGCGCGAAAAATGGTCTACGACCACAAAGAGGTGGTCTACAGACCACTCCCTCACTCTAGGGAAGGGAAACAGGACTTGGTCTGCAAACCGAGCCAAAGCACAAAGAGTTCAAAGGCTCGGAGGCAAGGCTCTCAACCAAAACTCCGGAAACCTTGAAACAAGCACAACATGCACTATCACCGAGCGCTCAATCGATGACGTCTGAATCTTAAGGTCGGTCAAAAATGGGGTATCTACAACATGTTCTTAAGGGTTCTACACATTGTTTTTAGATGTGTTTTAATGATTTCCTTGTGTTAAAAATGATAAGGGTTGAGCCATGATTCTACCTCTCTTGTAGCTCCCCTC
Source organism: Camellia japonica (assembly GCA_030407325.1). NCBI lineage: Eukaryota > Viridiplantae > Streptophyta > Magnoliopsida > Ericales > Theaceae > Camellia > Camellia japonica. Next base: position 23,114,131 of record JAPPVO010000014.1, read on the forward strand.
ATTTCGGTACAAAACTATCTTTTTTTCATACCAATCTCTCAAACTTTCCAAAGGCACACCTTCAAACTAATTTTCTGAGTTTAATATATGTTATTTAGCATGTTTTCATCATAATGGAAATGAAAATTTTCCTTTAGTGGATCCCTCTCTTACAAATCTCCTTGTTTGGGGTATTGTGCCTTGAAAATCTATTTTCACAGCCAACTTCCAAAATTTCTATAAAAATGTATAAAAATATTCTAGATCTCCATTTTATGTCAAAATCTTCCTTAAGGAGTTAGCTTTCAACTAAAATTAGTTTCATTGAAAAACAGTGAGCGGTTTGTAAGAAAATCAGATTTTCGTAACGGTCGACGAATCTGGGCAGCGCTAGAGTGTTTCTTAAATAACTAAAAATCTAGAAAAGTTATCCCATTTCCGAAATATGTTCTTGAAACTAGATTAAATGCTCTACGAACCATAGGAAGGCCGAGTCCGGTAAAAATCTAAAATAGCCCTTTTTATATTAATCTTTAAGTGATATTGAATTTGGAAATTCTGTTGTGCATGGGTGTTTTATGCTCTTGTGCTCATGAAAATGCTTATTAGCTTATGATCATGTCTTGGCATGATATTGTATGTGTTATGATTATGTTCTTATCTCTTCATCTTAATGATGCATGCTTATGTGGATATTATTATCTTGTTAAGTTGGTCTAACCTTGATTTAAAACATTTAACTCCACGAAAAACTTAATTGGGATGGTATTGGGTTTTCGATCACTTGAGTAATGAAAAGATGATAATATGTGACGTATGGATTGTTGGGATGTGTTCCCTATTTGGAAGTTAAAATCTTGTGCAAGTGGTTTTCGGAACCCTTGAACGAAGCGGTTGTATTCGGACCCTAGGTGGTTTGGTGTGAGAAAGGATTTGGGCAAGGCCCATTATTACCATCTCTTTTGAGGCCCTACGGTTGGCGCTACACGGTACATAATCGTTGGTAGGCATCCGAGGTAAGGTCTGCAACAAAGCAGCAAAAGAGGAGGCATACCGAATAATCCGCGTCCGATTCTTGTGGTTGGGAGGACGAAGTCTCTTTGGGGGATTTCTAGTTTACTAACATCTAACCATGTAACCCTTTATTTATTTAATTAAGTATCATGCTTTACTACTTGCTGTCATATTTGTGATTGTGTATTGGATTGGGGAAAAAGGGACAGGGTGTGTGTGCGTTTACTGGGCATTCAAAGCTCATGGCGTATCATGCTAGGTGCGGAAGAGGAGCTTATAACTGGAGACGATGAGCCTGAAACCTTCGAAGACTTTTGGCTATCTTAGAAAAGTTAGAAATTTCCTTTTGATATTTTGTAAGGCTCATATGAAGATTTAAAATTTCTTTTGGGATGTAATGTAATGGAACAAGCTTTTGAAATTAAGGATATTCGTGGTTGTTATGTGCTTATATTCTAATATATATATGTATGAACCTTATCGTTGCTTATGAGACTTTGTGTCAATACCTTGTAAGATCTGTCAAAAGTGTAGTGCGTTGCCTAAGAAAGTTGGACTTAGAAGGAGGCTAATTTGACTCCTCCGGCGATCTGGGATCTTACTTGGTTATTGATCATAGGACTCATTAGTGACTCTTCCTTGACTGCAACTAATAGTGTAGATTCAGGGCGTCACACTTGGTTTCTTATATGATTTTCATTAGTGACTCATCCACTTTTTCCTAATTAAATTTTCCTTCTGGTGGTCGATGGAGCTTCTAGTTTGATTATTGATTACTGAATTGACTATTCTAATTGAGTACAACCTTTAATGTATTGACATACATTTTTTAATGCATTGATATACATTTTTTTCATGGCAAAAATGCTAGTGTAGGGTCTCTTGGTTTTGCATACTTTTATTTAATGCATTGATATTCAATTTTTATTTGTAAACTCATCAGAAAATTGTTGTCAAATGATCACAAATATATAAAATGAACTTGATGCCTAAATTCGATAGGAAAAAAAAAAAAAAACTCAAAAATTAATTTTTAAAGAAAAAAGTTTAAACCGTAAACCGCCCGCAACCATCTGCACATCAGCAAACCCTATCTGCACAAACCGCAGACCGCACTGCGGGCGGTTGCGGGTTGACTTTTTTCCAAACCGCATAGATGTGGGTGGGTCAAAATCGAACTGCAAACCGCACAAAACCGATCCGCGAGCACCCCTAAATACTATTATTAATTTAAACATTATATTTTTTGATGCACTTTGACTTACAAATCACCATAAAATTAAGGGCAAATTACATATACCTCCCTCGAGGTTTAGCTAAATTACAGATACCCCCTGAGGTTTTAGAAATTACAGATACCCCCTGAGGTTTATATTTTCATAACAAATTGTCCCATGAGGTTTATATTTTCATAACAAATTGCTTCATAATTTGTCATGTAAATATAACCTTCAGGGAATATTTGTAATTTCTTAAACTTCAGAAAGATATCTGTAATTTTGCTAAACCTCGAGGGTATATGTAATTTGCCCTAAAATTATTTGAAAACGCCATCTGCAAACGCACGTGGACTAAATCAAAGAGTTGGTTTTTTTATGTTTGACTAAACCACAGAGGTTTGAAAATAAACTTTCCATGTACAAAAAAATAAAAAATAAAATAAATTTTCCCAATATAAATTGAATCATCAAAAACCAAAGTGTTTCTCTCTCTCGAATAACCAGTTTGATCACCATGATCACATCCTTCAATATCTCCACAATATATCTGTTTTTCTATATTGTTTTCTTGCTTAGCCTCAAAACCAAAGCAACCCCAAATTACCTTTCCATTCATTGCCCAAACACAACAACTTACACTCCCAACAGCACATACCAATCCAACCTCAACACCCTCTTCTCTTCCCTCTCCTCCACTTCCACCTCCATCAATGGCTTCTCCAACTCCACTGCCGGCCTCAACCCCCCCGACACAGCCTACGGCCTCTTCCCCTACCGCGGTGATTGTTGGGATCCGGGGATCCCGCCCAAGACCTTATAGAAATCATGCCAAGCAGAATTACACACCCACACACAAGGAGACACAATATTTTACGTGGTTCGGCCTCAATGCCTACGTCCACGGGAGAGTAGCCGGTTTTCACTATACCAATTTAGAGATTACAGAAAGATTACAGAGGAGGAGCTCACACTCTCCTCACTCACACACTCTCCCGTCTCCCTCGCTCACACCGAGGGAGACGGGTCTCTCCGTCTCACATCCTCTTTGGCAGTTGGCTCTCTTGCTCACTCTCTCATTTTTCTTCATCCTCTCTACATCTATATATATACACATGGAGAAGAGAGAATTAGGACAACAATGGTGAGTGGTTAACCACCCCACTCACACTAGTGGGTTCAACCACCCCACAATTCTCTTAGTGGGTGTTCCATTCCATAGTGGGTGCAACCACCACACTTGGGTGATATCTAACAAATCACCCCCTCAGCCCATATGAGGTGATCCACTGCACACACTGCTGCTATACTTGTCACGCCCAAAATTCAACATAGTCTTCATCTCTTCACTGAGACGCTGCATCCCCTGAAAGCTAGAGATAATACACCAGAGATACAAGAGGAGGAGGGAATCCTACATCCTCAACTCAACTCACACCACTCTCTGATTTGGAGAGAGCCTCTGCTCCCATCTCCCACAGATCTCTTCCACGCTTCTGTCTCGGATGCCTTCACTTGCTATGCTTGAACTTGCGTAACCAAGATATCTGACACCCCCTGATTGGATGTCCTGCACCCCCTGCTCTGATACCACTTGTTGGGATCCGGGGATCCCGCCCAAGACCTTATAGAAATCATGCCAAGCAGAATTACACACCCACACACAAGGAGACACAATATTTTACGTGGTTCGGCCTCAATGCCTACGTCCACGGGAGAGTAGCCGGTTTTCACTATACCAATTTGGAGATTACAGAAAGATTACAGAGGAGGAGCTCACACTCTCCTCACTCACACACTCTCCCGTCTCCCTCGCTCACACCGAGGGAGACGGGTCTCTCCGTCTCACATCCTCTTTGGCAGTTGGCTCTCTTGCTCACTCTCTCATTTTTCTTCATCCTCTCTACATCTATATATATACACATGGAGAAGAGAGAATTAGGACAACAATGGTGAGTGGTTAACCACCCCACTCACACTAGTGGGTTCAACCACCCCACAATTCTCTTAGTGGGTGTTCCATTCCATAGTGGGTGCAACCACCACACTTGGGTGATATCTAACAGTGATGTCTCCACCGCCGTCTGTCAGGACTGCGTCTCCTTTGCAACTACAGATGTAGTACAAAAATGTCCAAATTCGAAGGTTGTCACGATTTGGTACGATGAGTGCATGTTACGATTCTCGAACCAATCTATCTTCTCCATTTCCGATCAATCATTTTGGGTAACTTCAAATGTTAAACAGAACGTAGCAGACCTAACACGGTTCAGAGAAGTATTGGGAGGTGTAATGGATGACATAGCAACTCAGGCTTCGAATGGTGGGTCTGTTAAGAAGTTCGCGACGAGTCAAGCTAATTTCTCATCGCTTCAAACGCTGTACGGGTTAGGACAGTGCATGCCGGACTTGACTGTTTCGGATTGCAATACTTGTCTTCGAAATGGTATTTCGAATTTTCCGAGTTGCTGTGATGGAAATCAGGGTGCGAGGATTCTGTTTCCGAGTTGTAATGTTAGGTATGAGTTCTACCCTTTTTACAATGTCTCTGCCACTGTGCCGCCACCTTCGCCCGCCCTTCCTCCTGGAACCAGTCTAGGTAAACTCCAAACTGAGTCATGCAGATCATTTTATAAATTTATAGTCAAATTCAAAACGCAAACACATATTCATATTCAAATTCAACAGATGGTTTAATTGATTTAGAACTGAATCAAAGCAAACCAAGTTAAGCTTTCTGTCATAGTCAGATGACGTTGATTACATCCGACAGTTTCCAAATCAAATCAAATCACATCAAACTAAGTATTTTGTCTCAATCAAGTGAGGTCGACACATGAATCATTTTATCAATTCGACTTTCATATTAGGATTCATATCCATTAATAAGTGAATTGAATTTTACTTGTTTGATGTCAGGCTATCTAAACACAATCCTCCTCCTTATCCAATTCTGAAATCGGCTGTACATTAAACACAAATAGAATTTGAATAAGAATAACAACTAACACAAACAAACAAATAAATAAATAAATTAACAAGTACAAGATTTAACAAATCATGCCTACTTCCCCAAATATGATAATTAAATTTGGAATCATTTCATAATTTTCAAATGGAGATACTATTTGCTAATGAATCAATTTTATTTATTTATTTTGGCAGGAAAGGGAGGAATCTCATCAAAAGTACTTCTTGTCATCATCATTGTTCCAATTGGGGTCTCTGTTTTGCTCTTCATCATAGGCTTCTGTTTCTTCACTAGGAAAGCGAAGAAAAAATATGATTCTGTTGAAGAAGATACGAGTAAGAACCATAAAAAAAAATTGTCTTCATCTTGTTTAAACCATTATTGGTCCTGTGAGAGATCAAGAAATTCATTACATTCACCTTTTGATTTGTCCAGCTGGGAATGAAATCAGCACAACTGAGTCCTTGCAATATGATTTGAGTAAAGTTCAAGCTGCCACAAACAACTTCTCTGCTGAAAACAAAATTGGTGAAGGTGGATTTGGTCTTGTCTACATGGTAAGACTGCACTTGATTTCGATAATGGAATTAAACATTCTTGCATTTACTGCTTTCCAAATTCGGATCCAATATTTCAATGGATGTCGTATATATTCTCAGGGAAAACTTTCCAATCGGCAAGAAATAGCTGTGAAGCGACTATCTCGAACCTCAGGGCAAGGCGCAGAACAATTCAAGAATGAGGTTGTGTTGGTAGCCAAGCTTCAACATAGAAATCTAGTGAGATTATTGGGATATTGTTTGGAAGGAATAGAGAAGATACTCATATATGAATTCGTGCCCAACAAAAGCCTTGACTACTTTTTATTCGGTTCGGCAAATCTGAACACTCTAGTTCTTAATAATGCTTTTTATTTAGTTTCATATGAGTGTACATTCTCTGAATTTCACACATTGCTGAAAAAATCAGTAACACGAACATATTTACTGATAAATGTGCAGATCCACAAGAAAAAGAGTGGTTGGATTGGTTCAAACGTTACAAGATTATAGGAGGAATAGCTCGAGGGATGCTTTATCTTCATGAAGATTCCCGGCTTAGAATTATACACCGTGATCTCAAAGCTAGCAATGTTCTATTAGATGGCAATTTCAATGCTAAAATTTCAGATTTTGGCATGGCTAGGATTTTCGGTGTGGATCAAATTCAGGGAAATACAAGTCGAGTCGTTGGAACATAGTAAGTTTGTCCATAATTTTAATTAAAAGAATACATAATTTATGCAATCTCAAGTAAAGCATAATTCAAATTACCAAATTAGCTTCCTAATGATAGTAGTCTTTTTGATGGACTACACTTTTTCAGGTGAATTTTGGTGCATTATGTCCTAAATGGTTTCATACATGATTTAATCCAAAAATAGTTTTTATACAAAGTTCTCGTTGTCTTCTTATTCTATTGTTATGGTACTCATGTACAGCGGTTACATGTCTCCTGAGTATGTAATGCGTGGACAATTCTCTGTGAAGTCCGATGTATTTAGCTTCGGTGTCTTAGTTTTGGAAATCATAAGTGGCAAGAAGATCAATACCTTTTACCAATCAAAATGTGCTGATGACCTTCTTAGCTATGTGAGTGGTAACAAGAGTTCTAATTATTATTTTCCTTCTCAGTGGCGTTATGATCACATCCACAAGTCACATATAATGAAATTTTGCAGGCTTGGAAACTTTGGAGGGAAGAAACACCCCTGGAATTAATGGACCCAACTTTGAAAGGGTCTTATTCAAGAAATGAAGTCATTAGATGCATCCATATCGGCTTGTTGTGTGTCCAAGAAGATCCAGATGACAGACCCTCTATGGCAACGGTAGTTCTGATGCTGAACAGTTACTCTACTACTCTCCCACTTCCTCAACAATCGGCATTTTTCGCTCACAGCAAAACAAGAAATATGCGAAAAGGCTCCGAGTCTGATCAATCTACAAGCAAGTCAATGTCACTGTCTATGAATGAAGTGTCTATGACTGAATTAGACGTGAGATAATATGAGAAGTCTAGAGACCATATCAAGATTCAAAGATAGCTCTATGGTGTGAGATGAATATGAATAAGCTCAAACTTGGATATGAGCGATAAATTTTCAATGTTGAAAGATTCAAAACTCTCAAATATATTTCCCAAGAATGCATCCATATAATTACGGTCATATGCAAATTTTATAATTCCTCACTCAAAGCTTGAGTTTGAGTGTCTATAATTTCTTATTGGGATTAAACATACTTCTTAACATCCAAAGTATGTGGGGGCCTTAGCTTCAGCCCCAACGTAGGTGCGGTGAAGGTCTCTGTAGATGCGCTGTGAGTGCCAAGGAGTAATACTGTCTGACAGTAGTTCATCTACATACTTATTTTATGAAGAAAAAAAAAAAAATCCCAGCTTGGTTAGAAAAGTATACTTTCAATGACACGGTCAACACAAACAAATATTGAAAATGTCTAAAACTTTAACATTTCGGTTTGAATGGTAATCACTTTCGTGATGGCTTGTGTTTGTCTCACTTTACATTGGATCGTCTGAAAAGTCTTCATTTTCTCTTTTGTTTGGGTGAGAGTGTTTATTGGTTGATTGGGAATAGTGTCTTAAACTTGGAATCATAAAATTCTGCTTTTGGAAGCAGCTACTTTTTTATTTTATTTTTATTCTTCCCGTAAAACAACAAATGCTGTTTTCCTAAATGCAACTTTATGTGCAACAACACTAATTAGAAACAGAGAAATTAGTGATGAGATTGTATACATTTTTTTTACGAGTTTGAATCAATCATTAGAAAAACAATAAGACCAATAGTCTTTCTTCAAAATTATACTAAATGCAGAAGGTACCTTTTCGAAAAGAGAAAAATTATATGAGAAATGTTTTACAAATTAATACAATTTAAATATTATAAATGAAATTAAAAGACGTTTACACATTACTAAATTAACAGAACTTAAACATTGAGAATGAAATTGAACGATGTTTATACGTTATAAACTAAATTCATATAATTTAAATATTAATGATAAAAAAAAATAACACAAGATTCATACTTTAATAATTAAAAATGCAATTAACCCATAAAATTATTAATTAAATTTCCTAACAAGTGGAAACACACACAGTATTTATGATTAAATAAAGAATAATGTTAGGTTTTATAATAAAAATATTATGAGAAGTTTCATGAAAGTTTAAGAACTAATCTAGTGTGGTAGGTAACAAAATAATAAAAATGACTTACCTTAATGTAAGTATGTTTTAATTTTAAAATCTTACTTTGCAAAAGTATAGACTCAGTTTTGTCTTATAGTACTCTACGATTGATAAGTTGTAACTTAATATATGTAATTACATAACATATAATAAAACACTACAAAATAATCCTAAGACTGAAAATCCTTATAAAACTTTTTATAATATTTATTTTATAATATATGTAGCATTACTCTTGAATAAATGAAATCCCGTGCGTGAAGCCAACTCGTACGTGCGCACTAATAACTACACACAAGTTTGTTTCTTTGCTAAAATTTATAAATTTTTAACATGAATTACTTTTTAGATGAATTGAGTTTTTTTTTGTTTTTTTGTTTTTTTAAATAAAATGATGAAAAAATTAGTGATAAATCTAATTTAAGAAAGATATAAGATATTAGGTCTAATACATATTTTTGTTAATGAAATATTCATATTTTGTGAAATAATTTGGTGAGAAATCATAGAAGACGTCTTATTTCAAATTTTATCCTTTGATTTTTTTTAGATGTTTGACTTTTCATTAACTATCTATTAAATTTATATTTATCTGTTCAAATTTTTTTCTTCCATCTGTTCAAATTTTTTTCTATCTATTCAATTTTTTTGTCTATCTGTTGAAATTTATATTTGTTTATTCAAATTTTTTGACTTTTTGCTTAATTTTTTTTATCCTATCTGTTTAATTTTTTTCCCATAAATTCCATCCATCTATTCAGATTCATATCTATCCGTTCAAACATTTTGACTATGTAATCAAATTTTTCCATATCTATCTATTTGTTCAAATTTTTTTTATCTGTTTAATTTTTTTTCCTAAATTCTATCTGTCTGTATCTGCTACAATTCCTATCTGTTGAATTATCTATCAGATTATTTTTTTATATGTTCATTTTTTTCTATCTATTCAAATCTTTCCTCTCTCTGTTTGTTGCAATTTCTTTCATCATCGACAAATAATAATCACAAAAAATCAACAACCACAAAAAAAAATCAACAACACCTGTCTGTCGCAATCTCTTTCATCAAAAAAAATAAAAATAAAAATAAAAAATAAACAAACATTAACAACAAGAACAACCTCTTCAAAATTTGAACATATAAGACCCCAAAAAAAAAAATCTAAAAAAAAAATCCAAAAAAAAAATTCCAAAAATAAAATTATATTCCACTACCACATACACACAAAAATTTTGAACAGATCTGAGGCCAAGTTGAAGCAGATTTAAGGCGATTTCTAGGAGCTCCATCAGATTGCCATCGTGAAACCCCTTTCGAACAAAGATCAAGACCAAATTTGGATTTATACAAACACATCTATACGCACACGCACATATATGTATAACACCTGTAAACTCTAGATCTAAGATACAAATACAAACGCACACAGATCTCAGACCTGAGGCCGCTGTGGCGGGGGAGAGAACAGACAGAGAGAGAGAGGGAGGAATACATATATACACAGATCTGTGTGTATCGTCGGAGCCGTGCACCATCGTGTCGGAGCGATAGCGGCGGAGGAGGAGATCAGTGGAGGAGGGAGATCGAAGACGACGTCGGCGACGATGGAGGGACTGCGACGATCGGCGGCGACGCCGCCCTCTCCTTCTTCACTGATTTCTCTCTCTCTGTCTTTAGGTTTTTCCGATGTTTTACAAAATCGAATCGATGGGCGAATCCAAAAAGAAATTAGGTGAACGGATCCCCGGTCAGTAGAACTGGAATCAAATTATAACGTTATAAATATATTAAAATTATAAATAAAAATATAAATAATAAAATTATAAATTTTAAAAAAATTAAAAAAATTAAATTATCTTAAATATTTTTTTAAAATATTTTTTTACTAAAAAATGTAATAATATATTTTAAAATATTATTAACTTTAATTTTTGAATAGGAAACCAAATATTTAATATTCTCTCTATATAATTCTAATTCAAATAATTTGATTGAAAGAATAGCACAAATTTTGGAGGGATGTTAAAATTTCAAGTCTTCCTCCAATAAATTTGATTGAATCCTACATGAATTTCTTAAGTTTTTTTGAAAGAATTTTTTTTCTTATAAATAGGTAAAGACTTTCACAATAATTTCAAGCTCTCAATGGGATTTCTGATAAGAGGAGACTTTTGAAAGTGAGTTTCTAATTAAAATTTTCTTATATATATATATGGTAAATTATAATTTAATCCCCTGTGGTTTGCGTAAAAAACACGGAGCGCCCCTATAGTTTTATTTATAACACTTAGGCCAAGTTTGGCATAACCTAAATAATACAAAAAGTCAAAAAGTCATTATCCTATTTAAGTCACATCATTTTATTTAAATCACATCACCTCTCTAACACATCACATCAAACCCAACCCAAACCCAACCCATATAAGCCAATAAGTCAAAAAGTACACTTTTTAGAATATCCCAAACCACCCTTAAACCTCATATACTTCATACCAAAGTATAATTTTCGACGAAACTGTTTGTTTAAATAGAACGTGTGTTGCACGACCATGAATGGTAAGTGGAGCAGTTTTTCCCACCCAAAAACATATAACATATGACCAAAACACCCTTATTGCCATATATATACACATAATGGTATAGTGCAACAAAACATGGGTTAGACTCTTGGACCATCACACAGGTTCTTTCTCTCTCATTATATAAATATGCAATATCATCAGCTTCCATGCAAAACTACCACCATCACCTTTTTATTTTTTCTCTCATTTCACCACCATCACCTTCTATGCAAAATCACAATCAACCAACATCATCACCATCATATTCCATGCAAAACCACAACCAACTTCTTATTTCATGTAAAACCACCACTCAAAATTACCACCACAACTTCTGTCTCTAAAAATTATCCATAACCAACTTCTTATTCCATGCAAAACCACCACTCAAAATCATCACCACAACTTCTCTTTCTAAAAATTATCCAAACCCACTTTTCTGCTTATAATTCAAATTAGTAACAAACTCAACCCATGAAATCAAACAATTAATATGTATAAACATTTAGGCTCTGTTTGATAGAGTTTTGGAACGATAGTTTCAGGCTTTGATTTACACATGGTGTTTGTTTACGATTTTCAAAAATTAATTCCACACTCACTTTTGAAAACTCTGTCCAAGGTAGGAAAATTTGGGCTAACCGGTCGTCCCACCGGTCGTCCGGCCGGTTGACCTGAACAATGCAATTTTTTTTTTTTTTTTGCAATTGACACATGTTAAATTTTATATATTTAATAAAAAAAAATTTCTGAATTTTTTAAAATTTTTTATGAGCTTTGAATAGAATTTTGAGTTGTGTATTTGATTATGAGTTGTAAGTTTTTATATCAAATATTATATGTCACATCAAAAATTCTTCACTCAATTCAAAGCTCTTTTCAAAACTCATTCACCAAACAAAATTTTCATACTCAAATCATAATTTCAAAACTCACAAACTCAAAATACAACTCTATTCTCAAATCATATTTAGAAAACTCTACCAAACGCAACCTTAGATTTTCGAAATAGCATTGATGGGATTCATACCTACCAAACCCACTTTTTCTTCCCGTTTTCGACATTTCTTCAGCCCATCTTCCAGATTCCATAATTTTCTCGATTCTTAACGATTTTATCCAGTTCTTTCACCAATCTCCTTACCTTGCTTTATACTTCATCTTACGCTACCTCATTTTCTTACTTCTTTCTGAAATGGGTGGTTTCGGCACTAATCTCCTTACCTTGCTGAAAGTTGTCCGAAAACTAACTTCGCACATTTCAAAGAAACATTTCCAAATCTATTTCTTTCTTTTTCATCATCCACCGTCTTCTGTTGCTTCATCTGTAGCACTTTGTAAAGGGCGGTTCTTGGTTTTGACGGAGCTAGGCAATGGTGGTGATGATGGTGGTCACGGTGAGAGAGAATATATATATATAGAGATATGGAGTAATACAAGATCACTTTTCCTTACACAAGATAACTGTTGAAATATGTATTTTATATATATATATATATATATATTAGTTAATATGTATGTATATCTATCATATATGTATAATTGAAATTACCCATCAATTCTTTCATATGTATCATTTATGTATTATATATATATATCATATATCAAATATTTATCATATATGTATTATATATATCAGTTAATATGCATATCATATATGTATAATTTAAATTCTAGAGAGGGAGAGATGAGTATTTGTTTGGGTCTAAATTCTAGAGAGAGAGAGAGAGAGATGTATTTGATGATGGTGTGAGAGGTATGTGGTTTGCCATGGAATGAGAAAGAAGAAGAAGAAGAAGAAGAAGAAGAAGAAGAAGAAGAAGAGGAATACAAAAAATTTAAAGAAAAATCAGAGAATATTCTTATTTGCAATGGCATTAAGAAGAAAATTAGAGAAATAAATAAGGGTAATTTAGACTTTTTACAATTTCTCTTACGTCCGCCCAAAATTGTACTTTAGTATGAAGTATAGAGGGTTTAAGTGTTACAAATGAAATTATAGAGGGACTCCGTATTTTTTGGGTAAACCACAGGGGGTTAAGTTATAATTTACCCATATATATAATAAGAAAGAAAGAAAGAAAGAAAGAAAGAGAGAGAAAGAAAAAAAAAATAGTTAGAAAATATAAAAAAAAAAGTTTAAAATTTTTAATTTTATCAATCTGGCCGGTTCACTTGACTCGTCCCCGGGTCGATCGGTTTAGTGGTTCAACTGTCGGTTTTTCTAGTACTCTCTAAATAAGCCAGTTCTTGAATTGAAACGATTTAGAAGGTATATCCGGACCAGAACCTTGACCCGTTAACAGTTCAATCGGTCGAACTAGCCGGTCCGATTCGATTTTTAAAACCTTGGGTTTTTCAATCCCCCTCTTTCATTTGCTTTGCGTGATTGGTTGACGTGGTATAGATATAATATGGGTAGTTTGGTCATTTTGCTTAAGCATGTTATTATGGACATGATATTTTAAAGCCAGGACTTTTGGGCAAAAAAAAATTTAAAAGTAGATTTATCGCCCGAGCGTCCTAAAATGAATTTGTTTAACCAATAAATTAATTGTTTTTAGTCATGATCATATAAAGCCTTAATTAAAAAAAAAAAATTATTATTCATTTTAGAGCAATGCTCTACCCATTAATTGTTTTAAAGGAAAATAAAATAATAATAAAAAAAACTTTAAAGTTTGACGATTGTAACAAAATAATACTTAAATTTTTAATATTATCAATTTAAATTCTAAACTCTCGATTTATTTACAATCTAAACAATTTGATTATTTTTGTTAAGTAAAATAGATGAAAAATGAATATTTTAGTTATTAAACTCAATAAAAAATAATATTTTAAAAATTATATATATATATCTATATTGAGTTTAATAATTAAAATATTTTTTTCATCGGTTTTACTCAACAAAAATATGCGAATGATTTAGATTGAAAACCAATCAAAAGATTAAAATTTAAATTGAAAAAATATAAAACTAAAGATTTATTTTGTTAAAAAGGTCAAACTGTAGGATTTTTATTTTATTTTATTTTTAGTTGTAATTTTCCCATTGTTTTATGGGAAAAATACAAAATAATAGTACTTTGAAAAAAAAAAAATCATGAAAGATTTTAAAATTTTTAATTTATAACATTTATTATTAATCTGTAATTTTTTTTTTAAAATGTCACTGATGTGAGATTTTCTCTTGTTTTATTAGTCTCTTAGAATTGATTAATTATTGGTACTAAAAATCATTTATCTCTTGACAGAAGCTTACAGATAGGTTTTGTAATCACGATTCCAATCATATGACAAGTATAATTTAAATAACCTTCCTCATATATTATATGCATCTGGTTCTCTAGACATAGGGGTATTTGGTCCAGCTTTTTCACCCAACTTATAACTTTCAGCTTAAAAAAAGCTAAAATTAGCTATTTGTTTCAACTTTATCATACCAACTTCAACTTCAACTTCTAACATCTTTTTTTGAAGGCAAATAATCAAAATCTAAGAAGCAGCCCCAGGGGTGCTTAGCGGAGGGCCAACCTTGAAGGCCGAAATTACTTAAATGCCCTTCACCGATTTGAAGTATTACAAAATTGCCGCTATATAAACCATAAAATGTCACTGTTCACTCTAAGAGAGAGAGAGAGAGAGAGAGTTAACCCTAATTATGTGATTTGCATTGAGCATGTGATTATGTGTTAATTATGAATCATGTGCCATGTGTGATATATATATATATATATATATGGTATTGTTATTGTGAACAAATATGTATGATATGGATTGCACATGTCTGATTCAGAAATTTTAACAAGTTAGGATTGAATACTAGAATAAGTAATTAGAACCTAATTCATATTATTATAATTTAGTCTAATTTAGTTAAATTATGATGACGCTTAATTTAATTGGGGTGAAATTAATACAGTTTAATTTAACTTAATAAGTAATTCAAGAATAATTAGGAAAATATTATAATCCTAATCTCTACTCATCAAATTGAAACAAAGAAAGAGGAAATAAGAGAGAGAGAGAGAGAGAGAGAGAGAGAGAGAGAGAGAGAGAGAGAGAGTTAGTGGCTTATGTAGAGAAGTTTAGAGAGAGCTCAAGACTAAGGAAGAAAGGAAGAACTTGTAGGAACCCTTGTTGTCACCAAATATTTGACAACTTAAGGTAACGATTTCGTTCAAATTTCTTGAAATTGAACTCCTACACTCCTCATCTTCTATAATATAAGGTTAATTAGGGTAAATTTATGGTTAATTTAGGGTTTTGTTGTTGTAATTGATAAGTCAAACCATGTAAGCTAGTATAGGAAAGAATTGAAGGAGTTTATTCTCAATTAGTAACATGCATGGCATGAATTCATGACATTTTTGTTTATATACATATTTCTTGCATAACCTTTATAAGTCTAAAGGTTTTGGAAGGATTTCCTCATCAATTTTAGACTTGAAGCTTTGTAATACATGGCTTATGTGTTTATGATTTAATTGGAGTCTTTGATCTTTCAAATTGGAAGTTTGGAATTTGTTTACAAGTTTTGATTTCTATTTGATGTTAATGGTCCAAAGTCAAGTTTTTTTATATGAATTTTGGGGTTAAAATACATGAATTTGGAGCCTAATTTTGAAGAAATTGCAAATCCAAATTTAAGAGCAACTTTCAGATTCAAGAACACCTAGAATTGCACGTGCAGCTTGGAGCCCCGCACGTGCGAAAAACAAGATAGCTTGAGTGTGCATTTTGAAATAAATGCACTTGTGAGGCACACGTGTGGTGGTGGTTCCACACGTGCGGCCAGTGCCCCTGCACGTACGGTTTTAAGGGTATTCTCGGTTTCGTTTTCGCTCTGTTTTTTTAACTTTCGGGTCTCCGTTCACATGGTTAATGTATATTTCACATTCATATGCATATCATGAACATAAAAGAAATCAAAGAAATAATAGTTATAATCGAACGACTAAGTGACGAATAACCGAATAGGTTTAAGAACCAACTGAACGAATTGAAATGTTTTGCTTGAACGTAGTGTAGGTCACTTGCACGAGGAGTATCATCTGGCCAAGCACTGTGAGTAATCTCTTTGTAAAGATATTTTCGTATATGAATTACTTTGAAATGGTTCGTTAATTTGTGAAACCTATGTTATGTTATGTCATGCTTGATAAGATAAGTGTTTGATTAAGAACGTTCGAACCAGTAAGTTATGCTTTGAAACTTTGAATTGTGAACAATACGATATGTTCCTGGAAATGAGATTTTGATAAGAATGAATGAGATTCCCTTTTGATTACCGAATGTGATATCGTAAACACATGCTTGATTGTTCGGAAATCTCCGTTATGATTATGTCAATCCATGGTGGTCGTTATGTCTATGTCAACCCGTTGTGGTTGTTTTGCCTAAGTGTGGACTCGCCTTTTTCCACGCCCCACCCTTCGGAAAGGTTTGAAAAGAAGGCCTCACAGTTCGGACTCCCGTGGTTCTGAATCTAGTCTCACAAGTGCAATGTGAAACTGATAAACACCAAAGATTCCAAATCTGGAAAACCTTTTTGGAAAATCGATTTTAAATCAAATAATGCCCAAATTGGACTGCTTTGCCATATACAGAGTCGTCACCTAAATATTTTGTTTTGGGAAAATTTAGGAAACTCTGACTCGTGCCGAAGGCGATGTGTCCGTCATCACCAAAGTTGCCTCGGCTTGGGAACTTAGGTACGATAGGGAAAGGTCATGAATTGAGCACCCCAGCTCGCCTGATCAAAGATCGGCCTCTACTAACCATGATATGATTTTTTATAAACATTATGTGCTCTTGTTCCGGTTATTAGCTAACATTACTATGTGATGCGCACAAGTAAGTATAGACTAAAATTGCAAAAATTGGAACAATTCAACTCACGTTTGTTTGCAAAAATGGTTTGAGTTTGCCACCTCAAGTGGGCTTAAAACATGATTTGCCACTCATCAAAGTGGGCTTAAAACTCACATTTGTTGAATCGTTCCAATTCAATCAAGCCTTCATCCACAGTCATTCATACAGTTTAGCATTTAAGCACATAGCCTCATGGCAAGCATGCTAATCATGGCAATATGGCAATCACACTCATGCAAGTATGCTAAAGCATAAAAACTCACCGAGTACTCTAAGCCAAAACAGAAACTAGTTAGAAAGATGCATGATCCTAATTATACAATATGCCTAATGCAACACATACAATAATGCAATTAATAGGCTCGGCTACTAATATGGCATATGAATCGATTTGAACAACATGCGATTAAACACGTATTCAAAGAAGATATTGAAATGGCAATGCAGTTTGAATGATGCGCCGAGCCTCGGTGCATGCAATACAAATGAATGGATGCAAGCATACGATTTGCTAATTAAAACATGTCCCTAATCTAACCATCGAAAACGATTAAATAAAAGGGAGAAAGACGCGGGGTTGGAAAACATACATACATGCACGCACACTTATTACAACATTATGCTCTCGCGAAGGAAGGTCCAAATGAATAAGCTAACCAACTAGCTAAGCTAATTAAGTTAAGTAATTATTACAAACCGAATTAATTAACTACTTCTAGCTAATTAATTATTACAAACCGAAAATGAATAACTAGTTAAACTAAGTAATTATTGAAAACACTTAATTAGCTACAACTAATTAATTAAAACACATGGTTGATCTAACGCTAATTAAACTAACTAGCTAATCCCGGGAAACGAGGAATGCATGCATGCTAGATCCTTCACCCGAAAAAGCCATTGCTTTGCTGTTGCAAGCCTCTGTTTGCACATATGATCACTGAAAATTGTGCCAACTTCCAAAACACATCTGCTCCACCTCAGGAACACACTGTACAAAAATCACTGATGGCTGACAAGGGGGACAAGGGGCCGGTTGGCCACTGATGGTGGCTGTCGGCCACTGCTGGTTCACATTTGCATGCTGTAACAAAGAGCAAAATAGAGCAAAACAGTGTATTCTCACAGGTTGTCTGTACTGTTTACACTCCTTATCATCACACAAGCTCAAAGGAGAGAAACTCTTGGTCTTCAAACCATCAATCAAGCAATTTCCATGCATGACGGCTAAGGAACAAAGTTTGTACAAGTTCAATAAATGCACAAACAAGACCAAAAAGACCACCACCCTATCATGCATGATCAGAGGTAATGGTGACCTAGGAAAATGACACATTTCATCACTTTGAGTATGAAATGTCCCATTTTCCTTGTGTTTAAATTAACGTCCGATTTGAACACATGCAATGTAACAGAAAGAATGCTTATCTTGCACACTTTTACTTGTCAAATTTTGTTTACTCATTTTAATTGCCAAACCATTCTTTAGTCAATTAGTCCATTGGTGAGTGTCTTCTAAAGCGAAAGAAATGTCAACCAAGGGGTAGTTCAAGGCATGAGGAAAGCTTCATGCTGTTGGTAATGAACCCTCAAAGAAGGATTAAACCATTAAGCATGAGCCTCAACCTCAAGCTTAAAAAACCCTAAGGTTGAAACAACCCTCAAAACAAATGAAAAAGTGAAGAAATGAGGGAGGTTGCAGAGATTGTATGTACTGAAAATGAGTGATAAAAGCACTAAAAACATGCAACCGACTCACACCAATGATTGTTAAAGCCTTAAAACACTAAACTAGTGAAGGAATTAACACTATAACTATGCAAAACAAGACTCAAACAAGCTAACCAGCACAAAACAGAGCTAAAACAGGTTATTTCAGAAGCAAAAACATGCTGGACTTGAGCTAAGTTAAGCTAGAAAAATATGTTAAGATGTAAAGCTAACTAGACATGTAAACAAGACATGAGGATGAAAGGTTAACCCCTCCAATTTTGGACTTCAAAACAAGTTTTTGGCCACTGAAAATACTCTGAAATTTAGTGATTAAAAGATCCAAAAAAAGTTGGTTTGAAAGGGATGAATGAAGAGCACAAAAGCTATATAAGCAAAGAAGCAAGAAGGGTGAACCACCCCTAACTAAAAAGGGCTCAAACCACCACTTTTAAGTTACAAAAACAGAGCTTCTTATAGTTCAAAACCAGCCTCAAATCAGTTTAAAAAGATGAGAATACAAGTATACTAAACAAGTGAACAAAGCAAGTAAACTACCTTTTGAAGCAAAAAGCAACTTGAGGCACAAATCCAAGCTAAAACCACTTGCTAGAGCTCAAAACAAGTCTCAAGGAACCTCAGCTCAAAGAGAAGTAACTTTGATCAAGGTAGTGTATGTAAAAGTGTAGAGAAGACTAATTACAAAGCACAAAATTGTAAGAGAGAAAGAGAGAGAAATCTAGAGAGAGAGGGAGAATTTTGCTCTAAAATTGCTAACCTCCCAAAATGGGGGAGGAACCCCCATATATATAGAAAAACACCCTCTAAGCTTGGAAACATCCAACCATACACGTGTTGGGAGATGCAGCTTATTGTGCTCACAATTGGCACAACTGTTAACAAATATCTAGAAAAAGGCATTGGTGGCCGTCAGCCACCACTAGTAGTCGACCGGCTACACCTCTGGCCGACAACCATCATCCATGGCCGATAGCCCATGGTGGTGGCCGACAGGTCACCAAAAGGTTCCAGACTTAAAAACAACAAAGATTGGTCCAAAACCAAGCACAAAACAGATAAGGTTTCAAGGCTCAAAATCAAGGCACTCCACCGAGAACTTTGAGCACTCAAAACGAACACATGCAATCATAATCATTGAGTACACAAGCAATGATGTCTGAGTCTTGAGGACTGTCAAAAATGGGGTGTCTACAGTTGCCCCTCTTTGACAGAACTCAGAAGTCATGAAATGACGGGAGTGAATGTCAAAGCTTAGAGACGACCCATTTTTGACAAGGCCGAAGACTTGGACAAACAAACAAACAAGACAAACCGGTTGCACCCGTGGGCTGCCTACGTATCCCTTTGCAAAGAATCAAAGCAGCGTAGTTCTGGGGCAAGATGCAAATGATATGCACGATGCAGGAACATAACTTATGATCATGCAATGAGGCTGGAACAAAACATTTGAATGCAAATGCAATGCAAGCAAACCGAAACAAGGTATAGCAATCTCAATCGTAAGAAGGAGTAAACAAACACGCCACGTGTGGAAATTACAGACCGAATCACATTTCATGCAGAAAGGATGTAAGAAAATTATGCAAGGTTAACTACACGATGCGTAAGAAAAGCGAAAAGCGACCGTTAGGCGCACCTAAAGTCTTAAACAAGATCCTAACGCGTTGCACGCGGAAGAAAACAAGGATGGTGTGACCACCGGGACACACCTGAGTGTATTTAACCAAAAAAGAGTGGTGTAAACGCTGGGGCACACCCGAATGCTTCTAACCAAAAGGAGTGGTGTAAACACCGGGACACATGCAATTGTTTTTAACCGAAACGGTGACCGAAAGAGGTGATAAACATCAGGACACACACAAATGTTTTTAACCGAAGGGCGGTAACCGAAGGAAGGTGATAAGCATCAGGACACAAACAAATGTTTTTAACCAGAGGACGGTAATCGAAGGAAGGTGATAAACATCAGGACACACACAAATGTTTTTAATCGGAGGACAGTGACCGAAAGAGGTGATAAACATCAGGACACACACAAATTTTTTTAACCGAAGGACGGTCACCGAAGGAAGGTGATAAACATCAGGACGCACACAAATGTTTTTAACTGAAGGACGGTTCGAAAGGTACAAGTGATTCTACCTGAAACACCTCTAAATGAACCGTACATACAATATCGTGCCTGCATAAGAAAGAAACTTAACAGGTGTAATACAGTAAGAATGCATGTTCTACGCAAGACAAATAACCAAAATACAATGTTAATGGCATGTGTTATACAAAACATGCAAGAAACAAAATAGAAGCATATTCTGTGCGACGAGAGTTGGAGCATGTTCTATGCCACATTGGAATGCATGTTCTATGCAACAGTACATGATGCATGTTCTATGTAACGATCAATAGTACAAAATGCATGTTCTGTGCAAGATCAATTGGAAGCAAGTTCTATGTAACATATGCACATTCTATGCAACAGTATATGTGAAATGCACGTCACATGCAACGAAAAAGAGATGCACGTTCTATGCAATGACAAAAGGGTATTTGATAAAACCAACTCATTCACAACTTCCGATTTTACCTCTCAGAAGAGTTGCAATATGTTTTAAAAGGATACACCTCGTTCGTGTTGACTAGCACTGAACATCATGTTCTGAAGACACGGTTTAGAGCTTCCGCAGAGGCAATTGGAACTTTAAAAGTGAACTTTCCTTGCACTTCTTGAGAAATGAAGACACAAAACAACATCAAAATTCAAAGGAGGAGCGCTGGGCACTTGTCGGCCACCAGGGGAGGGCGTCAGCCACCTGTCGGCCACCCCTATGCACTATCAGCCACCACTGGTGACTAGTCGGGCCCATTTTGGTCATTTCACCACGGGTCTTTAAATAAACATACCCAAACTTTATTTCCACACTTCTCCATAGTCGAAAATCCTTCCTCATTCTCTCTAGACACTTTCCCTCTCTAGATTCGAGCTTTATACGCATTTTCCAACGCCCTACGTACGTTTGATTCGCTAAATCCTCTTTGTATACTCCATTTGAACCGATTGAAATTCGATTTCAGTGCTTTTTCTTGGAGTTCCACCATTTGAGGCTTGTTTCCTTCGAGTTCTTCTTGGGTTTTGTGCCTTTTCTCGGGCTTTGACTTTTTCTTCACTTTTCTCTCTCTTAGGGTTGACTTTTGTTGACTTTTGGTATTTTCTACCCATTTTTCTCATTTTCGGCCACTTTTCTCATCTTCTTTCTAGATGGCAGACGATGTTCCCCACGACGGAGCTTCTCCAGAGGTTCCACCTTAGTTGTCCCCTGGGATGGAGGTAGAGCCCGAGCCTGTGCTACTACCACCCAGGGTTTGACCCTTCGACCTGACGACATATGATCCTCCGATGTATGTGCTTTGGCATTTCAAGAGGTTTGAGGAAGGCGCACTAGAGGACCTTTTGCTACGAGAGCCGGCCTCCCATTTATCCTACAGCGCCACTGAGGTAGACACTGTATTCTCATGTTTTCTTCACTGTACCTTGCTTTTCATGCTTAAATCACACTCTTGCACTACACTCTTGCACTATATTTCTTACACTACATTTCACTTGCTCGTTTCAAACATATTCTTGCATTGCATTTCTTACATTGCCTTGTCACTTGCTCGTTCTGATCACAGGGGGACTCTCACTCTATCAGAGGCTATGGACCCACATCCGCAAGGGAATGGTATATGGAGCTCCTCGATGGTGTCCACCATATTGTTGATGAGGCCGGCTTCGGCTTGTTTTGCATGGGACTATCAGGCCTCATAGCGAGTCGACCTCTACTCGGAGCATTGGTAGAGAGGTGGTGGGATACCACCAACTCTTTCCACTTCTCTACCACAAGAGAGATGACGATGACTCCATATGATTTCTCTATGCTCACTGGCATAGAGGTAGGAGGTCGTCCGATCCCTAATGATACAGACATGGGTGAGTGGGAGGCGGCATAGATCTACTTGCTAGGAGCACACCCACCTATCTTCCGATCGGGGACGGTTCGGTATAGCTGGTTTGCAGAGCACTTTCGAGGGAGAGAGCTAGTGACCCCGGAGGAGACCGAGCATTACGCTCGAGGATTCTTCATGTTCCTCTTCGACACCACTTTGTTCGTAGGCAGAGCGAACACTGTTAGATTATATCTCTTGAGTGCACTGGTGGACTTGTCCCAGGTCCGCGTTTATGATTGGGGCGGTGTTGGCCTTACCACATTGTATGGATACATGAGCTTGATGTCCCGCAGGAGCAGGAACAGGGTCAACGGCTACTAGAGAGCTTGGGAGGTATGCTTTACCTTTTTTTCTTTGCATTTCCTGCCATGCTTTCTGCTTTGCACTTGTGCTTTCTGCACTCAAACCTGTACTTTCTGTACATTGCACACACATGCTACTTTCTGCATTCTGCTTTCTATATTCTCTGGATTCTGTATTCTTTGGACATTGTACACACATTCTGCTTTCTGTTTTCCCTGTGTTTTACTGTACACTCAATATGGCCTTTTTCTTTTTACAGCTTTGGGTATATGCCTACTTCCTGGCCCTTGCCCCAGAGCCAGAGGTGGAGATCCCTCCTGTTGTGCCATACTCTCATCAGTATGACGGGAGATGCCTGCGGAGGACATGAGAGACTTTTTCATTCTTTGCCAGTACTTTGACACTGTGACCGCAGCAGAGGTAACTCAAAATTCACTGTTATTTTCATTCTACTTTAGCTCTGACTCATATTGTAATATTCCAATAGCAACTAACAAGCTGTATATTCTCTATTTACAGATCACGTGGCAGCCTTGGGCGACGATGCCTGAGGGAGTTTGAAACCAGTTTGCTGGAGCTCGAGGGGCCACCCGTTTCTAGCTTCTATTCGAGGGTCCAGTTTGCCAGGCCTGGTTTTTAGGTGAGCGTTTCGTACGCCAGACCTTGGGCTTGCCGCAGTTGATAGTTCCCATGGCGCCTTCACCATCTATGAGAGCTACAGAGGAGCTCACCCCCTAGGAGATGATCCAGTTTACCAGAGGCTTGGATGCCGATTACTTCTTGAGAGAGGGTGACTATGCTACATTCATCGAGACACACCTCATGTCTCCTTTGACCGGCATTCGCAGAAGTGAGGGAATGAGAGCTCCAGCTGCGAGAGAGAGGGAGAGCCAGAGTACCTAGGGCGACCGGGACACGTGGTAGAGGGGCCACATAGACGAGGCAAATGACAGGTTGGCCAGAGCTGCCTATTGAACTCATATGTTAGCGGTATACTGGGAAGGCATATCAGATCCTGATTGAGCCTCCTGCAGCGGGACACAGAAACATTAGAGCTCCTGATGCACTCTCGGTATGTACCCCATTCTTTAGTTTTCTCATTTCTTTATGATATTTGTTTGTTCTGGACACTGATCATTCCTAATGCATTTCGCAGGCACCCCCAGGATACATCGAGGACCTACTCGAGCTGTTGGCCTCATTCGAGAGCATGATATTGAGGAGGGAGGCATTGCTCGGTTTCTACGACATTTAGGTTATTTCCTCAGTTTTCTTGAATTCCAGTCATAAAATTTTCACTAACACACTGAAACTAACATTTCAACTGAAAATTTCCCTACTCTGCACTGATACACTGCATCTGAATTCATACACTGTACCTGATCTTTGCATTTACTCATTCTGCACACCATACTTGCATCTGATACATATACTGTGGCTGACATATGACAACTATCTTTTCAGGTCCCACCCTTACCGACAGCATCGGCGGCAGCAGCAGCAGGACAATTAGTACCCCCTCCGGCAGCAAGGAGAGAGAGATAGGCTCCAGCACATAGCTGAGGCTGAACTAGGAGTGCCCAAGCTGAGAATGGCCCTTCAGAGCCTATTTTGAGCGAGGATGATACTGAGATCAGCGAGGTCAAGGAGGCAGCGAGTTAGCATGCTGACTTATCGGAGAGTGGAGACGATGATACCAGCTCGGGTTCTACTAGCGGCGATGCTACTGAGCCAGGTTTTAAGGTAGAGAGCAGCGATGACTCCGGTTCCGGTTCCGATTCAACATCTGGTTCAGATAGTGGCGCAGATGAAGACAGTGCTGCAGAGTCCGCTCCACCGAGGAAGACGACGAAGAGGGCTTCACGGGCCTAAGAGAGCTGGCACTAATCTATGTGTATTTTTGCTTAGTTTCTTTTATCAGTAGTGTTAGCACTTTGTATAGCTTCAGACAGTTCTTTTATTTTCTTTAAAAAACTTGTACTGAACTTTTTTTGTAAAAACAACCATAATCGGAATGAAAACCAAGCTTTTTGAAAAAAGTGTTGTATTTTGCATCATGAGCACTGCATTGCATGAAAATGAGATTGAATTTGACATTGAAAATCGAATACTTGTATTATCACAACAGTCTGAGTCAGGTAACGAACTAACCAACAACTGAAATAAACTAAGTAATACAACTCGATAATCAAAATAACAACAACTCGATAAACAACAGAACAATTCGATATACAACAAAATGACTTGATAAACAACTCGATGAACAAAACAGTTCGATAAACAACTTAAATACTACATAGCAAACTTGCTAAAACTAAAAGGACTCAAAACAGGGTCGTAACATATACAAAGAGTAGAACAAAACAAAGGCTCTCAGCACTCTCAACACAAAGGTGGACAGCAAGTCTGCAAAAAGGGCTGTCAGCCATGAATGGCCTCTGTCAGCCACCAAGGTGGTCTGTCGGCCATCACTAGCGGCCGGTCGGCCACCAATGTGAGGAACTTCTAGAATGTTGACACTTGGCTTCCACTCACTGCCTTATCTTCTACAAAAGGTTCAGGCTTCGTGTTTTCTTTATTTCAGCTGCAAACTCTTCACAAATGGAGCTATTCTTCACCGAAAAACTCTCGAATTGGATTGTAACTTTAGATGGCTCAGAAAAGTTAAATTTCTGGGGTTTTGGCATAAGTGTACTATTCCCGCTGAGTTGTTCTCTACTTTGTTTTTCATTCCTACATGCCGCAGCTAGATGTTGGAACCCAATTACACACGTCTTTAGCTTCGGGGGACAAGAGATATGCCCGACAATCGAAGAATTTCAAGTGCTAATGGAGTTCCAACGCGATGAGGAAATCTTGCCTCAGCCCCGTTTTGGTCACATCCAAGCTTTGGGAAGGATGTGTGGGCTCACTTTACAAGATGCCTGATCCTTAGTTCACAACAGAGAGCTGGATATCCCCAGTTTGATTCATCGGTTTTATGACGCCGGTGATTGAGGCAATCTTCTTTGGCGGGGTTTTCGGTAACATGCCCTTTGTTTGTGCATGCTAGCACATTTCCTTCTTGCCCCTAGTTTCGACGGGTCTAGCATTCAGCTAGTTGAAGTGGCACAAAGCTTGAGAGAGGGCAAGAGTTGCATTGGCTTGGTACTGGCCGAGACTTTAATGGGCTTAGACGCCTTTCATCAGCGAGAGACAAACAAATTTGCAGGAAGTCCACTACTTCTTCAGGTAATGTTTCCTGCCCTTTCTCATATGTGTTTCTCACATCACTCGGCACTCATGCTCTGTTTTTCTCTCAAAGTCCTTTTCTCACTTTTTCTCTCAACATACACCTCTCTATTCTTTAATCTCTTTTTTTCTTTCATCCATCCCAGATATGGCTCATGGATAGGTTGAAGGTAGTAGACTCTTGCCCTACATATTCAGCACGAGGCTATTTCTTTCGCCAATGGCTAGTTGATTTCCCGAATGAAGGATGGTGGTGCCATTGAATGTGCAACAGGTCTGCTGCTGACATTGTTTAGCGTTGCCCCTAGTTTGATCTACCCGAGATGAGTTACAACATGGCTCGGCAACCCAGCATTCAACTGATTGGCTTGACACACTGCGTATTCTATTTTTTGCTCCAGTTCAGGCGTCAGTTCGGACATGACCAAACTTGCCCAGAAGTGGGAGTAGAGTACCCAGGTTCATTCCCAATCTGAGCTTCATTATTGGCTCGATATTCCACTACGCGGAGAACAAGGGAACTTCTGGCTCCTGCCTCTAGTTTCAACTGCACACTTTCTGGCGAATGCCTAGCTTGGCTTGAAAAAAAAACATAGACCAGGCCCACTTTAGCATCGGAAGCTTCCACAATCGTAGGGAGGAGACGCAGGAACACCTGACTCATCTATGCCCCAAGTTTATTGCTTTGATCTAACTTTTCAAGTTTTCTTTTTGAATGTAATAAAAAGCAACTTTGATTTGTATTGAGAGTTGGAGAACTTTGTATTGAAATCATTGAAATTGAAGTTGTGGGCACTGAAAATTTTCCTTTTGGTCCAAAAATGGTCTAAGTTGTAAAAAGATTAATTTGAACAAAATCAACTTTTATCAAAACTTTTCAAAACCATTTTTGATAAGGATCACAACTTGACACACATGGAATCTATCCTCGACATGTAAAAACCCGTATCCAGAAATGGAAAATTGCCCATTGACTGAATAGCACTGCTCAACACTGTAATCAGCTCTTCTCTCAGGGTAAAGATCACAACCGATCTTTCAAATAACGAATAGATAAGAATGCCATGATCAAACATATGGACACAGTTGATTTGGAGGTGTTTACAGCTGGACTTCAGAATGAAGTTGCCTATGTATCTCGAAGATGGGAATCAGGCCTTACGTAGTTCAGTTCGAGTTCACTCAGGTATTAATGCTCTCCGTTTGCGCTCTAACTTTTGCCAAGGCCGCCCTTTCTAGGTTTTAAACCTTGAGAGCTCAGTTTTTCTTTTTTCCAATTTTGTGTGCTCTAACTTTTGCCTAGGTCACCCTTCCGGGTTTTCGGCCTAGCGAGCCTCTCAGAGGTAATATTTCTTCAACTTGTCCATGTTGATTGGTTGGGAAAATTCTAGGCCATCCAGGTCCATGAGAATAACAGCTCCACCCGACCAAATGGTTTTGATAATGTAAGGACCAGTCCAATTAGGTCTGAACTTGCCTCTAGGGTCATAAATGGGAGCTCGGTTGTCTTTTAGCACCAAATCCCCTTCCTTAAGATTCCGAGACTTAACTTTTTTGTTAAATGCCCTAGCAATCCTGCGTTGATATCCTTGAACATGGTACAGTGCTTTCAGCCTCCTCTCATCGAAACAACATCAATTCTTCGAACCTGCTCTGCTGCCAGTCTGCTTCTGCTATCTGGCACTCAGCCATAACCCACAGCAACAGAACCTCTATTTCAATCGGCAGAACAGCTTCCATCCCATAAACAGGAGAGTAAGGAGTTGCCTCAGTAGATGTCCGAATTGAAGTTCTATAGCCCCAGAGAGCAAATGGCAATTTGTCTGGCCAGTCCCTGTAAGTCTCAACCATTTTTTACAAAATGTGCGTGATGTTCTTATTGGCAGCCTCAACAACTCCGTTGGTTTGCGGCCGATATGTAGATGACTTATGAAAAGACACGTTGTATTTCTACAACAAGTCGATCACTTCTCTCTTGAAATGAAAGCCATTGTCTGAAATGATCTCATTCGGGACTTCATAACGGCAAATGATGTTGTTGCGGATGAACTCAGCCACATGCACTGCTTTCAACACTGCATAAGACTGAGCTTTCACCCACTTCGTGAAATAATCAATTGCCACCAGAATGTACTCGTGCCCATTTGACCCTTTCGACGTAATTGCTCCAATGATGTCAATTCCCCAGACTGAGAAAGGCCATGGTGAAGTTATGTTGTACAGCTTCGACGGCGGGATGTTCATGTGATTTGCATGGATTTGGCATTTGTGGCATTGCCGAACAAAACCAATACAATCCTCCTTCATGATAGACCAGTAGTAACCTTGCCTGAGAATCTTTCGGGCTAACATTACTCCGCTCATGTGCGCTCCACACTCTTCCCCATAGATGGCCTCCATTAGGCGCTTTGACTCTTTTGTGTCCACACATAGCTTGTGCATTCCCAGATGACCACTCTTATACAACTTACCCCCACAGATGATAAATTAAATTGCCATCCGCCATATTACCCTTTTATCTTTGGCATTTGCCCCTAATGGATAAACCTCATTTTCCAAGAAGTTCCAGATATCATAATACCAGGGGTTTTGATCTTGCACTTCATCTATTACGGCGATCAACTCGTAGGCCGGCATATATCTCTGTTCAATAATGACCAGACGCATCTGGACTCCAAATGGGATGTCTATCATGGAAGATAGAGTTGATAAAGCGTCAGCGAACCTGTTGTTCTCTCTTAGTAGATGCGTAAAGGTCAGCTTCTTAAACTTGGGAATCAGAATATCCAAAGTTTGGTGATAGATCTTCATCTTTTCTTATTTGACCTTCCAGTCTCCTTTTGCTTGAGACATAACTAGGTTCAAGTCCCTAATGACGTCCAACCTTTTTGCCCCTAGTTCCAGGGCAGCTTCCAAACCAGCGATACACACCTCGTATTCTGCTTCGTTGTTGGATACTTTGAACCAGAGTTTGAAAGCTAAAGGTATATGGGAATTGTCGAGTGCTATCAGCAACACTGCTATCCCATAACCGTACCAGTTAGACGTTCCGTCAAAGTACATTGTCCAACTCTTTTCCTCAACTTGCAGAATGGCTTCATCTGGGAATAAGTATTCTACCGCTTTATCCCCTTCTACTGGGTGATCTGCCAGGAACTCAGCTACGGCTCTCCCCTTGACAGACTTGCGAGTGACATATTTCAGATCAAATTCGGAGAGAATAAGCAACCAATGGGCTAGCCTACCTGTAAGCGCTAGTTTCTCAAAGAGATATTTGATAGGATCTAATCTCGAAACCAAAATTAGAGAGTGAGCTAACAGGTAGTGCCTCAACTTCCTGGTAGCCCATACCAAGGCTAAGCAAGCCTTCTCTAGAGGGGTGTAACGGGTCTCATAGTCCAGCATTTTCTTACTTAGGTAGTAGATGGCTTTCTCCACCTTATCCTCAGATTCTTGAGCAAGCATGCATCCCATCGTTGTGTCCGTTACTGATAGATACTGAATCAATGGCTTCCTCGGCTCTGGCGGTGACAACACGGGCTAGTTCTGAAGGTATTACTTGATCTGCTCAAAAGCAAACTGACATCGGTCATCCCATTGGAATTTCTTTCCTTTCTTCAGGAGACCAAATAGTGGTTCACAAGTCAAGGTTAATTTTGAAATAAACCGTCTTATGAATTGCACTTTGCCCAGAAAGCCTCGTACCTCCTTTTTAGTCCTTGGTGGTGGCATTTCTAAAATGGCCTTGATTTTGAAAAGATCTACCTCAATGCCCCTTTGTGTGATCAAGAAACCTAGCATTTTCCCTGTTGTTACATCGAAAGTGCATTTCTGCAGATTCAACCTCAACCGGTATTCTCTGATCCGTTGAAAGAATTTCTTCAAGGCGGTGTAGTGACCCTTTCTTTCCTTGGTCTTAACAATTATGTCGTCCATATATACCTCGACCTCTTTATGGATCATGTCATGCAAAATTGTGGTTACAGCCCGTTGATAGGTAGCCCCAGCATTCTTTAACCCAAACGGCATCACCCTGTAGCAGTAGGTTTTCCACAGCGTAGTGAAGGCAGTCTTCTCACTATCCTCGGTTCCATCAGAATCTGGTTATACTCGGAAAATCCGTCCCATAAAGGAAATCAGTGCATAGCCTGCGGTGAATTCCACCAATTCATCGATGTGCAGTAGAGAAAAGTTGTCCTTCGGACTAGCTTTGTTCAGATCTCTGAAATCCACACACACCTGAATTCTGCCATCTTTCTTCGGCACTGGAACAATTTTGGCCAACCAAGTCGAATACTTAGATACTAGCAAAAACCCTGCGTCTATCTGCTTGGTGACCTCTTCCTTAATCTTAAAAGCCTAATCTTGGCACATTCTCCAAAGCTTCTGCTTGATGGGTCGGGCCTCGGGGTCAAGAGGGATCCAATGCTGTACAATCTTGGGATCGATAGCAGGCATGTCTTCGTAGGACTACGCAAAAACATCTTTGAAATCAGTGCTCGCGCTCCTCCGAAGACAACGTGGACCCGATCTGAACCAGGCGCGGATCCTTCTAAGTACCCACATTAATTGGAATGATTTCATCAACAAGGGGTTTTACAAACCTCTCCTCTTCTCGATCCGTCAAATGTTTCAAAACCGGAGGAATTCCTTCCTCATCGTTTTCATCAAAATTTTGAAAGTCATGATCAATGCAATATACAAGCGGCACAGAGAAGTACTCAGAAATTGCAGTGGTATTATCATTCAAAAGATCCAGCTCATCCAATTCCTTGGTTACAACCAACTCAAAAGAAAAGGAAAAAGATGACCTGGACAAAACTATGGCATCCGGGTTATCAACCCTAGGAATACCGGACTTCGACTCAGATGAACCGGAATCTAATTCTGACTCCACAGACTCCATGGAATTAGATTCTGGTTCACTACCTGACTCAGAGCTACTGGACAGAAAACCCTCCTCCAGCTGCCAAATGTGGGACGGTGCGTCAGATGCATCCAAGATACCACCGGAAGGGTCTACACCTGATTGGTCTCCAATCATGGAAACGGTTAGGTCATCCCCCAAGCTCTCCAGGTTGATATAAGGATCTGAAAGGAGACATGCCAGTGCTGCTCCTACCTCAAGTCCACTGCTGTTGGAATCACTTTCTGTGCCCTTAGTAGCCTCAGTAACTTGTTCATTCTATTCCTCTATGTCGCTCTCTTGCAACTACAAGTCGAAGAAAATCTCAAAGCCGGGAACTCGCTGCTTCTCAGAGTTGAACCATGGCTTAGGAAAGTTGCAAAATGGGAAGTCTTCCTCCTCTCGGACAAAGTGGCCATTTAGAGTTCCCTAAATTGGCCTATGCACAAGCTCATAGTGCTTCCCACTTTGCTTTGCTCTGGCTCTTCCGGCCATTTCTTTCCCTTTCCTCACCCAGTCCACTTTGGTGGGCGTATAGCTCAAGCCAAAGGCATGAGGACTATGTGGCACGTCGGCCAATGCAGTGACGCCTTTCCGGCCACTTCTGCCTAATCCCATTCTGGGCATGTGCTGTAACTACATAGATTGGGCACTGACATAGAAGCCCTCATCGATAACCAAGATATTTTGCACTACCCGGGCCTCAGCCAAGGTAAACCCCGAAGTGAAAACATCCTCCTCGTTGTGCACAATCTCCAACACAGGTGTAGTAACCTCCGGCAGAGGATGTATAGATGAATTCCCGAACACTATAGATACCCTTCTCCCATGAGGGTACTTGAGCATTTGGCGGAGGGTGGAAGAGACAGCTCTTACTTGGTGTAGCCAGGGTCGCCCAAGTAGTAGGTTGAAAATGGCTGGAACATCCAGGACATGAAATTCAATATCCTGTTGAGCGGGTCCAACGTGTACTTTGATCTGCACTGTTTCCATCACCTCTCTACTTGTATTGTTATACACCCGGATCACCTGGGTTATAGGCATAAAATCTGTCGGTTTCAAACCAATAGCATAGGCTATGTGACAAGGACAGACATTAATTGCTGACCCAATGTCGACCAGTACCACCGGTATCCACTTTTCTCGGCACTCTACGGATATGTATAGAGGCTTGTTGTATGAAGAGCCTTCCGGCGGCAATTCCTTGTTTGAAAAGGCCAAAGTCGGCGTAGCACCTTCCAGGAAGACAAGTCCGACTAGCTGTTCTGGGGTGATGTTGATGGACAACTTTGCTTTATCCATCGTTGACAGTACAGCTTGCCTGTGCATGCGTGAGGCCATAAGCAACCCCTAGATAGAAATATCGGCCTGAATCTTCTTCAACTGCTTTAGTACAACCTCTTCCTCTAATAGTTCTTCCATCTGTTTCTCTACCTCTTTGTCCTTCCCATATGCCTCGGGGTAGTCCAGATGCGGGGGTTTGAAATATCAACCACTTCTTGTTATGTGGTCGACTTCTTCCATATACCAGGTATTGTCAGGAATACCTTCACCCCAATCCTCATCATTGTGGGCAAGACGCAGTGTAACAACCCCGATCCCTGATTAATGTCAATCCATACTTAATTATGCCTAATCATTAATTGAGGAGGAATTCTGAATTAATTGGCATGTGTGTGTTGCATTATCTATGTTTATATCTGTTTTGCGTAGGAAGATCTGTTCATGTTTTGGTTTCAGTTCGTGAATTGAAAGCCTTATCGACATCCGACTCAGAAATTGACTTGATTTGTATGTTAATTAAGATTTATAGGATTATATGGTAAGTTTAATTAAAAGTTGATTTCGAACAATTAAATTAGATTTTTATTTGGCTTTAAATTAATTACACTTTTGTCCAAATCCAATTAAGGCCTTAGTGGACTTCTTTGAGCACCAAAACACTCCTAATTCATTCCTTGGATGATACAAACATGAGAGTGAGGGAGAGAAGGGAGAATTGGTTCAAGACTTGAGGAATTTGGGCTCAAATCAAAGGATTGCTAGAATTGTTGCCATTTGAAGAAGATTTAAGAGTTTTAACTTCACCTCTTGGGAATTCAAGCCCCTAGGTAAGAAATTGAACTCTTCATTGAGTCATTATGTTGGATTCTACAAGATTATTGATGAATTAAGTGAATTCATGGAGGAATTGCATTAGAATTGAGAAAAATTAGGCCATACCATGCATACATGTGCATTTTCCCACAAATTGAGCATGATTTCAAAGATTTCT
This sequence comes from Camellia japonica, assembly GCA_030407325.1. Classification (NCBI taxonomy): domain Eukaryota; kingdom Viridiplantae; phylum Streptophyta; class Magnoliopsida; order Ericales; family Theaceae; genus Camellia; species Camellia japonica. The sequence goes on from JAPPVO010000014.1 coordinate 23,147,438, forward strand.
TTCATGCATGTGCTCATCTCACCTACATTTTGAGAAATTACCATGTTTTCCATCAATTCATCAAGTTTGATAATTTTTTGAAGTGTTGGGCTTCAAGAAAGTTCATGCATGTTATGTTTATAAAACATTCTTGAGTTTCATGTTGAATTTTGTTCAATTGGCAAGTCTTTAGGCTATGATTTCTTGAATTAATCCTTGAAACATGTTATTTTATGAGCCTTTATGAGTTTTCCAAAGCTTTGGCCTAGAAAATTTGAGTTTGGTACCTTAGAGGTTGAATTTGAACTTGTGGATCAAATCTGGAAATTCCAGAAATTTGATCCACGCTCGAGTGGGGGACTTCACGCTCGAGCAGACACTCTAAGTACGTGCACTTCCGCTCGAGCGATGTAAGTCACGCTCGAGCGTGAAATGCATATACCCAGAAGTTAGCATTCGTCGAGCGTAAAAAACATAAAACCAGTACGTTTTTTTCAAAGTTTACAGTCCGCTCGAGCGGGGAAAGTCACACTCGAGCGAGCCTTCACATCTTGCATGTATGCTCGAGCAGGGAAAGCCACGCTCGAGCGTGGACCCTATTTTCAGCAAAATTTGAGAAATGTTTTCAAGTGCATTGTGGCATCCTCTTTCCATCCTAGGCATTCCTAGGCCATATTTAAGACACTATAATGTGGTTAAAGGCTGGAAACACACCCAGAACAAATAAAGCAAGTTACGCATAATTTGAGCGTGTGATTCAAGTGTGAATTTGTATGTAGGTTCGCGTAGGTCGCGTGCCTCGAACCATTTGATTAATCTGCTCTGTTTGTCTGCACCCAAACCCAACTGTGAGTAATAACTTTGTAAAGTTATGTTTAACTTTAAGTATTTTTGGACTGATATGATACGATCTGTTTTCTAAAATGCTATTTTTTGAATTATGAATGAATGTCCAATTTTCTAAAATGTATTTATGGCACCCTTAGTTCACGTGGCCCTCGCCTAGGGGTAACAATACCGTGGCCAATATACACGTGGCCCTCGCCCGGGGTAACAATACAGTGGCCAATATGCACATGGCTCTCGCCCGGGGGTAATACTGTGGCTAATATGCACGTGGCCCTCGCCTAGGGGTAACAATACTGTGGCTTATATTCATGTGGCCCTTTCCCGAGGGTAATAATACTGAGGTCTATATTCACGTGGCCCTCGCCTAGGGGTAACAATACCATGGCTACTTGCTTGCAAGATATGGACCTTTATGGTCGTCAGTACCGACTATGCATGTGGGTCTTCGGACCAAGTTGATATGTCTGCTAATGGGTGTACCACATATAATTGTTTACAAATCTAAATATGTATATGAATGTGTTTCTGATATTAACTCTGATCTCTGAATCTGTGATGGACATCATTCATTTAACCCTTTACCTAGTTATTATTCACTGGGCTCCAGCTCACTGTATTATTTATATGTATGTAGGTGAGCAAGCACGTGACCAGGCCTGAGGTGCCGCCTGGTGAGTTTTGGTGTCAGCCAGCTATCACGCCTCCCGTGGAGGTTCCCTTTTGAGATCTACCCGGGTTCATTGTCTATGGGACTTTTGTATTTCTGAAATGTTTATGTCTGGCCTGAACACATAGTAATCTTGTATATGTGGCTTGGATGATGTAAGGTGACTGTATTTAAATGCCTTATATGTATGTATGCAAACATGTATATGAAAAGTTTCAAATATTCTGTCCCATATATGTTTGCATAGCTCTATGGACTATGTAACTTTGTATATTTGCTTCCACAGCCCCTGTTATATATATTATTCTGTTCAGAGGCCTTTGGTAATCGAAGGATTACTGGCTAGTTACGATGCCAAACCCTTAGGGACGGGTTTGGGTCGTGACACGCAGGTCATCATCTTCCCACCACATACCTCCGGCAACCTACCGGCAATTGTCCAGTTCCAGCCTAAGTGTTCTGTCATGGCCCCAAACCCGCCCCCGTGGGTTAAGGACATAACCGGCCAGTAATCATGATTACCTTCGGCCTCAAACCAAACCAACCCATTTATAACAGAGTTAATGGAGGCCAAACGGAAGCAATTTAAAACTTTGTCCATAGAGCTGTACTTACATGGCACATCATCACAAACCATATATATACATATTACTAACTCACAACAAAATATGTACTACACAAGGTTCTGTACATACAGGATCATATAAGTCTAAGTCAACCCAAGAAAACTATATACAACATATTCCAAGACTTCGCCCACATGACAAAATAAAACAGAATGACAAAAGGCGACGACGGGTCTCGTGCGTGAGACGCGAGGGCTGACTCTTCAAAACCCTTTGTTGTTCATCACAAACTTCACTGGGGCTGGGTTTGGACTTCTCTTGGCTCACCTACAAACACATGAATGAGCGTGAGCGATAGCCCAGTGAATAATATCAAGTAAAGAAGTTATACAAACGATATGTAGAGCAACATGCTTCAAACGGCCTTGGGCCCAATTCATATTTCTATTTAACATATATACACAATTTAGGTCAAGTGACCACGATTCCGAACAAACTGGCCTTGGGCCCATTCAAACTTTCATTTGTGTCAAAACGGCCTCTGGCCCATTCTTTTATTCATATCAAACATTTGTCCATAATTCAAACTGGCAAACTCATAAGGCTTATAAGGAAATAAGCAATTGGACAAATGACAAGTTCAAATATCGATATTACTCACAGTGATCGGTTGGTTGGTTTGCCCTGGAGCTCGACCCTACACATTCCATGAACACAAAAGGGTCACAAACAATTCAATCCATTCTAAATTCACATTTTCCTCTTTAGGCTTCAGTCTTATCTCTTTAGCTCAATTACAATGCTCAATACATGCCTAAGAGTACTTAGAAGTGAAAGAGGATGGAAAACGAAACGCAGAATGCATAAACAAAATTTCAGAAAACAAGGTCCCCGCTCGAGTGCGGACTTCCCTGCTCGAGCAAACCCATGAGGTCTGCAAAAGTGCTGGATGCATCAAAATTATGCTCGATCGTGCCCTCTGGTGCTCGAGCGGAAGGCCTCACTACATGGCTTCCTGCTCGAGCGTAAACTTCCCCGCTCGAGCGGACACCATGTCTGCAAAAAGTTCTGGGAGCACGTATTTCACGCTCGAGCGGCAAGTTCCCCGCTCGAGCGGACATCAAAATTCTGGAAAACCCAGAATTGTTCTAACATGATACAAACATCATTTCATGCATATAATAGCTCAAACTTCAAATATACTTGTGCTAACATGATACAAACACCAAATTATATCATTATGAAGCTCAATTCCAAGAATCAAACACATGCATGTCCCAAATTGTCTCAAACTCAACACCAACACATCAAATTGAAACATGCAAAGCTCACACCTCCATGATCTACACTTGCATGTGAGTGATATTTATTGTTCTCAACTTAATTGGTGAAGAGATGATCAAATACATGGATTTCAAACAAGATTCAACATGGATTATACACATTGTGTTCAAATATGGAAATTCATAGCAATTTCCTACATGCATGCATCTATTGACTTCAAATACAACAAAATCAACTCAATTTCCTCATAATCAATTTAATCCATGCTCTTGACCATTATTCAAACTTGAATTCACAAGATGATAACTTAAAATTCATGAATTCACTTTCCTAGGAGCTTCAAACCCCCAAACTCTAGCCAATTCTTGAGTTTAATCTTCAAATTCCCAAACCTTGAGCCAAGATTAGACAATTCTCTCCCTTTCTCTCTCTATAGCCGGCTCTCTCTCTCTCTCTCTCTCATGGCACAAAATCTGATTCTTGAGCTCAAGCATAGGAATTAAGTGTATAGTGCCCTTCTTACATAAATTTCCACTAGTCACAATTATTTAATACTAAATAATTTGAGCACTAGTTCATTAAATTAATCCGATTAATTTGATCCGAATCAATTTCCAATTAAATTTCACCGTAGGCTCTAAAAATTATGCCAATCACAATGGCGCAATCGATTTCGATTTTTATGGCCGATAGGGCCTTCAATTTAATTTCTGAAGCAGACAATCAAACAGATGTTCCTACGGTGAACAGATAGAAATTCAAAACCACGTATTTTCACATAATGGCTCACAAAATCATATTAAACACATAATCATGCTCATATTAAGGACCAATTAACATATTACAGAACAGGGAAATCACAGTCTTCCCCCCTTTAGGAAGTTTGGTCCTCCAAACTTATTTTACCTTCGTCGGGAAACAAATGTGGATAGCGTAGTCGCATTTCCTCCTCTTTTTCCCATGTAGGATCCGTCCCATAATGTTCTTTCCATTCCACTTTCACCATTGGGATGGACTTGTTTCTCAATTGTTTCACTTGCTGATCAACAATTCGTTCTGGCCATTCGGCGTATTCCATATTTTCATCAATAGCTACCCGGTGATAATCAATCACATGAAACGGGTCTCGGAGGTAACCCCTCAACATTGACACATGAAACACGTTATGGATTTGTTCGAATCCCGGTGGCAAAGCAACTCTATAGGCAACTGGTCCAAGCCTTTCCAGAATCTGAAACGGTCCAATGTAACGGGGCGACAACTTGCCCTTCTTTCCAAACCTGACTTGGCCTTTCATCGGAGATACACGGATGAACACATGGTCACCAACCTCATACTCAAGAGGTCTTCTCTGAACATCTGCATAATTCTTTTATCGGTCCTGAGCTGTTTTGAGCCTTTGCTGAATAATCTTGATTTTCTCAGAAGTGTCTTGCACAATTTCAGACCCAAGTAAAGCTCTATCCTCGACTTCTGTCCAACAAATAGGTGATCTACACCTTCTACCATACAAAGCCTCGTATGGTGCCATACCGATGTTGGAGTGGAAGCTGTTATTATAAGCAAATTCCGCAAGTGTCAAATAGTCTTCCCAACTCCCCTGAAAATCCAAAGCACACATCCGAATCATATCTTCCAAAGTCTGTATTGTTCGTTCTGATTGCCCATCTGTCTGTGGGTGGAATGTAGTACTGAACCTTAGTTCCATCCCCATAGATTCCTGCAAACTCTTCCACAATCTAGATACAAATTTTGGATCTCTATCCGACACAATAGATACCGGAACTCCGTGTAAACGGACGATCTCATCAACATAAATAGTAATCAATCTATAAGCATTAACTATAGTTTTGACAGGCAGAAAATGTGCAGATTTAGTCAGTCTATCAACTACAACCCAAATAGAATCCATACCTCGAGAAGTCCGAGGTAGGCCAACAATGAAATCCATAGCCACATGCTCCCACTTCCATTCAGGAATAGGGAGAGGTTGAAGTAGACCGCCTGGTTTCTGATGTTCAGCTTTAACTTGCTGACATTGAAGACACTTGGACACATATTCTGCAATTTCTTTCTTCATTTTAGGCCACTAATAGGTTTGTTTCAGATCCCGATACATTTTATTGTTACCCGGATGCATAGCAAATGCGGATCCGTGGGCTTCATCTAAAACTCTCTTTTTTAGTTCCGGAATGTCTGGGACACACATTCGGTTTCGAAATCTCAACACTTCATTTACAATATTGAACTTTGCTTTCGGACTTGTCTCAAATTCATCAATCACTTTCTTGAGGAATTCATCCTCTTTCTGTTTCTGCTTAATTTCATCAATGATTGCTGGCTCGGCTGTAATAGCGGCTATCAATCCGCCCTATTCACACATTACCACTTCAATCCCAGACTTCTCAAAATCTTGCAAGATCTCTTTCTGTTCAGTAAGCAAACAAGCCATACTCCCTGTTGATTTTCTGCTCAAGGAATCCACAATTGTGTTAGCTTTCCCGGGGTGATACTGAATCTCTAAATCATAATCCTTTATCAGTTTCAGCCATCTCCTCTGTCGCATATTCAACTCCTTCTGCGTGAAGAAGTATTTCAGACTTTTGTGATCCGTGTAGACTTCACACTTTGCTCCATACAGATAATGCCGCAGATTTTCAAAGCAAAAACAACTGCGGCCAATTCTAGGTCATGTGTTGGATAATTCTTCTCGTGTGGCCTCAACTGTCGGGAGGCATAAGCAATAACCTTTCCGTTCTGCATTAACACACAACCCAAACCTTTATAAGACGCATCACTGAAAATTACAAAATTCTCCGTACCTGAAGGTAGTGTCAAAATTGGTGCAGTGGTCAATCTTGTTTTCAAGTCATGAAAGGCAGGTTCTCTTTCGTCGTTCCATTCAAACGGTTGCCCTTTTCGTGTCAATTGGGTAAGAGGCAGAGCTAATTTTGAAAACTCCTTCACAAACCTCCTGTAGTAACCAGCTAAGCCCATGAAACTGCGGACTTCTGTCACATTCGTCGGTGTAGGCCAATTCACAATTGCCTCTATTTTCTGAGGGTCCACTGAAATTCCTTCGTTGTTAATCACATGCCTTAAGAAAACAACTTCATCCAACCAAAGCTCATATTTCTTTAGTTTAGCAAATAATTTCCTTTTCCGAAGTATTTGTAGGACAGTTCTCAAATGATGTTCATGTTCAAGTATCTTTAGAATATATCAAAATGTCATCAATAAAAACCATAACAAATTCGTCAAGGTAGGTTTTAAAAATTTGGTTCATTAAGTCCATAAATGCTGCCGGAGCAGTAGTCACTCCAAATGGCATAAAAAGAAACTCAAAATGTCCGTACCTCGTTCTGAATGCGGTTTTCTCAACATCTTCTGCGTTTACTTTCAACTGATGATACCCGGACCTCAAATCAATCTTAGAAAACACCTGTGATCCTTGCAACTGGTCAAATAAGTCATCAATACGGGGTAGGGGATATTTGTTCTTTATTGTTACCTTGTTCAATTCCCGATAATCGATGCACAAACGCAAAGTTCCATTATTCTTTTTCACAAACAATACTGGTGCACCCCAAGGCGAGGTGCTAGGTCGAATAAACCCCTTGTCAAGCAGGTCTTGCAACTGTTCTTTCAATTCTTTCATTTCGGCAGTAGCCATTCTGTAGGGAGTTTTAGAAATAGGCTGGGTGCCTGGCACGGTTTCAATAGTGAACTCTATCTCCCGATCTACCAATTTCCCTGGTAATTCATTTGGAAACACATCTGGAAATTCTCTAACAATAGGGATATCATTCAATTCAACATTCACAGATTGTTCAGACAACACATAGCACAAATAACCCTGGCACCCTTTCCTGATCAGTTTGCATGCTTTCATTGCAGATATCAAATAAGGTGAGGCACTACCCCATTACCCACAAACACAATCTCTTTATGTTCTGGTGGTTTAAACACAACCCATTTTGTCACACAATCAATGGTGGCACAATATTTGGTCAACTAATCCATGCCCAAAATTACATCAAAATGTCTAAAATTCAAGGGTAACAAATCCACATATAGGATAGCGTCCTCAACACGCATATCACAAAACCGGTGTATAGATTCACACAATATAGATTCCCAGATGGAGCAGACACACATAGCAGATATGGCAGTAATTCTAAGGGTCTATTTAGTCTAGATGCAAATGCATATGTCACAAAAGAGTGTGTGGATTCGGAGTCAATTAACACAAAAGTATCCTGATTACATATAGAAATAGTACTTGAGACAATTGCGTTGGCATTCCGTGTATCGCGCGGAACAAGCACAAAAACTCTCCCCTGTCTCACGGTATCCCCGGTGGTAGCAGATCTCAAAGTATTTCCCGGCTTTGGGATCGATGTAGTGGAACTTGCAGCTATCTTTCCACCATTCTGATTACAATCTCGGGCCATATGCCCTTGTTTCCCACATTTGAAACAGGCTCCTGACACACGGTAACAAACTCCATGGTGCTTTCTGCTACAATATTGCACATGGGAGCTGTGTCTTGGGAAGAATTTGAAGTATTTGAGGAGCCCGTATTTGCTTTTTCGAAATTTTCTTTGAGAAGAAGCCTTGCCTTTTGTTACTTTTCGAGTCAGTTGTTAACTTAGTCTGTCTAGCTATGTTAGCCTCTGATATGATGGCCCTATCTACCACCCCAATGTAGGTTTCTAGCTTCAAGACATTCACTCTTTCTAAAATGTCACTTCGAAGCCCACCTTCAAAATGCCTCGCCTTCTTATAGTCCGTATCAATCACGTGTGGTGCAAACCTGGCCAATTCAGTGAATTTGGCCTCATACTCAGCTACAGTCATACTGTCTTGCTTAAGTTCCATGAACTCTGCTACTTTCCTATCCCGAACACACTGCGGGAAGTACTTGTCATAGAAAATTTCCAAAAATTTCACCCAATCAACATCCTTGTGATTTTCTCGCATTAACATCCACCATCTTCTTGCCTCGTCTTCTAGCATAAAAGTGGCTAGAAGCACTTTCTGTGTCTCCGAGCAAGGGAACACTTCAAACAATTTCTCAATGCCGAGGACCTACGCTTCGGCTTTCAACAGATCTACTCCACCATGGAACTGTGGTGGTTTCATCTTCTTGAATTCTTTGGTGAGAGCTATTATCCGATCATCATTCTGATTATCTGGCACGGGTGGTGCCGAGGTGGAGGTGGCGAATGTGGTTGCTGCCACTGCTGTTGTCACTCTTGTTGTTGTCTTAAAGTTTCTGGGGTTTCCTGTATCAGTCTTTCCATTCTATCCATTCTGGTAGTAGAGGACTCTTCCATTTGATCACCTCTTGTTCTCACCATCTGATTAAACTTGCATTATACTTTGTACAAAGGATTCACAAGGATGCATATAACAAGGAGCATACATATTCAAATAATTTGTAATGCAAGCACTTTACAAATTTATAGCACATAATTGTTTAAATCAAAACATATAAGCATATCCTAGATGCTTTCAAATTCATATTTATCACATGAATGCATCCTAGATCTTTTCTAGACGCTTATTGCTCTTTTGGACAAGTGTGTGAGTTATTAACTCGTGCTCTGATACCACTCGGTCATGGCCCCGAACCTGCCCCGTGGGTTAAGGACATAACCGGCTAGTAATCATGAGATTACCTTCGGCCTCAAACCAAACCAACCCATTTATAACAGAGTTAATGGGGGCCAAACGAAAGCAATTTAAAACTTTGTCTATAGAGCTGTACTTACATGGCACATCATCACAAACCATATATATACATATTACTAACTCACAACAAAATATGTACTACACAAGGTTTTGTACATACAGGATCATATAAGTCTAAGTCAACCCAAGAAAACTATATACAACATATTCCAAGACTTCGCCCACATGACAAAATAAAACAGAATAACAAAAGGCGACGACGGGTCTCGTGCGTGAGACGCGAGGGCTGACTCTTCAAAACCCACTGTTGTTCCTCACAGACTTCACTGGGGCTGGGTTTGGACTTCTCTTGGCTCACCTACAAACACATGAATGAGCGTGAGCGATAGCCCAGTGAATAATATCAAGTAAAGAAGTTATACAAACGATATGTAGAGCAACATGCTTCAAACGGCCTTGGGTCCAATTCATATTTCTATTTAACATATATACACAATTTAGGTCAAGTGACCACGATTCTGAACAAACTGGCCTTGGGCCCATTCAAACTTTCATTTGTGTCAAAATGGCCTCTGGCCCATTCATTCATGTCAAAACGGCCTCTGGCCCATTTATTCTTGTCAAAACGGCCTCTGGCCCATTCATTCATATCAAAACGGCCTCTGGCCCATTCATTCATGTCAAAACGGCCTCTAGCCCATTCTTTTATTCATATCAAACATTTGTCCATAATTCAAACTGGCAAACTCATAAGGCTTATAAGGAAATGAGCAATTGGACAAATGACAAGTTTCAAATATCGATATTACTCACAGTGATCGGTTGGTTGGTTTGCCCTGGAGCTCGACCTTACACATTCCATGAACACAAAAGGGTCACAAACAATTCAATCCGTTCTAAATTCACATTTTCCTCTTTAGGCTTCAGTCTTATCTCTTTAACTCAATTACAATGCTCAATGCATGCCTAAGAGTACTTAGAAGTGAATGAGGACGGAAAACGAAACACAGAATGCATAAACAAAATTTCAGAAAACGGTCCCCACTCGAGCGTGGACTTCCCCGCTCGAGCGGACCCATGAGGTCTGCAGAAGTGCTGGATGCATCAAAATTACGCTCGATCGTGCACTCTGGCGCTCGAGCGGAAGGCCTCACTACATGGCTCCTCGCTCGAGCGTAAACTTCCTCGCTTGAGCGAACACCATGTCTGCAAAAAGTTTTGGGAGCACGTATTTCACGCTCGAGCGGTAGGTTCCCCGCTCAAGCGGACATCAAAATTCTGGAAAACCCAGAATTGTTCTTTGAGCTCAAATTCGACATTCCAATCATCATTTCATGCATATAATAGCTCAAGCTTCAAATATACTTGTGCTAACATGATACAAACACCAAATTATATCATTATGAAGCTCAATTCCAAGAATCAAACACATGCATGTCCCAAATTGTCTCAAACTCAACCCCAACACATCAAATTGAAACATGCAAAGCTCACACCTCCATGATCTACACTTGCATGTGAGTGATATTCATTGTTCTCAACTTAATTGGTGAAGAGATGATCAAATACATGGATTTCAAACAAGATTCAACATGGATTATACACATTGTGTTCAAATATGGAAATTCATAGCAATTTCCTACATGCATGAATCTATTGACTTCAAATACAACAAAATCAACTCAATTTCCTCATAATCAATTTAATCCATGCTCTTGACCATTATTCAAACTTGAATTCACAAGATGATAACTTAAAATTCATGAATTCACTTACCTAGGAGCTTCAAACCCCCAAACTCTAGCCAATTCTTGAGTTTAATCTTCAAATTCCCAAACCTTGAGCCAAGATTAGACAATTCTCTCCCTTTCTCTCTCTATAGCCAGCTCTCTCTCTCTCTCTCTCTCTCTCTCATGGCACAAAATTTGATTCTTGAGCTCAAGCATAGGAATTAAGTGTATAGTGCCCTTCTTACATAAATTTCCACTAGTCACAATTATTTAATACTAAATAATTTGAGCACTAGTTCATTAAATTAATCCGATTAATTTGATCCGAATCAATTTCCAATTAAATTTCACCGTAGGCTCTAAAAATTATGCCAATCACAATGGCGCAATCGATTTCGGTTTCTATGGCCAGCCTTCAATTTAATTTCCGAAGCAGACAATCAAACAGATATTCCTACGGTGAACAGATAGAAATTCAAAACCACATATTTTCACATAATGGCTCACAGAATCATATTAAACACATAATCATGCTCATATTAAGGACCAATTAACATATTACAGAACAGGGATATCACACGTTCCCTCAGCAGTAACATTTCCCACGGGGTGTTGAACTATTCCAACTTTTTGATCACTTTCACTCATTTCCTGCCCAAACCGCTCCAGCGCAGCTTCTTATTCAGTATGTACAGCACTAACCATGCCTAGTTCCTAAGCCACTTGTTCTGCACCGGTGTTCTCCGGCAGTTTACCCTTTCTATCGGCCGTTCCGGCCATTGCTGCGGTTTCTACTTTCTGTTGTTCCAACTTCGGTTGAACTCCCTCATTTACATCGAGCTCATCACTTAGCCACCTTGAATTATTGATTGACCCGTTCAGATCGAGCCAGTTAATGTGCACGTCTCCTTGATCATGTTCATCAAAGAGCTGCAAATTGTCCATATCCTCCTCCAGGTCAGTTAGATCATCTAATCCCTGGCTTGGTCTGTCTTCTCAGACTACATTGACCTCCATCCCAATCGGTAGTACTACCTCTGGCTTTGCTTGATTGATTAGCACGACATAGTAGCTTGGGTCATACATCCCATTAGATAAATCCTCAATGCCCTTGGGCAACGGACTGGTGTTCTCCACCAAGGCAGATCTCCCTTCATCTTCCATTGCTACCACCACGGGTTCAGTTTGGATTGTTGACGTGTTCATCATGCACAAGTCTGTGCTCTCAAGAATGAACAATGCCGGCTTAGGTAGGTGGGAGGGAGTGATGTATATACTGGGCTTGTAAGGGATGACCAGTGTATGGATGAGGTTTATTTGTAGGGGTGGAGGGGGTTGGTTATGTGGTGGGAGAGGATTTGTAGTGAAATTGGGTTTTTCAAGGGGTGCTATCACCTTATTGTTAATGAGATCTTGAATCTCATGACGTAGTATGAAGCACTGGTCAGTGTCATGACCATGCTGTTAGTGGAAAGCACAATATTTAGTCGGGTTGTGTTTCGGAGGGAGAGGATTGGGCAGTGGACGTTGTTGTAACGGCTTCAAATGCCCTTTTCTGATCAGGACCCCTAGGGCTTTGGATAAGGACATGTAAAGCGGGGTGAATACCCTCTGGCCTTGGGCCTGATGGCTCGAGGTTTGGGAAGTTGTGTTGGATGTGCCGGCAAAGGGGTTGGCAGTCTTGGATGTGGTGGTGACCATGCTCACATCCGATGGCCACGCAGAGGTGCCACCAGTCGTGGCTGCATTGGAACTGCGTGTAAAAGACCTTTTGGGCTGTTCCTTCTCATGGTCTATTAGACCCTGCTTCATTGCGTCCTCTATTTGCACCCCTATTTCGTGGAACTCAGCAAAAGTAGACAAAGGCAAGACTATCATCTTCTATAATAATCTTCCTTGAAAGTTACAGATCACCATTCTGATCTGGTCCTTTTCAGACTGTCAGATAGTCATCATAGAGGCCTTGGCCCTCCACCGGGTCACAAAGTCCGAGAAACCTTCCTTCGGCTCTTGACGGGTTGCTTCGAGATCACGAGTAGTGACCTCAATCTGAGTATTGAAAGAGTACTGTGCTATGAAGGCTTCAGCCATTTTCTCCCAGTTTCTCTTTACAGAGTCTTCAAGCTTGGCATACCAGATGGCCGCTATACCCGATAGCGTCCGGCCAAAGAGCGACAGCTTCTGTAGTCTGGTGAGACCCATTGGTCGTAGGATGTCAGAGAATAACTATAGATGGACCATAAGATCGCCGGAACCGTCAAACCGGTCTATATGCGGCATCTTGAATCTATCTGGCAAAGTCACTGTCGAATCAGTATAGCTGTCCTCAATATCAGGGATTGAATTTACGCCCTGTGCCCATTTGAAAAGTTTTTCTAGTTTGCTGACCTTTAATGCTGTAGGGTCAATCTCGAATTTAAACAGCGCCTCTGTTAGGCAAACCGGTGCCTTGGAAGTCTGGGGTGGGATGGGATCTGCCTGAATGCCCCAATTTTCTTGGACATTGATTGTGACCCCGGGTGCTGGAATTCCTGCTGGGGGTGCATAGGATGCAGAGGCTACAACTGGTTGTGGTTGCTGTTGCTGAAGCCTATCTATCACTTTTGCTTGGCGGGCTGTGACTTCAGCTTGTCGGGCAGCATCTAGTTGCATGTTCTCAATGGTCTGTTGGAGTTGACGAAGCATATCTTCCATGCTGACCAGAGGACTTCGAATTATCGGAATCGGTGAATACACTCTGTCTAGAGTAGAAGTAGATGATTGGGCCTGACTGGGCACATGCGAGGTAAAAGGTGACTGGTAAATTGGAGAATTCTGCCTAATCCTCCCCCCGTTTGGTGACCGGCGGGAGTGAAACAAACACTGGCTGTCTCCTAACTAGATCCACGGATTTGCAAAACCTTCTAACTTGGGTCCAGAGTGCTTAAGGGGTAACAGAATCATCTGAAGGAATGGTGAAAAACTACCTTGCAAAAAGAAAATAAAGCAAAAAGAAACAAAAATCAGAAACCGCACAGTACTTCGTCTCAGACACAAACAACACGCAGTTGCAATTATAAGCTGGAGAACTGTACTCAACACTGATTTCTGCCCCAAAACTGATACCCAGACTTGCAACTGATACACACATTCCTGCAGAGTTTCACTCTAACAGCACATATCAAGTAAGTGAGAGCCAAGACACCCCTATGATGGGGTAGGGTTACCCTGTCCTAATTTCGTCAAGAGCTAGGGATTCATTATGCAAAACAAGCGGTTTCACAATTCCTGCATTCGGGTTAGCAACCTATCCTAGTTTGGAACAGTCTCTATGGTTTTTGATATGCTACTAGGTCGATTGGTCAAAAAGGGTACCTCAGCAAGACTACCTAATATACCTCTCGCACCGAACACCGAGAAGTGAAAGGAGGATCAAAAAGTACAGCGGTAGTCCAGATCCAAGGGTTGTGTTCGCATCGTGGCAGAGCGGTCAGCCTTTCGGCAAGCTTTTCCAAGCAAGCCTCTGGCAAACTGCTCAGGAATAGCAGATGGCAAACACTGTGACTTAGGCGCACCGATGCAAATACAAAGAAACACATAAGTGTAGATAAAACAGCATATCATGAGTTCGAGTCAAGTTCTCTAAATCCCCAGCAGAGTCGCCAGAAACTGTGGACTTGCCTTTTTCCGCGCCCTACCTTTCGGAAAGGTTTGAAAAGAAGGCCTTATAGTTCGGACTCCTGCGGTTCTGAATCTAGTCTCACAAGTGCAATGTGAAACTGATAAACACCAAAGAGTCCAAATCCGGTAAACCTTTTTGGAAAATCAATTTTAAATCAAATAATGCCAAAATTGGACTGCTTTTCCAGATACAGAGTCGCCACCTAAATATTTTGTTTTGGAGAAATTTAACAAACCCTGACTCGTTCCGATGGCCACGTGTCCGTCATCACTAAAATTGCCTCAGCTCGGAACTTAGGTACGAGAGGGAAAGGTCATGAATTGAGCACCCCCGCTCGCCCGATCAAAGATCGACCTGTACTAATCCTGATATGATTTTTTATAAACATTATGTGCTCTTATTTCGGTTATTAGCTAACATTACTATGTGATGTGTCACGCCCCAAACCTGCCCCTAAAAGTTTAGGCATGACCTATTCAGAAACGGACATGTAACTTGGTAACATAACATACGGGGCCTTATCGGAAGCACGAAATATAAAAATAATGATACAAAAAAAACTCCATTGAGCTATTTCTACATGCCAGGATCTCATACATCACATGCATCATAGTGGATAGAGAAAGTCCCAAACTATAACCCGGAGCATTGGTTATATACATACACATATACAGTCCCAGCCCTATAATTGGGCATATACAAAACATGAAAGTTATATACATCAACCTTAGGTGGACACTCAAAAAGCAAGCCAACATATTAACAGCTTAACAAAATAAATGGCCTTGTATAGTGCCTGGACACACGAAGGTTGACAAAAGAAAGCGGGCGTCATGGCTAGGACTGACCACTTGATGGGTAACCTACAGAAACAGACATAACAGAGAGTGAGCCGGGCTCAGTGAATAGTAATACATAAATAAAACGATGCTTAACTTGAAACATAGTACATAACCATGCATATAACGATGCAGAGTTCACATAGTTAGTCTGATTCTGTGCTAAGTACCTGACGGCCTTAGGCCCAATCCTGCAGCATAAACATAATGGCTATAAGCCCATGAAACGTGGTGGCACGAGGCCCTTGGAACATGTGGCACAAGGCCCTTGAAACATATGGCACGAGGCCCTTGAAACATATGGCACGAGGTCCTTGAAACATGTGGCCCGAGGCCCTTGAAAAGTTGGCATAAAGCCCTTGAAAGATTGGCATAAAGCCCTTGAAACATATGGCACGAGGCCCTTGAAAAGTTGGCATAAAGCCCTTGAAAGATTGGCATAAAGCCCTTGAAACATATGGCACAAGGCCCTTGAAACATATATATATTGTCATACCATAATTGGAAATAAATCATATATGTTCTTTATGCATATTCCTTATGCTTGAACCATAAACAGAAATTAGAAGTCATACTCGTAACATACTTGAACTTGTAACATGCGTATACTTGTAACATACTTGATCTTGTAACATACTTGAACTTGCAACCTGCTTGAACTTATAACATACATGAACTTGTAACCTACTTGAACTTATAACACACATGAACTTGTAACCTACTTGAACTTATAACATGCGTAAACTTGTAACACACGTAAACTTGTAACAGACTTAAACTTGTAACATACGTAAACTTGTAACAGACTTAAACTTGTAACATACGTAAACTTGTAACATACGTAAACCACAGTATTATGACCCCCGGGTAAGGGCCTTGCGCTAAGGATACCTTAAATACCTTTATATAAATGAACAATCATTCAGTGATTCAAAACGTAGCATGTTAGGAAATAGGGCATTTCTTGTCACATCATGTTATTATCGTATACTTAACAAAGATAAAATAATTCACATTCACGCCCTTATGTAGTGGTTTCTGAATAATTTCTCATTCATGCGAATACACGTAGCTTTCCAAGTATTCTGATTCATCGAAGATGTCTACCCTTGATAACTTATAACTGTCTCATATTTACTCAACATCTGTTCTTCAAGAATGAACATAATTTCTCTTTATTTTTTAAGAAACGGCGTAGTTCACTTGATCTATTACTCAGTAGCACAAGCATACACCTTTGTTTGATCGTTCGTATAAGTTAACATAGTTGACTTGTAACTAACAGAGTACTACTGGTAACCGTTACATCAGTCACATGAGTTAACTTAGTTAACTTAAGTCTAACAGGACATTCCTGATAATTATTAACAAAAGGTAAGCATGTTGTACAGATTGAATAATATCAGAGATACGTGAATACCATAATTCCATAGTGCTTATATGCTCCCTTGGTTCGTCATGAATCACTATAGATATCTTGCACATAAGGTTAGTATTCTTTGTCAACAATAAATAAAATGTATTGCACAATGATGCCTTTAGATTTCCAAATCAACACACTTGCAAGAAACAAAATATTAACAATAAGAATCATTAACGATTATTGATTGTACGACTATTGTACTACTACTCACAGTGCATGGATGAAATGATAGTCCTTCCAGTAGGTGCCCTACATATGCATGCCATTCAAGAATTAGTTTGTTTCATTCTTTTTAAACTATTTCCTGACTCGTTTTGCTTTGAATAAACTTACAAACATCAAAAGGCATCAAATACTAATTTCAAACATATCAGAGGGTCAAGTACGCAAAATGGAGCAGACGAGGTTTCCCGACATGGGCCGCACGTGCGGCCGGACCCTTCGCTCGAGCGGCCATGCCCCGCACGTGCGGTCCTCCCCCTCCGCTCGAGCAGCCCAAAGCAGTATGCATTTTCAGTTTTTTTCCCTCTTGTCCGCACGTGCGGCCATGACCTCCGCACGTGCAGTGGTGACCCCTGTTTTGGGGCAGCTCGGTTCCAACTCAAAATTTAGCATCATCACTTCATTTTACATGCAATTCAAGATGAAATTAATGCTATATATCTACCCAACTTCACTATATCATGAATTATCACTTGAATATCACAAGGTAACATGATTAAAAGCTTGATCAAGTCACTATTCTTTCAAATTTCATCCTTTAATTTAAGTTCCTTATGTTCATAAATCATAACACATGATATATATATATATATATATATATATAATTTCATGGAGTTGGTATAAAAACCAAAGATTGAAGTATAAATTTCATCCAATACTTAAATTAAGTTTCAAAACAACCAAATGAGGAGAATACCCTCTTTAATCAAACATGAATCATGCATAATTAGATCTTACAACCCACGAACACAACTTGATTACACCTACTTAGATCCTTATGTCTTTAGCTTTACAAACATATCCAACGCACACACACACACACCATTTGAGTGAATAAGTGAATTCAAGCTTGAAGATAAAATTCTCCACTAGATAACCCAACTAATTTAACACAAGAGACCACCACACACTTACTCCTTAAAGACCATAACATGGAGAAGTTCTTACTCAACTTCAAGAGAGGCCAATCACAAGATCAAACATACCTTAAGCTTTAGGATCACTACAACCCTTTCCCTTCCTCACTTGCTCCCTTGAAGCCCTTTTCTCTTCCTTCCTAACCCTTATTTCTCTCCAAGAGGTGTTTCACGTTTTTTGATCAAGGCTTAAGAGAACTTAGACATATATATTCATAAATAAAAGCATATAGGACAAAATTCAATCGTTTAAACATTCCGAAATTGAAATTTCGTAAACATGCTTAATATTACTTAAAAATTATGCTGATCACATATATGAAGTTAATTTCAGATAATTAAGGCCCTAAGGCTTCCAATTTCTAATTCAAACGTGTTGATGGTGATAGATAGTTTTCTTGTGAAACAGATAGGCATCCATAAACATGGATTTCACGTACTTAACCATAATTTTTCATGGGGTTTTACAGTAAACATTTTAAAAGCATAAAACAAGGACTGAAAATATATTAGAAAACACATACGGGGGTTGGGTTATTACGTGATGCGCACAAGTAAGTATAGACTAAAATTGCAAGAATTGGAACAATTCAACTCACGTTTGTTTGCGAAAATGGTTTGAATTTGCCACCTCAAGTGGGTTTAAAAATGCGGATTTGCCACCAAACATAGTGGGCTTAAAACATGATTTGCCACTCAACAAAGGGGGCTTAAAACTCACATTTGTTGAATCGTTCCAATTCAAACAACAAGTCTTCATCCACAGGCATTCATACAGTTTAGCATTTAAGCACATAGCCTCATGGCAAGCATGCTAATCATGACAATATGGCAATCACACTCATGCAAGTATGCTAAAGCATAAAAACTCTCCGAGTATTCCAAGCCAAAATAGAAACTAGTTAGAAAGATGCATGATCCTAACTATACAATATGCCTAATGCAACACATGCAATAATGCAATTAATAGGCTCGGCTACTAATATGGCATATGAATCGATTTGAATAACATGCGATTAAACACGTATTCAAAAGAGAAAAGTCAAGCAATCACAGCCAGTAAAGAATATTCATCCCCTACCTCTTAGTCCACATTAGTCCACTTCATCAAAATTAGTGATGGCACATTGTAACATCTTGATTCTGCAAGTTCGCTCAAGCGGTGGAGTTACCGCTTGAGCGGTGAATTGAGGTTTCCAATATTTCTTTCTGCAATTTGAGCATCGAAGAAGAGTGCTCGATCAGTTTCTTTATCACTTGAGTGGAGATGCGAAATGGCAATGCAGTTTGAATGATGCGCCGAGCCTTCGTGCCTGCAATATAAATGAATGGATGCAAGCATGCAATATACTAATTAAAACATGTCCCTAATCTAACCATCGAAAATGATTAAATAAAAGAGAGAAAGACGTGGGGCTAGAAAACATACACACACGCATGCACACTTATTATAACATTATGCCCTCGCGAAGGAGGGTCCGAATAAATAAGCTAACCAACTAGCTACGCCAATTAAGCTAACTAATTATTACAAACTGAATTAATTAACTACTTCTAGCTAATTAATTATTACAAACCGAAAATGAATAACTAGTTAAACTAACTAATTATTGAAAACACTTAATTAGCTACAACTAATTAATTACAACACATGCTTGATCTAATGCTAATTAAACTAACTAGCTAATCCCGGGAAACGAAGAATGCATGCATGCTAGATCCTTCATCCGAAAAAGCCACTGCTTTGCTGTTGCAAGCCTTTGTTTGTACATATGATCACTGAAAATTGTGCCAACTTCCAGAACACCTCTACTCCACCTTAGGAACACACTGTACAAAAATCACTGATGGCTGACAAGGGGGACAAGGGGCCGGTCGGCTACCAACGGTGGCTAGTTGGCCACTGATGGTGGCTATCAGCCACTGCTGGTTCACACTTGCTTCCTACAACAGAGAGCAAAATAGAGTAAAACTGTGTATTCTCACAGGTTGTCTGTACTATTTGCCCTCCTTATCATCACACAAGCTCAAAGGAGAGAAACTCTTGGTCCTCAAACCATCAATCAAGCAATTTTCATGCATGATGGCTAAGGAACCAAGTTTGTACAAGTTCAATAAATGCACAAAGAAGACCAAAAAGACCACCACCCTATCATGCATGATCAAGGGCAATGGTGACCAAGGAAAATAACACATTTCATCATTTTGAGTATGAAATGTCCCATTTTCCTTGTGTTCAAATTAACGTCCTATTTGAACACATGCAATGTAACAAAAAGAATGCTTATTTTGCACACTTTTACTTGTCAGATTTTACTTACTCATTTTAATTACCAAACCATTCTTTAGTCAATTAGTCCATTGGTGAGTGTCTTCTAAAGCGAAAGAAGTGTCAACCAAGGGGTAGTTCAAGGCATGAGGGAAGCTTTATGCCGTTGGTAATGAACCCTCAAAGGAGGATTAAACCATTAAGCATAAGCCTCAACCTCAAGTTTAAACTACCTGTGGGAGCTGGATAATTGGCAGAATCAGAAGCGTACACTCTGGGAGACAGATATTACTCAGCTCCATCATGCACGATCAGGAGGCCGATTGCAATAGGTAGGCCGAGTATCTATTGAACTATGGAGCCGAGTAAATAAGCAAATAATGAGTGAAAAATGGGCCAGGCCCTGAGGCCCAGGAAATGAGTATAAATAAAGGAACAACAAACGAAGAAAGGTATGTGAGAACTATTACACTTAACTTAAAATACAAGTAATTCAGAGTGTAGAGGCTGACTTGCCCGTCGGAGTGCTAATTCCAGCACCCCCGATCGGAGTGTTAATTCTTTTTCAGGTAACTAGTTGAGGATCATTAACGTCCCCCAGGATCAGAAGAGTATTTCGAAACCACTTCTCCACAATTGGCGCCATCTGTGGGAATACTCAAATACATCCATGGCGAGCGTAACAGAAGACCCTCCGATAGTCACTGACGAAACCGCACAAAGAGACGACCTCACTCACATGCTTGGACCGAGGACTATCGCCGCAAGACGTGCCTTGAACTTCGCCTCACCCTTGACTTCGGAGCATGAGACAATGCAGGCGATCATGGAACAAGCAAAGCAAAACGAATAGAGGTTGGAGAACATGATCGCAGAGAACGAACGTCTCCGTCAAGATTTGGCCTTAGAAGTGGCGAAGTCCAAACAAGCTGTACGCCTAAATCCAGAACGACCTCCGAAGGCAGGTGGTCGACGACCTCGAGCCCGACAAGACGACACTGATAGCGACTCTGACTCATTATCCCCAGAGCCCAAGAAGAAGGGGCGACCTGAAACTACTAGTTCTTCTGAAGAGAGTCCCTGTATAAGGCATAAGCGAAGAAGAAACAGTTCGGATGAAGATCAACACGATCCCTTTGTACGACGGATTGCAAGGGCAGTGCTACCCAAGAAATTCAAAGCACGTCATTCACCTTGTACGACGGTAAATCAAACCCCACCGATCACATCCGTCAATACAAGCAAGCCATGATGCTGCATGCAAATGACAAGGCTTTGATGTGCAGAATATTTCCGAGCAGTTTGGGACCACTAGCTGTCAGGTGGTATTATAAACTGGAGCCGACTTCGATTAAAAGCTTCCATCAACTCCAAAAATCCTTCAGGGCAAGGTGTATCACTAATGAGGTCCAGCCAAAGCAAGCCGATTCCCTCTGGGCAATGCAGATTCAACCGGGGAAAACCCTTCAAGCCTACTCGGCGTGGTATTGGGAATGTTTCAATCTGGTAGACGATGCTTGCAATGATTCCATGGCCATCACCGCCTTCAAGATGGGGCTGCATCCCGACAGTGCCCTCCGCAGCTCTTTGACTAGACAGCCCCCCAAAACAGTTTGGTCGTTAATGAAGAAAGTTGAAGAATACTGTAAAGTGAAAGATGACACCTTGTGGGTTAAAGCCGGAAATTTGACCAACAAGACGGCTCCTGCTGAAATTGCTCAGTCGTTAAATTCTGTAGCACCTCAGAGCCCTGAACCACGACATCGGGCAAAACGAGATAAGAGACGGGATTCTCGCCGATCAAGCGACCAATGCTCCCACCGAGCAAATGGACAGTTGCAAGTCGATAGCAGGCGCACAAGGCGCGCCGACAAGAAATATACTGAGTTGTCAGAGCCAATCAACACGGTCATGTCCAAAATCCAACATCTTCCGTTCTTCAAGTGGCCGTCAAAGATGGTAGGACCTTTCGACACTCGAAGACGAGATAGGCGGTGCGAATATCACAAGGATCATGGCCATGAAACTGAGAGTTGTTATGCATTGAAGGATCACCTAGAGGAATTGGTACAGGATGGTCGGCTACAACAGTACGTCCGAAAGGGCAACTCAACCAAAGCAATAGCCTTGAGACAGGATTCCCCTCCACTCGGCGTGATCCACATGATATACAGCCTGCCAATTTCATTCGCGGTGCATACGATTCAGTCAATTCTCAACCCTCAAAATTAACTCACTCCGGCTAAACGGCCCCATGAAGCTGCAAGCATTTCTTTTGATGATTCAGATCTGGCCGGAGTGACACTTCTTTACATCGATCCCTTGGTAATTGAGTTACGCGTAAACTGATTCACTGTTGAGTGCGTACTTATTGATCCGGGGAGCACATCAGAGGTTATGTATTACAAGACATTCACCAAACTCGGCTTCTTAGAATCGAATCTTTCTCCAGCTCCTTATCCACTATTCGGCTTCAACGCCAATCCAGAATACCCATTGGGGAAAATCACACTACCAGTCTGAGCGGGCTCCCGAACAGTGGATCCGGAATTCTTGGTCGTCAGGCTGCCATTGCCATAAAATCCCAGAATTTGCATAAACCAGTTATGATTTTAGCATTCACGTTCTTTATGTTCTTCATGCTCATGTTCTTCATGTTCATCAAGAGAGAAACCCAGATTTTCCCGACTTCATTTCCTTGTATGTTGCCATCGGGACCACACCTCGGCAAGGAGGTGTGGGACCTCGGCAAAGACCTGGTTAGTACCCAGCATGTCTTCTTGACATGTAAAACAGTGTTTTAACTTCTAGCATGTTTTCTCGAGATCATTTGCATGCATATGGGACTTGTTTTGAGAAGTGCATTCAGTAGACTTTGCCATGTGTTTGTAGGACTTGGACCTTTTCTTTGGTCCCGACGTCCCAAGAACTAAGTGAGTGGTATTTTTAATAAAGCTAAGTTATAAAGTTTTGATGAAGCTTTGCTTTGCTTTGTTTTGAAAAGTATTTGATCAAGTATGAATGATTATCCCTATTTTGAGTATCAAGTATTAGTTTGTTTTGGATGACATTCCTGGAAAGTCCTTACGTGTTAGAGGACTTTAAGCCTTTGTAACACAAGTCCTTTCGTGCTAGGGGACTTTAAGCCTAAGTAGCATCGTCCTTTCGTGCTAGGGGACGTTAAGCCCAGGTAGCATAGTCCTTTCGTGCTAGGGGACTTTAAGCCTAAGTAGCATCGTCCTTTCGTGCTAGGGGACGTTAAGCCCAGGTAGCATAGTCCTTTCGTGCTAGGGGACTTTAAGCCTAAGTAGCATCGTCCTTTCGTGCTAGGGGACGTTAAGCCCAGGTAGCATAGTCCTTTCGTGCTAGGGGACTCTAAGCCTAAGTAGCATCATGTTTGAAAACATCGGCCACCGACGGTCTATGAACGGGTGTGCTCGATTCCGAGGTGATTAATCCTTGTTTTGTCCGGGATGTCATCACCCCAAGTATTAAGTAGATGTTATTAAACATCCCAGCAAGATTTGAAAGCTCAAGTACATGTTTTGATACAAGTTATGCCAAGTACATGTTTTGAACAAGCTATGATATATGTATTGTTTTGACAAGGACCTCGGGAATCATTCATTCAACCCTTTATTACTTGTACCATTCACTGAGTATCCAAGCTCACCCTCTCTATATATATATGTAGGTAACAAGCATGAAGGCGGTGACGCCGAGATGTGTTATTTGCAAGATGATGTTTGATGCATGTTACGTCGGCAATATTTATGTCGGCAATCTTGAAGATTATGCTTCTTGACTTGTACTTCATGTATTTTGTTATGTCGGCTCGAGAAGGCTTTTGATCAAGATGAAAATTGTATTTTTGCACTTCATTTTGTTTGTATTCAAGTTGTAAAGCTATGAGAAGATGTATGCCATTCCATTTGACTTATGCACAGCTCTTGTGGACTAATTAGCTTTATATGTATTGCTTCCGCACTTGTGAGCCCCATATATTTATACTCTGATTGTGTGTGAATTTTGAAAGTTGGCCTTCGGTAATCTCGGATTACTGGCCATCACGGCACCATTCTACTAGGGGCGGAATGGGGTCGTGAAAGAATGGTATCAGAGCACAAGTTCCTCATAGTACGTTGTTCACACACTTTGAGTCCTAAAGAGCATAGGATTTCCCTTAGAAAGATGTTAGGATTGCATCATGTTGCTTGCTACTTGACAAGGTGTGCATCATCCCGACATGTTTCTTGCTTGCTTGCTCCTTTTCTATTCAACTTCCTTTTCTATTTAATTTCAAAATAGATCGTTAAGGTATAGTGGTTTCTTGAATAAACTTCCATTTTTATTTTTATTCAACTTCCATTTGTATTCAATTTCCGTTTTTATTTAATTTCCAGATATATCGTTAAGGTATAGTGGTTTTTTTCAAGGAACGTTTTTTGCTAATTTTATGAAACTTCCATTTTTATTTTTATTGAACATCAATTTTTATTCAATTTCCTTTGCCATTCCACTTCCATTATTATTTCATTTCCAAATAAATCGTTAAGGTATAGTCGTTTCTTGAATGAACTTCCATTTTAATTTTATGCAACTTCCATTTTTATTTTTATTCAACTTCCATTTTTATTCAATTTCCTTTTCTATTCATCTTTATCTTTTATTTAATTTCCAAATAGGCCGTTAAGGTATAGTGATTTATTGAATAAACTTCCATTTTCAATTTTGACGCAACTTCCATTTTTATTTTTATTCAACTTTCATTTTTATTCAATTTCCTTTCCTATTTGAAAAATCTAGAAACTCTAGATGTTGATTTGTGATTATGTACCAATTTTAAGCAGAATATAACAATCCCAATCAAATAATAAAAGACAAATCGACACAATAATTTTATGTGGAAAAACCACAATTGGACACCTCCAACTGTGATTAAAAAACCACGGGCAACAGCCACAAAACAATCCACTAAGAAGATTTAAAGGAATTACAGAGGTATACTCTCCATTACCTAGCGAATCCACGCCTAATTGAACCAACCTCTATGTGCCTCTTCCAACCCCATCTTCACCTCGGAATTGTCTTTACGATGAGCCACTCCAGAATCCACCGAAGCTTCAGGCTCGAATTCTTCAGAATCCACTGAAGAACAACTCTCTCTCTTGTGTATAACAAACAAAACCTTTGATGTACTCTCTTTAAACCATGAGTTGAATACTCAATAAAACATCAAAGAAAACTAACAAAATATCCCCAGATATAAACCGTAAGAACCAAAAAGAAGATCTGGAGGAATTAATTTAGTTTTGGGAAGAAAACCAACTACTTATAAAAAACAAAAGTAATCCTAGTTTTGAAAGAAAACCAACTTCTTATAGAAATCCTTGTCAATCAGGATTGCCAAGAATAAAACCTAACACTATTCAGCTTCCTTTTTTATTTAATTTCCAAATAGATCGTTAAGGTATAGTGGTTTCTTGAATAAACTTCCATTTTCAATTTTGATGCAACTTCCATTTTTATTCAATTTCCTTTTCTATTCAACTTCCTTTTTTATTTAATTTCCAAATAGATCATTAAGGTATAGTGGTTTCTTGAATGAATTTCCATTTTCAATTTTGATGCAACTTTCATTTTTATTTTTATTCAACTTCCATTTTTATTCAATTTCGTTTTCTATTCAACTTCCTTTTTTATTTAATTTCCAAATAGATCGTTAATGTATAGTAGTTTTTTGAATAAACTTCCATTTGTATTCAATTTCCTTTTCTATTCAACTTCCTTTTTTGGTTAATTTCAAGACACATCGTTAAGGTATAGTGTTTTCTTCAATGAACTTTTCTTGCTAATTTTTTGCAACTTCCATTTTTATTTTTATTGAACATCAATTTTTATTCAATTTCCTTTTCCATTCAACTTCCATTTTTATTTAAGTTCCAAATAGATCGTAAAGGTATAGTCGTTTCTTGAATAAACTTACATTGTTAATTTTATGCAACTTCCTTTTTTATTTTTATTCGACTTCCATTTTTATTCAATTTCCTTTTCTATTCAACTTTCTTTTTTTATTTAATTTCCAAATAGATCGTTAAGGTATAATGGTTTCTTGAATGAACTTCCATTGTTAATTTTATGCAACTTCCGTTTTTATTTTTATTCAACTTCCATTTTTATTCAATTTCCTTTTCTATTCAACTTCTTTTTTTTAATTTAATTTCCAAATAGATCGTTAAGGTATAGTGGTTTCTCGAATGATCTTCAATTTTTATTTTTATTCAACTTCCATTTGTATTCAATTTCATTTTCTTTTCAACTTCCTTTTTTATTTAATTTCCAAATAGATCATTAAGGTATAATGGTTTCTTCAATAAATTTTTATTTCTAATTTTATGCAACTTCCATTTTTATTTTTATTGAACATCAATTTTTATTCAATTTCCTTTTCCATTCGGCATCCATTTTTATTTAATTTCGAATTAGATCGTTAAGGTAGGGTCGTTTCTTGAATGAACTTCCATTTTAATTTTATGCAATTTACATTTTTATTTTTATTCCACTTCCATTTTTATTCAATTTCCTTTTCTTGTCAACTTCCTTTTTTATTTAATTTCCAAATAGATCGTTAAGGTATAGTTGTTTTTCTGAATAAACTTTCATTTTCAATTTTGATGCAACTTCCATTTTTATTTTTATTCGACTTCCATTTTCAATCAATTTCCTTTTCTATTCAACTTCCTTTTTTATTTAATTTCCAAATAGGTCGTTAAGGTATAATGGTTTCTTCAATGAACTTCCATTGTTAATTTTATGCAACTTCCATTTTTATTTTTATTCAACTTCCATTTTTATTCGATTTCCTTTTCTATTCAACTTCCTTTTTTATTTAATTTCCAAATAGATCGTTAAGGTATAGTCGTTTCTTGAATGAACTTCCATTTTAATTTCATGCAACTTCCATTTTTATTTTTATGCAACTTCCATTTTAATTCAATTTCCTTTTCTATTAAACTTCCTTTTTTATTTAATTTCCAAATAGATCGTTATGGTATAGCAGTTTCTTGAATGAACTT